>CM050425.1:20782838-20997330 GCA_027564155.1 Gymnocypris eckloni scoliostomus | reverse complement strand
TTGATTGACGCCCCGAGGATTTTTAAACAGAATCATATAATTGGCGTTTAAGCTGATGGTTCGCTGATTTACCCTGTACAAATAAATTTTGCACTATATAAATAGCGCTTAAGATTGCGGTGATGGACGTACTGCATGAACACCCTTTGAAGCTGAATTTGCGCTGGCTTGCTGCATCAAATCATCCACGATGAGAAGATTTGGTTTAGTGACGGTAGCAAATCATCATCATTCAGACTCTCTGGTATTCCTTGCACAAATTTAATGTCGCAATTTAAGCACATCATCGCACAAAGGCTGCCAACAATCATACAACCAAACAATGTTTTCAATTTTCTTGAAATTAAATTCAAACCTTTTTCCAACAAAAGTTTCACAAAATAAGACTTTCCAGAATTGGACGGTCCGCTTATAACACAACTAAATGGATGTTGTAGTCTGAAATCAAAATCGGAAACATCCATCGACCCTCTGTGCATCATCATCTGATCAGTAGCCATAAGGAAGCGTGGTGAAATCGGGCAAAAGTCTGCGTTATTATACACCACCTTAAACCTTTTAACGACTGATTTGTTGTGCAACGTGAGAGTCTTTTTATCCCTCACAATGTTTTCTGTGTGAGCCAGGATGTATTTGGTACTATCATGCGACGTCACATAACTGTCAACCAGACCAATCAGGGTTTCCAGGCGGATGGCTTGGGAATTTTAGCATTCAGCGCTATCCCTTAGCTTTCATACACACTTTCCCTTTGGACGCCTGGAAACCGACGATTTAGGGTCGCTAGCGCAAAACTCTGTAATAAAATCCCCATCGCTCATTTCGCTCGTCAGCTCGCCCAAATGATCACCCAGAGGCGGCTCCCAGTCGCCGCCCCTAGACACGAACACGACGCTGTCTGTGTCCGAGTAAAGAAGACGGTCACCGAGTCTGTCCATCAATTCGCATAATTCCAGTCGGGCGGTGCCGTGGTGAACGCACCAATAAACACGTTAACGCCGCGACCCTTACAAACATCCTCTTTGTTGGGTTTATGCTGGACGAGAGCCACGCTGCCTGAGACGAATGAGAAATACGACAAGGTGTCGGTATTACCGAAAACGATTCTGGTGAAATCTTCGGCTCGCCACCAGAGTCGCTTTGAGGTAAGTTTGGTCTTAAAGAGAACCTACCCACAAGCTGTTCAAAATAAGTTTGGTGATCGCCTCTGGGCAGCGTTGTGCTTTGATCTTTTCGGGTCGAGTTGAACTCTTTTTCAAAATATTCGCGAATGTAAGTTTCTCTCTCAGTCTGCGTGACAACATTCGACGGGTAACCCGACGCTTGTTGTTTCAACCGCAAAAACGTTTTGACGATTCGACAAACAACGTTCGACTGTTGTGGAAAATGCCAAACCTCGTCAATCTTGGCTACCACATAACCCTTCTCGATGGCTTTTAAAAGCTCAATGGATACCCAGGAGCCGGAGAGTGATCTTTCCTCATCCGTGTGGGTACAGCTCGTGGTCTGGTTTTGATCGTGAGCGCAGGTTCGCATAACGGAAACATGAGTTTTCCTTGGCATCTGTAAGGGAGAACAGGATGCAGTAATTTATGGGAGGGTACACGGTCGCTTTGATAAGCCCGTAATAATTTTCAATCGGTTCAAAATTGTTGAAAATGATTTCTGGATGTTCAATCGGGTAGCTTTTCCTAGCCTGGCAGAAGGGGTAGAGGCTGGTGAAATCGAGATACCTTATTTTCTCATCTCCGCTCACTTTGTGATAGAGTTTATAAGCTTAGTGCGCCCGCCAAACAGGGTGTCTCGAGGGTTCAGTCTCTCTGGGGCGGAATAACCGGTCATAAATTTATCACAGAGGGATCGGTCTTTTCATGTCGCTCCATTCACATTCCCAAAGAACCTCGATTTGCAAACCGTGACGCTGCTCTGCAGAATTTCGATCTTATCGTCAAACTGTCTCCTGAGAACCCCATAGGGTACTCCCGACAAGGTGAGACTCATGGGGTTCAAAGCGCAGCAGTGCCCGTGGAAGATGCACCCGCGTATTCTAAGCCGTGCCGCACACCGCCCCTGCTGGTAGTAGCCGCTCAAAAAGTACTTACCGATTGATACTGGCCGTGGTTTACGCGTGGTGAACGCCCACGCTTTCGAGTCTTTTTGACATACTCGAGCCATTCGATCGAGCCGCTTGAGTAGGACTTATTCTGATCGATGTACGCTTTGTTATGCGTGAGAGCGAGCGTGTTTCTGCCGAGATAATGTGTTTTAAAGACCCCATCGAGCAGCCGGGCGAGCCGCCGCTGTCAAAAGGGTCAAGTCCGCGCATTGCATGAATGCCTCCCGGTATTTCATGCAACCTTCACAATAAGACGACGCCGTTAACGCGCAGACGCGTACAGTTCTTTCCTGAAGTCAAACCACTTGCCCTCAACTGTGCTGTACCACGCATCAAACTTTTCACGGTCTTTATCCGACATGTTATCGTAGTTGTAGAACTTTTGTCGGGTATGGTCCGAAATAGTTCTCGCTTCCACCCTGTTGAAAAGATGGGGAAGTAGCCTTTTTCAGTCGCCGTTAAGTCTAACGCCACGGGCATTTTGGCAAGGGCCATTGGAAAAATGAGTAACTATCGATGTATCCACAAACGATTCGTCAGACATGAAAATTATTTTACATCCTTGCATTATGACCTCAATAGCAATCCCGGCTTTGCAAAAATACTCGAGAATCAGAAATCTGGAGGCGTAATGAGCTATGAAGCAGTAGCCATTATATCGGGGTGTCTGAAGCGGTTGATTAGCTTAGCGATGCAGTCGGTACCCTCAGCCGTAAATCTCTTCCCTTTGAATGTGATTGCGCAAACAAAATTAGCCACGTGGTTCACCGCTTTCGTAACGCTGCTTCAAAATCGTAGAAGATGTATTTCTCGCATGGCTCCTTAGGCTCTAGGGGCTGTATGAAGCATTGGTGTGATCCCTGGCCCGTCAGACGTTCTCGACAATGGACGATTTGGTCCGGGGCACATATGTGTTTTGTTTTCTTGTCACCCGCTTTAACGTAGTAACGCCAGCCGCATAGTTTGCAGTATTTGATAATATCACAGGAGGGGATTCTTGACCGAGGGGGTTCTTTTATGCATTTCAAGCAATAGCTCGATTTACAGTAACGCAAACAATCGGGCAATGTATGGTTCTTTAGGGAACCTGTGACATTCGGGCCAAAACAGACATTGCAGGCTTGCTTACATCGATGGTCTCTGGTTGGTGTAACTTTTGTAACAAAATTGACAGACGTATGGCGAACCTAAGAACCCGGTCAGATTCATTATCATGTAGTAATGATCATCATGTAGATAGAGGAACACCGCTTTTAGGGTGGAGTTCACACAATTTTTGTAATGCTTTCTAAGACCATGGCATTCGATCTGTGAAATACAACGATTTTAATGCCTAGTGCTCGCTCAAACGAAGCTATGTCGCTAAGAGCGATTCGGTCTTGAATTGAGAAGCCGACGCTGTTTTGGATGGTGACAGCCAGTTTTTCTAACTCACTCGGATAGTTGGGGGTTAAGAAAACGAGCGAGACAAATAGAGAAACACAATTGATTTGACAAATTTATGGGACAGAACAAATTGCCTTTTTTTTTTGGATTACCTGATCAACGGCCAGATCTGTAAGTTTACGCCGTCGACCACCTCCTTGTCTGTTCATGGCTACGGTAGCGCCGATCTCGACAGCGCCGTCCGATAATAACTGCTCGTTGCTCTGTAAAACTCTTTCAAATTGATCCATAAGCCATGTTTAATCCATCGCCATAATCATTACCGGTGTGAGAACACCGCTGATAGGTGTTTGTAGAGTGGGTGCCGACATGGTCATATTGATCACGGGGCATCGTGACCGATTTCTAGCGAAGGCGACGATCTCGCCAACATGCCGTGTAAGGAAGTGTGATAAGAGGCCAAATCTGTAGAGTTAATCTCTCAGATTCATGCTCCTTCTCAACGACACACTGTTGAACCGAGGTCGCGGTAAAACGTGATATCCGTTAATCGAACCCACCTTCTCGAATCAGCGATCAATTTCCGTGACGGCTTAATCGACTCTGTTTATTAGGCTCAGTCTCGCGTAAAGCGCCAACATTACCTGATGTGGGTCTCGTGTTGCTGGTCGATGGCTGTGAAGTATCATCACTGTCATGGTGCTCTGTGTCGCCGCAGTCAGGATCGGTGTCGGTACATGCTGGGAGTTGATTATTTAAACACCACCATATTGTACAACAGGATTGTTGTCACGCTTAGCACATGATCGCATAAATTAATATTTGGATTTACAGCTAATTCAAAAGATCCAAATTAGCGCTCACGCTCAGCACTGGATCGCATAAATTAATATTTGGATTTTCAGCTAATTCAAAATGATCCAAATTAGTGGGGATTGCGAAGATTCTAGATTAAACAAATACTGTTCTAAAGAACTGAAGCATTAAAAGCTCGTCCGCAGCAAACTTAGCATTTCAATCTCCGGTGACAGTTCTGTGTCGCTGCTCATGCAAAAGCTTTTTGACCCATCCATTTTAGATTTCAGACCAAAACATGAAATATTACAAAATCATAGAGTATAGAAAGCATGCAAAATCATAGAGTATATGGAATATAAAAATCAAAGCATAGATGGAATATAAAAATCAAAGCATAGATGGAATATAAAATCAATACATGATAGGTGAAGAAAACAACTTCAACCATAAAAGTTTAATGGAATACATCTATATTGAATTTACTCTGTACCATCAATGATGATGAGAATAAGATGATGAAACATGAGTACCAATTGCGATGGAATTCAGTTACCCCACGATCGCTTCTATTAAATTCCTGATCCAGGGTTGATCTCATGGTCTGGATACGACGAAATGTTTGATCGACCGCATTTTGAATGAAGCGATCCTGTGTGTCCAATCGGCCACGTGTCTCGAGGTGAGAGGCGCGAGCCTCGCGCCTAATGTGTCTAATGCGCCGACGGGTTTCGTAGTGCTTCACGCAACTCACTACGCAGCGCAGTCAAATTGCTGTTTATATCATCCTGTACGCCACGCAGCTCAATGTATTTGTTGTTTATATCAATCTGTGCGCCGTGGAAACTCTTGACCTAATGTCTCTATTGAATTATAGTATCGGTGAGTGGCTCGTCACCCGAGTGAGACACCGCCGCACTTCTTCAACTTCAATGTCTTCTTCCGCGGTGAGTTAAAAGGATATGATGTTTGACCCGCCTTTGTGCTTGTCCAAGTGATGCGTTGAGGCGATTCCAACTCGTCATGTGGTCAGGGCTATAACCCAACATGCTGTGTAGAAATATAACACAAAAATCTTAATGGTATGATTCAATTTGAGTTTAAATAATGTAGATAGTCTTACCGTAAAGAAATACGCTGTCAAGACTCGCCGCAGGACTGCTCGGCGGCGCCGGACAAAGAGTTTTCCTGTCAGGACTGGTTTCAGGACTGATCGCCGGGTAAAACGAACCGGTTTTCTCAGGACAGGCCGGTGAGGTAGAACGACGATAAACAGTCCATGCTCATGTAGCTCATGTTTTCTTTCTGATTGATGTAGAACACACTGACCCATTTATATACGCTGCTATGGGAAGCGGCGGGTGGAGGGAATTTCCTGATAACAGCGCTTCAAAAGCCAAAACCTTCTGTCATTTATTATACAGCCTTCAAAAACAAAAACCTTCTGTCAAAATCATCAAAACCTGCTGTCAAAACATCAAAACCATCAAAACCACCTGTCAAAATCATCAAAACATTAAACCTCTGTCATTTATTATACAGCCTTCAAAAACAAAACCTTCTGTCAAAATCATCAAAACATCAAACCTGCTGTCAAAACATCAAAACCATCAAAACTGTCAAAATCATCAAAACATCAAAACCTGCTGTCAAAACATCAAAACCATCAAAACCTTCTGTCAAAATCATCAAAACATCAAAACCTGCTGTCAAAACATCAAAACCATCAAAACCACCTGTCAAAATCATCAAAACCTACTGTCAATAACATCAAAACCATCAAAACCACCTGTCAAAAACATCAAAACCTACTGTCATTATAACATGATTGATTATACAGGAAGTCCCGCCTTATACAGGAAGTCCCGCCTTATACCGGAAGCCCCGCCCCTATACCGGAAGTCCCGCCTACACCGGAAGTCCCGCCTTATACCGGAAGTCCCGCCTTATACCGGAAGCCCCGCCCCTATACCGGAAGTCCCGCCTACACCGGAAGTCCCGCCCCTATACCAGAAGCCCCGCCCACCTGCCATCAATCATTTTGACAGGTGGTGTAGTATACTTACTACTAGCCGGTATTGTCCACTTTCAAGGCATTGAGAGTTCAAATTTTACTTCAGAAGCCAACATGCCCCCTTGTTGTTTTTGAACAGAAGCTGATAAGTCAATTTTAGCGAATCACTGCGCTGTATTCAGGTCAGGTGACAAAGCTACTTTCACTTTGAAAAGACCTGCTCGCTGAGAGGAGTTTCATCAAAGCTGACTAATAGTGATCGAGGATGGATATTTCAACTTGATTAACCTGTGATATCTTCTTCAAGGCTAAAAATAAAAGCTGAAATGTTTTCATGGATCCTTGCGAATGCACCGCGTTACAATGATGAGGGAAAAGCTCTGTGTATTGTGTGTAATCACATCCATAATCTATGATCACAACAACGACGTTTGTCAGGCATCTACATTATCATCTGAAGAGATTTGAAAATATTAAACAAGTGTTTTTTTTTAAACTCTAAAACATGAAATGTGGAGTTATCTGCTTTTGCAAAAAAAAAAAAGACTGTTGGAGTTACCTGCTTTTGCTACAAAACAAACTTTTAATATGTAAAAAAAACATATATTCAAATAACTTTAATTTTGTAAATGACCTGTATTGTTTAAGTTATTATTACTTAATCAAAACAACCCAACAGCCGTTTGATTGATATCATCTGGAACACGCATACTGGAAATAAAAACGTGATTTCTGAAAGTTATCGTTTTTTTGCAAATTAACTCTTCATATATATAGTGAGTCAATATTATGCAGTGATGTATAGGAGTCAACGTTATGCAGTGATATATATATATATAATGGGTCAACATTATGCAGTGATTTATATAGTGAGTCAATTTTATGCAGTTACCCATGATTTATTTTGCTTCTCAGAACGACAGCTGCTTCTCAGCGAAGGCCTTTGAAATTGAGTTAATGCCTCTTTTCTATTCTAAAAGCTTGTAGCAAGCTATAAAATTGAATGTACTCATCCTTTATCACTCTGGATTCAGTTTTTCCTCAGCAAAACATGGCTATTACCAGTATGTGTGGTCCAGCAGTTTGATGCTTGCTCACATGATACCATCGTTTCTGTAGAAACGTTAAACTTTTAATAATATTGTAAATACTAAAACTATAATTTAAATAGCATTTAACATTTCAGAATATCAAGGGTTACTAGTTTAAATGTTAAAATTTATATTCAATGTCCATCATTAAAAGTACATACTATAATGACAAAATTAACAATTCGCCCAATTCTCGCATGCTCTTTAAAACATTTTCCTCCTTCCTTTGTCCTCCTCCTCCCCCTCCTTCATCAACTCTAACAGCTGACGACTTTGGCACATTCTTCATTAATAAAATTACAAACCTCACTGCACAATTTTCCACACCACAATCTGTCAAACACATCTTACCAGCAAACATAAACTCGTTCACATACTTCTCTCCACTCTCTGAGGCAGAAATCTCTAAACTCATCCTTTCCAGTCATCCTACTACTTGTCCGCTTGATCCTATTCCATCTCATCTCCTTCAAGCTATTTCTCCTGCAGTTGTTTCTGTACTCACTCACATCGTTAACACATCCCTTCATACTGGAATTTTTCCCTCAGCATTTAAACAGGCTCGTATAACCCCACTTCTTAAGAAACCCACTCTTAACCCAACTCTTTTAGGGAACTATAGACCAGTTTCCCTTCTACCTTTCATTGCAAAAACATTTGAACGAGTTGTGTTCAACCAAGTCACTGCCTTTCTCACATAGAACAACCTCCTGGACAGTAACCAATCTGGCTTCAGAAGTGGACATTCCACCGAAACTGCCTTGCTCTCAGTTGTTGAAGATCTAAGACTGGCAAGAACGGCTTCCAAGTCTTCATTACTTATATTGCTGGATCTGTCTGCTGCTTTTGATACGGTCAACCACCAGATCCTCCTGTCAACCCTGATGAGAAAGGATATCTCAGGAACCGCACTCCAGTGGTTTGACTCTTACCTCTCAGATAGGTCCTTCAAAGTATCTTGGAGAGGTGAGGTATCCAAGTCGCAACATCTAGCTACAGGGGTGCCACAGGGCTCAGTTCTTGGACCACTTCTCTTTTCGGTCTACATGGCTTCACTAGGTTCTGTCATTCAGAAACATGGCTTTTCATATCACTGCTATGCTGATGACACTCAACTCTACCTCTCATTCCATCCTGATGATCTGACGATAGCTTCTCGCATCTCAGCATGTCTAGCAGACATTTCTTGCTGGATGAAGGACCATCACCTTCAACTCAACCTAGCTAAGACAGAACTGCTTGTGGTTTCAGCAAACCCATCGTTTCATCACAATTTCACCTTCCAATTAGGCTCATAAACCATAACTCCTTCAAAAACAGTCAGAAACCTTGGAGTTGTGATTGATGATAATCACAGACCTGAATTTCACAGACCACATTACTAAAACTGCCGGTCCTGTAGATTATGCATTATATAATATTAAGAAGATCAGGCCCTTTCTCTCAGAACATGCAACACAACTCCTTGTTCAGGCTCTTGTTCTGTCCAGACTTGACTATTGCAATGCTCTCTTGGCAGGTCTTCCAGCCAGTTCCATCAAACCTCTACAATTAATCCAAAACGCTGCTGCAAGATTAATCTTTAATGAACCGAAAAGAACGCACGTCACACCTCTGTTCATCAATTTGCACTGGTTACCAATAGCTGCTCGCATTAAATTCAAGGCATTAATGTTTGCCTACAGAACCACCTCTGGCTCTGCACCCCTTTACCTAAATTCATTACTTCAGACTTATATGCCCTCTAGAAGCTTGCGTTCTGCAAGTGAACAATGCATTGCTGTACCATCCCAAAGAGGCACAAAATCCCTTTCACAGGCTTTTTCATTTACTGTTCCCATCTGGTGGAATGACCTGCCCAACTCAATCCGAGCAGCTGAATCCTTACCCATCTTCAAGAAACGGCTAAAAACACATCTCTTCCATCTTTATTTTACCCTCTAACTCTTGCACTCTCTATTCTACATTTATTTTATCTAATCTGTCTTCTTTTTATAAAAAAAACCCACAAATATTTGACCCTCTATCAATTGCATATTTATTCTCTAACTGCTAGCTTTTCTTGTAAAACTAACACTAAGTATCATTTTTCTATATTTTAGTTTCCTGAATTATTATTTTTTTTAAATAAAATTCCTTCCTACGTGTTAGGCTAACCAGGACTTGTAATAGCAAAATCTTTTGTTGGTTTTGATTGCTTCTATAATGTCCTCATTTGTAAGTCGCTTTGGATAAAAGCGTCTGCTAAATGGCTAAATAAATAAAATAAATACATATACACCACATTTTCCAAACACACTAGATGCAACTATGTTTAGTGTAAGAGCAATACTCTTTTTTTTTTTTTTACAAATGTAACACTAGTGTACCAATGTTTTTTTGTTTTGTTTTGTACAGCCCATTTTTGCATTTATGTAAATATAGTTTATGATTTCCTCTGTTAAATCATTGTGCAATAAAACACTGTCTACATAAAACTACTTCAAATATGGCAATGCGTGTATTGTCTTTGATTGAAATGACATTTGACATTGAAGCAAACCAGAGGGAAGAAAAATCTAAGCAGAGTGTGTGATGTCATCGCAATTTCTTCTAAAGCTTTAAACGAGACGAATGTGAGAGATTTGGAGTCTCCAGCTAAGGAAAATAGAGACGATTTATCCATGGTGTGGATAAATGACATTGAAGCAAACCAGAGGGAAGAAAAATCTAAGCACAGTGTGTGATGCTGTTGAGATCTCTTCTAAAACTTGAAAGGGGTGGTTGATTGTGATTTAACATTTGTTTTGTGTTTTTATTTTTATGCCTTTATATTAAGATAGGACTGTAGAAAGAAGACATGAAATTACTGGTAAGAGAGAGGGGAGCAGGATCGGCAAAGGACCTCGAAACGGGAATCGAACTCGGGTCATCGTGAGTGCAGATGCCGACTCACTAACCACGTGCCACGATTTCACTTTTCTAACATTAGTTTGTGTGTAATGTTACTGTTTGAGCGTAAACAATATCTGCAGTTACAACGCTGAAAATTCAATGCAAACGGAGATATCGTCTTTTAAAATTCTAACAGTTTAATGCTTACAAAAATGGCTCGTAGGGACTACGAGCTACAACTACAACCCGCCCCGGGAACCTGCAAAGAAGGGGGCGAGGCCATGTTGTGCTGCTTTAGAGAAGAGGAAGAGAAAACTAGGGGTGCATGTATCACAATTCTGTCTTCTAACGATTATAATGGATTCACAAGTTTCAAAATCTTCTAAAGCATGGCTCTTAATCCTGTTCCTTGCGTCGCCCTGCTCTGCACACGGTCTTGTGTCTCTCTCTCTCTCTCCTCTCTCTCTCTCTCTCTCTCTCTCTCTCTCTCTCTCTCTCTCTCTCTCCTTCAGATTTTGTCTCAGGAGACAAGTTTGAGAAGCAGGAGATTCAAGCAAAAATCTCAATTTTAAATGTAACCTCTTTTCTATCTATAGAAGAAATATTTGAGATGCTAAAGAGATCTCACTTTTGATTTTTCTTTCCTATGGAAGGACTTTTGATATACTTGTGGTAATTGCAATACTAGGACAGGCTTCCTTTAGTACAAATAGCACATTTCTTCTGTTTACACTTTGCGTGAATATCATTTGTCATAATTTATATTTTATTGCAAAAAAAGCTATTTTTAATTTGAGCAAAACAATATCCACCACTGTTTATGCTCTGTGTAATTTTAATCAATTTTTTACACTGTGACCAGACTCTGTACAATCAGCACAATCAGTTCTCCATCACTGAATGTATCTTGAAGGATACAGAGGCTGGCAGGTAACTGCCTAGCTGAAAGAGTAGTCAGACATCAATGCATTATATATAATAAATAGAATTTTCAGTAACATAACTGGGTTTGAGTAGATGTAATTTTTTTTGGCAAAATAATTATTTGAAACTGAATCACATTAACCATTTAAAGACCCACAAAAAATTGAAAATCTTTATATTAATTTCAATTTGTATTCATTGCCAGTGGATGTACAGGTGCATCTCAATAAATTACAATGTCGTGAAAAGATTTGGTGGGTTTTTGTTAAATGTGAGCCAAAATGATCACAATTAAAAGAACCAAAAACGTAAACTACTTAAGTATATGTGCACTGAATTTATTTAATACACGAGTTTCACAATTTGAGTTGAATTACTGAAATAAATCAACTTTTCCACGACATTCAAATTTATTGAGATACACCTGTAGATTTCAGGTTGGCTTTGTTTTTTTATTTTTTACATTTTGCTATTGTAACTTTTCATTCTTTGTAAATGTAATTTGCACTTATTAAATAGATATTTTATATTAATTGTTGTAAAGGGATTAAACATGCTGTGTTCATGGCATCATATCAAGGATTTGAGGAGCATTTGTTTATGTGTAGATTTTGTGTGCATCCATAGACTCGCTTGCATTTGTTGAAGGTTTTAGTAATAGCCTTACTGGTGAGAGATTAAACTGTGCACATCCAACTGTTCATATATCTTTTGTGCACATCAAGCAAATGTAGTATTCTGTGGGGATGATGAAGCTGCCTCAGCATGACTACTTTTATCTACAGCCTTGTTGAACTTGTGCAAGGCAGCACAGCTGGACTTCTCCTTACAAGTCGATTACAAGTTGATTGAAGTTTGTGTGATTGGTGTGTGTGGTTGTAAAAAATTGAACAAAATAAAAACTTTAACAAAAAAGACCGAAAATCACTGATCGGTTCTCAGTTCCATTTCGGCTGATCTATTCAGACACTGAAATTACGATATTTCACACTGTGTCATTTAGGTTCACACATTAACAAACACTGAAAGATTAAGCATTGAATAATTTTTTGAATTACTTATTTTTTTAGTAGTCTCACATACTTTTATACTTGTTTTGTAACTACTGTATGGTTGTAAAATGTGGGACAGCGATTGACCAGGCAATGAATTAATATGTCCAACCTTTCCTTCTGCCTTACAAATACTATATAATTATAAGACAATGAAACAAATTTCCAGTTGAGCTTTTTATCCTAATTTCTGATGTACAGTTTAAAAATACTGTACAATATATTAATACTGTGAAATATACTAATGCTGTTATTCAAAAGTATTGTGGCTGTCGTGGATGGATGGCTAACAATTAGTAAAAAAGTCAGATGTATAATGAGAGTAAAATCTGGTCAATGATGATTAATATGTTGCAAACTATAAATGCGCATTTGTATTTTTCCCATACTCCCACTGAGCAGATGGTGTATATGGGGGCAAAATTCTGTTGAAGGGGTCATTTAAATGTGCGATTGCCATGATTGATAATGTCATCATAAGAGCACCACAGGTTCTTAATGGATGAAATGTGGTGGGGTTTAGTTTTTTTAGATAATACCAGTCATTTTTTGTCTTTTCAAAATTTGTATGTCCTATTGTTCTTTTTGAAAAATATGTTTATGCAAGCATTGCTGTTCAGACAACCTACTAACTTCTATAGATCCTTTTCAAACGCCATCTGTTTGTTTTGCCTTTTGCACCAAAACAATTATCATTAAGATTTGTTTTAAACAAAACATTAACTAGCAAGACTGACTTTTGTGGTTACTGGACAAATGTTTGGACACTGTAGGAAGAGTATCTTAATATAGCTTTAAAACATTTTTGCATACTTTAGTATTTTGAGGTGTTAATTTATCATGTGTGCACTACTGTATCACAATTCATGTTGTTCAACAACACCAGGGTTCATAGGAGAGCTATGCATGTTTCATCATTAATTATTCATGCACAGACAAGCAATCTAAATAGCGTTATCTGCTTACAAAACACTTTTAGTACATATACATAATAGAAAACTAAATTAATTCATTTCAGAATAAAGTTTTGCACTAAATAATGCATCTATATCCGAGTCCTTTTTGTATGTGAAATGCTGAATTGCAAACACCATATCTTAAAGGTGCCATAGAATGCATTGATAGTGTAATGCAATTTAATATGAAGCTATTATTTCAGCTCGGGAATTATTTGTTAAAGATTCAATATTGCTTGATTAAAGTAATATTAATATTTAACTTACAATTTATACCTTATTAAGTGGTTGTCCAGCGATCACTAAATAGTATATTCTATCAATCTTTTAAATTCGAGCTTAGGTGCGTTCTCTTTGTGGCAAGAAGGATACAATACTTGAAAATCACATTCCAGAGACAATTCTTTATAAAACGAAACAAGGTTTATTTACAATACTAATATTCTAACATATGTAATACACAAATATACACACATGCATACGGGAGTTTTGAGGTTAAATGTTGAAAGAATATTAGTCTTTCCTATTTCATAACTTAACTAATCAGCAAAGATCACGACAAATGCCTAGGCTTTGTTACTGCATTCAGATCAAATTTACTAGTTCAGTCAGAAATAGAGGTTCTGTTTGGTACTTGCTTTCTGTTGGATAAGCAGGCTCGATCCTTTGTCTCGTTTCACACGTGGGTTTCCACGTGTTGCTCTGGGAAACTCTGCTGGCTCGGCGTCGCTGTTGCGTGATCGTCCACCGGGGAGCCATGTTGGAATCACGGGTTGATGCTGGGTCTGCGTTGAGATGAAAGCGTCGTTACGCTGCTGGTTCCGCGATGTTACGGCTTTGGCACGGTCTTGGACTTCTTCAGATGGTTGGTTTTCAAGGCGAGAGTCCAGCGGACCGGCTTCCAGGTCAACCTTGCGCGCGTTGGAGGGAGAAGCAAGAGAGTCCAGGAGCACAAGAAAAAGGGCGTTTTGCGACTGGCGCGTTGTTTTAAACAGTCCGATTTGGCCCTGCCCACTGGCGGCTGATCGAATCAGAGTGTCTGTATGGGGCGGAGCCCCACCCATGTCCATGGTTTCTACCCTCCAAGTTCTCTGATATCTCATTCCTTTCGTGAAAGATAAACTTACAGATCTTTTATATATGTGTAATTATGCATGGTGCTAAAGTTTATCAGTCTTCAACATAATTTGTTACATACGATGCCAGCTTCTTTTAGAGATCAAACATTGCATTTGATACGCACACACACACACACATTACCCGGATTACAGTCTAAGGCACGCATAAAATTCATTCCACATTTCTTAAGTAGTTTATATTCACACATGAGAGAAAGAGTACAACATTAATATCCATATATTTCTTGGGTGGATGGTTTTAAAAGTCATGAAATGAACGAATGTCTTTTAGAAACCTTCCGGTCAATTTCCTTTGTTCTGTGACCGAAAGAAGTCGCGCGCTTTTGCACTGGATGAGGGGAGGGGCTTTAGATCCAGACTTTAGTTGGTTGGTATTCATGATATAATACCTGAACGTAACCAAATTCCCCAAAGATGTGCTGTTCTTCCATCACCTTTCTTTACAATAGAGTATTTCAAAATTGTTCTCTGATATCTACATAGAAGGTATGTGGCTTAGATAAGGGCAAAAATATCCAGAAACGGTTTTACATGTCCATTTACAACCCTAGGATTTCTCCCTAGAATGAAATGGTCTGTTATTGGCTTATTTGGAAGGTTCATGAATAATAACGCTAGCGACGGATGCATCTCTCACCAGTTGGGGAGCAGTCATGAGTGGCCACCCTACCCGCGTTCTGTGGAGTGGTCGCCATCTCACATGGCACATCAACTGCTTGGAGATGCTGGCCATGTTTCGAGCACTCAAACACTTTCTACCAGACCTGAGAAATCGCCCTGTGTTGGTGCACACCGACAACACAGCGGTGGTCTTCTATATCAATCACCAGGGTGTCTGCATTCGTGCCCCTTGTACAAGCTGGTGCACCAGATCCTCTCGCTGAGAGCAGTTCATATTCCTGGGCATCTGAATATGGGAGCAGATATCCTGTCGAGGCAGGGGCTGAGGCACGGGAATGGATGCTTCACCCCGAGGTGAAGCAGATATGGAGAGTTTTGGGCCAGGCTCAGGTGGATCTGTTTGCGACTTGTCAGACATTGTACTGTGCGCTCTGGTTCTTTCTGACTCCTCCAGCTCTGCTGGGGCTGGATGCTATGGTACAGACTTGGCAGAGGCTTCGCCTGTACGCCTTTGCTGTACACCATTGCTCTGCTCACAGGAGTTCTAGAGAGTGTGCGGATGGGGTACATCTATTGCTATATCTCCATTCTGGCCGGGCCGAGTATGGTTCTCGGACCTGATTTCTCCTCGACGGCTCTCCATGGGGATTCCCATCAGGGATCTCCTCTCACAGGTGGAGGGCATGATCTTTCACCCCTGGGCATTCCTCCGTTTGGTACAGTGCTGGAGTTCGTGCTGGCCAGTTTCTCCGCAGGGTTAACCCACTCCACCCAGAAGCTCTACGTGGTGGCTATAGCGGCCTACCACACCCCTTTTGGTGGCCTTTCAATAGGCAAGAACCCTCTAGTTACACGTTTCCTCCGGTGCACTGAGGCTCAGGCCTCTGGCCAGAGAAGCTTATGCTAAGTGGTGGATCAGGATGCTATCATATAAACTCGAGCCCTCTGATCTCCCCTCGCCTTTGGGGGTCAAGGCTCACTCAACTAAAGTATGGTGGCCTCCAAGGCCTTTCTGGCAGGTGTACCTATGCAGGACATCTGCGACGCTTCAGGATGGTCTACACCCCTCACATTATGTCAGGTTCTATGATCTATAATTGCGAGCCACCCCTGGCTCTTCTGTTCTCTTGACATACCTGTGCTTTCCCGCACTAGGCAGGGATTTGCAAGTCTGGCTGCCTGGACATCTCATTCCCCTAGCGTTTTCAGATGCAGCTAGAGCTCCCGGAGGGGAACATCCCAGGTTACCATGGTTCCCTGAGGGAACGAGACGCTGTGTCGCAGGCCCATACTTCCTGCATCCCTACTAGAGCTACGCTTCATTCCTAGAAGCTGGCGCCAGCTGCACCTCACGTGCTTTTAAGCTTCCTGGTCATGACTTCACCTGCACCTGACGCCTCGCCATCCATTGGACTGATTACACATATGATTCAAAGCTTGATATCGCTGAAAACGTTCCCCTTCTCCAACCATGGTTACAAACATAACCTGGGACATTTTCTGTCAAATCATTTTCAATCCAACATTATATAAAAGCCAAGGTAGTGTAGTATAATATGTAATATGTAAGGAAATATCAATTTAGCTCAAAGGGAATCATTTATGATTTTATAGGGAATTTTAACAGACTCACTGTTTCATGGCTGATCAATGATTCGGTCAGCGATTAACTGAACGAGCCATATAACATCAAATCTGCACTGGATATTAAAATCCAAAATATAGTAAAAACACTATTTAATAGCACAGTAACAAGATCAGCAGTTTAAGACATTAACTTGTAAGCACAAAACACAATATACTTTTCAATATAATAAGACTTTATTTATATAAATCTAAGACATGTAAACTAATCTATCACATGAACACACCATTCACACATTGCAGGAAGAGAGAAAGTGAGGAAATAATGAATTTAAGAGAATGAAAATGTGAAATCCCAAGCTTATAGCAATATTTGCTATTGCATTGATTCGTACCATCAATCACTTATTTAACCCTCGCATTGAGTTTCTCAATGAGGCTAAAATTTATATTAAATACACCAGCTCAGCAAGAATCTGGGGTTTGTACTTGCGTTGCTTTTGTGTTTAAGGGATTCCCTTTTGTCGTCCGTTGTTGTAGAAAGGGGGTTTCCTGAGGTTGCTGATTAGCTGACAGTTCAGTGGTCATTTGTAGTGAAGTCTTGGGCGTTGGCTGAAGATGTGGAGTTGTGGTCTGGTTGAAGTTTGAAGCGGGTGCAGGCCAGCTCCGACTTTGCAGCAAACGTAACTTTTAAACACAATACTCAATGGAAAGAAAAGAAACTAAAGTAAAAGAATAAAAGGATGTAACGAGACTAGGTGGGTTTTCTTCTCATAGTGGTAAGTAGAAGCTGGCATGTAGGCCAGAACACGCTCAAAGAGCGCTAAAAGCAGCATCAAAACGCAGTGGCAAAAAGAGCTAGAAGCAGAAGTGAGAAAGAGAGTTGGTGTCCTGAGTTTTTAAACACGGTTTTTGGACACTGCCCAATGGGTGTCTTGACCAATTAGATATCATCTTAGCTCTTTTCTCCTCCCAATCCATAAATCATATATCAGTCACATGGTCCGAATTGTACATGCTCTTGTAGAATATAATTTTGGACATGATTTCTATAACAAGATGTATGATATATTTGACAATGAATTGATTGGAAGGAACGTTAAACGCATGATTTTTCAAACTCATACATACCAAACATGAATATAAATCCTTAAAGTTGTTCAATAGTTATTAAAAGACTTACATAATATGTGATTAATACATGATAGTCTAATTTGTGGGTTACATAATATGGAGTTATGCATAGAAATCATTAGTTGCTCATAAGTCCTTTTAAGATGATTTTTGCATATGGAAAGTTCTGTGTAGGACATAAGGACATGTTCTGTGAACAAAGGAATTTTAATCTGGTCTGTGTCTTCTATGTGGAGGAAAAGTCAATCTAAGGAAGCTTGTGATTTCTATCGTGGAACACATGTGATGGCCATCTCTTTGACCATCAGTCTTGATTACTTGCCCCAAATTTGACCATCTCATTCCTGAGTTGGAATTGTCGATAAGTGTTCTTTTTTATGATTTATGAGATTTATGACATTGTCTTGTTTTCCTGTTTCCTTGGGGCCTCTCTGGAATTTAGGCTCCTCATGTTTCGATGTTCTGATCGAATCTTAATTTGTCTGATTCTGTCTCTGATATCCTATAGTATTGGTTTTATGTGTTCCTGTGTGGCTCAGTGGTAGAGCATTGCGTTAGCAGCGCAAAAGGTTGTGGTTCGATTCCCAGGGAACACAAATACTGATTAAAAATGTATAACCTGAATGCAATTGTAAGTCACTTTGGATAAAAGCATCTGATAAATGTAAATGTAGTAGGCTTAAGCATTGTTTATGTTCTAATTGTTATCAGACCAACGCAGATTTACCAGCATGTGAATGAAGTTGTTATGAATAATTTAGGCTACTTTCTTATTTAACTGTATTATTTATTTGATGGCCTAGTGATTTGCAGGCTGCGTGTTGCTGTGTTCACTGCCGGAAGTGCTAAAATAAATGCCTACGTTTGTTAATAGATGTTTGAGGCACGCATTTATTATTATTAATTTTTCAAAATAATATATATATACACTCACTGGTTATTTATTAGGTACACCTTGCTAGTACCGGTTGGACCCCTTTTTCCTTCAGAACTGCCTTAATTCTTCGTGGATTCAACAAGTTGTTGGAAACATTCCTCAACCATTCCACATTCAAAGTCACTTAAATCCCTTCCTTCCCCATTCTGATGCTCGGTTTTAACTTCAGCAAGTCATCTTCACCACATCTATATGCCTAAATGCATTGAGTTGCTGCCATGTGATTGGCTGATTAGCAATTTGTGGTACCAAGCAATTGAACAGGTGTACCTAATAAAGTGGCCGGTGAGTGTGTATATATATATATATATATATATATATATATATATATATATATACTATATTGCCAAAAGTATTGGATCACCCCCTACTAATGAAAGGCTTGACAAATTTAGTAATTTCTATAAGTACAAATCTTAATGTTTAGGGAATTGTGTTTCTAATTTTAATTTAAATGCAAAACACATTTATTGTTTGTATATCGATCTCAAAATGTACAGAAAGATTAGACTTTGTGTTATAATAAAAAAAAAAACACAAAGCTTATTACGATTATTGGGTGGCTTGCGTGCAATTAATAGACTTGAAAACATTAAATATAATTTCCAAACATTTACACCTTAATTAAAACAGCTTGTGAAATAGCCACGTAACATTATTTACTTCATAAAAATCAACAAATTAAGCCTATAATTGTATAGGTGCTTATATTTTCAGATTTTGTTAATCTGTTCTGAATACCTTAAAATGTAAAAGATTTGCTGCAACGGAATTTTTTTGATGTGAATTATTTAGCCTATTATTTTTTTTAATCCATGCAGCAATTACTTTATTGCATTCCAGATGCTTTTAAAGAACTTTTCACGGTCGATTTTATGGGTAGCCTAGCTTGAATGTAAAACATTGTTGTGAATTTGTTGTATTCCCATTCGTAAAATAGCTAGCCTAATTAATTATTGTAGGCTAACCCGATCTTATATGATAAAGATGCATATAGCACTAATTTCCGTTTGTATTTGGCGTGATAATCATATGTAGAAATTGACTTTGGTGTTCAAAAGATGGATCAATTCATAATTAATGGCATGGCTGTTCAGTCAACAGAGATACGGGACACATAGAGCTACTAAGTTCTGAAATGTTTGCGGGGCAAATCTCGGATCTTAGCGCTCATGGTATGCACAGTGCGTACAGCCGTACACCTGCAGGTGCCACTGGCCTAGAACATGGTATACGTTATGCAAATGTCGGGGGGCGTAGTGATCCTGACTGTTACATCACAGTTGGTGTTATGTTCTGATTCGCCTGTTTTCAGTGGTATTTTTATTCACGAGATTTACATACGAACGAGGAAGCTATGATGTTTGATTCTCACAGTATGTCATTTCCATGTACATAACTGTTATTATTTAACTATGCCAAGGTAAATACAGTTGTCCATTCTATGTCATCTTTAATTTGTACCCTTATGAATATTTTTCTGCTCCCAGAACGCATTTTGTTTGTCTCATTGATTCCAGACTGAGCTTAAAATCTTGTGGACAAACACATCATTATGATTAAGCAGATGGAAATTAGCATTTTTCAAATGACATCTCCGCTCATTTGGGAAAAAGAAGCCATACAAATCACTTAGCCGGTCATCTGCCAGTGACCCTTCTGCGACAGGCTTTATTGTCCAGATAGGCATAATGGATGAAATCCTCAGTCCCTATTACAGTTATTATGTTACTCAAGTTATATTTAGGCAGGAGAAGAGATTTTATCAAGTTTAACCTTTTACACAGTTATTTATCTTTGCTCTTTCTTTCTCAGCTGAACTTCATCCTGTTTGTGAATATTGTGAGGGTTCTCGCCACCAAGATCCATGAGACCAACGAGGCAGATATGACACACGGAAACAGTACAGGTTTGTCGTCCACTTCCAGTGAGCCTGTTTTTATGCATTCAAGTGCCTTGAAATTGTGAATTCAGTGTTCTACCAGCCCAAATTGTCTGTCATTACGGCAGCATGTTCTCTGCTATTAGACTTCAAAGAATGGAAGCTGTCCCTACAGCAACTATGTATTTCCTTATGTAATTTAGGCAAAATCTTAGATCTGACAGCTTAAAGGCAGAATTGCCTGTGGCTAAAAGATGTGATATTAAGCTTCCCCTACGCCTACTCATTCTGCAGTTCGATTCGGATTGTGGTTTCCATCATTCCATTATATACTGAAATCAGTGTTGCATTTTAAAGGCACTGGATATTATAGATTTGATCTTGTTACGTGCTGAAAGAAAAAATGAAGCCTCCATTTTTGTCTGGCTTTGAAAAAAATGCTTTTAGACCCTATAAATGCATATTTGGGTTTGGGTTTGCATGTCAAAATGTTATTCTGGATGCTCCCTAAAATAATCCAGATTGGAGCAAACACAATGCCAATAGATGTAATTTTGTGTGACTAAAAACAGTAATCAATTTGATCATCGCTGCCTTCCCGCTAATTAGCAGCATGAAAAGTCACAGGTGTCAGCTTGCACAGCTGGTAGAACAGACATAAAGAGACACAGTCATATTTTTAAACACAGTGAATAGTTAATTTTGCTCAGCCAAAGAGAACTTTGTCATAAATTCAATAGAAATTAATTTGTAATGCAAATGACCTCAAATGCTTGCACGTCAAGTCGTTTTGACTCTCTTTTGACTCTCATTTGCAACACTCCTTTTACTGGAACACTTTG
Source organism: Gymnocypris eckloni scoliostomus (assembly GCA_027564155.1). NCBI lineage: Eukaryota > Metazoa > Chordata > Actinopteri > Cypriniformes > Cyprinidae > Gymnocypris > Gymnocypris eckloni. The sequence continues at coordinate 20,975,983 of CM050425.1, read as the reverse complement.
GTTGATCAAACTTAGGCTTCAATTAAAGAGGATTTGTACCTCATGATCCAGCATTGCTTTTTCCAATTCTTTTCATGATACTTTTCATGACTAATTTGTAAGACATTTTAACCCATCTGGCAGGCAAGGCGTAGCAGTTAAAAAATATCTTGCACTTGTCTTTATTCTGATTAAAGCCACATGGAGGCGTGTGGGATGTCATTCATCAAACAGATTAAAGACAAACTCGAATTCATAATATCACAACCACGTCACACACCGCATTTGGCGTCATCAGCCAACACAAATATCTCACTGATAACAAAAAGTGTTACTTGTTGCTTGACTGAGGATATTTCAACGGTGGCAAGATTCTGTGTTATTATAAATGGTGAAAATGTGTTATAAATGCATTCCTTTTTTGGGGGGGACAATCTGACAAATAATACAAATTCATAAAATGTCATAATTTACTCCCCTTTAAGTAATTTCAAATCTGTATGACTTTCTTCTATGAAACAGAAAAGGAGATGTTAGGCAGAATGTTTACTCTTTTTGTGTAAAATGTAATAGGGACAGCTGCTGTTAATCTTCAAAAAAACAACAACAACAAAAACAACATAGGTTATTGTGCCCTATATTCCTAGTCGACTGAATCCATGTAATAACTTTGTAGTGAAGAGGATGATTCTTAGAAAATTATGTCTTTAGTTTCTGAAGTCTTAGACATATAGCACCATACAGCACACAAGATGTATATAAATCTTTAATAATGCTTTTATGCTTTTGTTGGAGTTCAACATCATCCCTGTTTACATTATTGAAATTACCAGCCTGGAGATTCTGCCTAAAGGTGTGATTACATAAGTGAAACTTTGTAGCAAAATAGGTCCATTGTCAGTAGTAAAGCAATGCATGAAGCAGGTCACTTCAAACCAAACAGCTTGGTAAACAGCAATTGATAACATTGGTATATATTATATCATGTTGGTAAATGCAGCAAATTTGCTTGTTCAGAGTTCAACTCTTAAATCAGATGGGAAATCGGCATGGGCAAATTAGTCACAGAGTGTCCTCTGCAACTTCCAATCATGTTGATTCCATATGACATGACAGAATTTTGCTTTCTGAAATTGGTTGTACAAAGGTATAGCTGCAAATTCATACAGGTTTGGAATTGCATGAGGGTGAGTAAATTATTATATTTTTGAGTGAACAATCCCTTTAATTCATAGAACATTTTAATTTCTCTCTGTTCAGGAAGCTTGCAAAATCCACGCTTGTGTTGGTGTTTGTGTTTGGAGTGCACTACATTGTGTTTGTTGGGATGCCGCACACATTCGAAGGTCTTGGCTGGGAGGTGCGGATGTATTGTGAGCTGTTCTTCAATTCTTTCCAGGTACTTGGAACGATGCCTTTATTGCATGAATAGCTAATGTAATCAGTGATCTCTGCAAGTTAAGATGCATATGTTTTCTTTAGATAATCCAAAAATCATAAATTCAAGTTTGTATTTTGCATATTGCATTTATATAAATGCCTTGCATGTATTTTGCATGATATATTATTGATGTTATATAAATGTTATAAAAAAAGAGAAGGAAAAACACTCTTTTATTTACAAGTCACTGATAACTTGCATTTTTTAAAACTGCCCTGTCAATGAATGTATTTTTTTTTTTACTTCTGCAGAGGAAGAATTAATCACACATTAAATTTCATCACACAGAAAATGTACAAAAACCAAAGGAGTCACTTTCTTTGCTAAATAAATAAATGTTAATGTTTTCTTACAAACCTTGTGGCAAAGCAAAAGATGACATTTTTGGGGTGGCGGGGGGGGCTCAGATATTTAGCACTGGTTGTACAAAATATGCATGGTAATAATTTACAACTAGGGAATATAATTAAAAGGTAACATCGACGCACAGATGTTGATGAGAAGTTTGCTTACATGTAAATGCTTGTTGCACAAACTGCTAAAAATTTAACTGTTAAATAACATGTACAACCCGAATTCCGGAAATGTTGGGACGTTTTTATTAATTAGATTAAAATGAAAACTAAAAGACTTTCAAATCATATGAGCCAATGTTTTATTCACAATAGAACATATAACAACAAATGTTTAAACTGAGAAATTTTACACTTTTATCCACTAAATGAGCTCATTTAAAATGTGTTGCCTGCTACAGGTCTCAAAAATGTTGTACGGGGGAACAAAGGGCTGAAAAGGAAAATACATTTTGAAAAGATTCAGCTGGGAGAACATCTAGCAAATAATTAAGTTAATTGACATCAGGTCTGTAAAGGGATGTCTTAGAGAGTCTCTCAGTAAGGATGGGAAGAGGCTCTCCAATCTGTGAAAGAGTAAAATGATTGTGGAATAAATTAAAAATAATGTTCCTCAATGTCAAATTGCAAAGATTGCAAATCTCATCATCTACAGTGCATAGCATCATCAGAAGATTCAGAGTAACTGGAGAAATCTCTGTGTGTAAGAGACAAGGCCAAAGACCTTTGTTGGATGCACGTGGTCTTCGGACCCTCAGACGACACTGCATCACTCATTAGCATAATTCTGTCATTGACATTACTAAATGGGCTCAGGAATACTTCCAGAAACCACTGTCGGTAAACACAATCCGCCGTGCCTCCTGGATGGCCTGAGCTGAGAGCCGTGTGGACCTGATCAATGGTAATGCGTTTGCGAAGAGTCTCAGGTACAAATAGTTTATCTTGGGGACATTCAGGGGTATGTCGTGTTCAGTGTTGGCTTGATCGATCTCAGTGATGATATCCCACTGAATGGGAGAAATGATGATCGTGGGAGAGATCACATTTTCGGGTTGAGTGAGTTCGAGTCCTTCTCAAACTGTCGAGATAGTGCATCGGCCTTGATGTTCTTGGTGCCTGGTCGATATGTTACCGTGAAGACAAAGCGAGAGAAGAACAGTGACCATCTGGCTTGTCTGGGGTTCAGTCTACGGGCTGTCTTGAGGTACTCCAAGTTACGGTGATCTGTCAGTACCGTGAAAGGATGGCGTGCCCCCTCCAACCAATGACGCCATTCCTCGAGAGCGGATTTGATGGCTAGAAGCTCACGATCACCCACGTCATAATTTCGTTCTGTGGGGGTTAGTTTCCGTGAATAGTAGGCACAGGGATACAACTTTGCGGGATCACCTTGTCGTTGGGATAATATGGCCCCTATCCCGATATTAGAGGCATCCACCTCCACCACGAACGGTGAATTGGGATCCGGATGATGCAAGATGGGGGCTGTGGTAAACTGATGTTTTAACTGGTCAAAGGCTTTGTGAGCTACGGTTGTCCATTGGAGACGATGCAAACCTTTCTTGGTCATGTCAGTGAGTGGAGCGGCGATGGAACTGAAACCTCTGATGAAGCGACGATAGAAGTTCGCAAATCCCAGAAAGCGTTGGAGCTCCTTGATGTTAGAGGGTAGAGGCCAGTTTAGCACTGCATGAACCTTGCTTTCGTCCATGGCAACCCCCTCTTGACTGATTATATATCCTAGGAAGGTGACCGAGGTAGTGTGAAACTCACATTTCTCAAGCTTGGCGTATAGCTGGTACTTAATTAGGCGTTGGAGTACTGATCTGACGTGCTGGATGTGTTCCTGGAGAGTCTCTGAATAAATGAGAATATCGTCGATGTAAACTATGACGTAATGAAGGCTTCGCTCTACTGAAGGCTACCATGAGATCATTATAGAAGCAGGGAAGTGCCTGAGCTTCCCCGTCTGACTCCGCCACAGAAACCGTTTGAAAGACTAGAGGTTTAACCTGGGATATACATTGGGAGAGACAGTTCGCGCCCCAGTTGGTAATCTGAGAATCTCGCCAGGAAATACTTGGGTTGTGTCTGCGGAGCCAAGGAAGACCCAGGATAATAGATGCGTGTGCCGTGGGGATGATGTAAAACTGTATCGACTCGCGATGAAGAGCGCCGGTGGTTAGCATAAGTCTAGACGTCAGGTGAGTTATTTTGCCTGTGCCCAGGGGCGCCCGTCGACCGCCTCGACTGCCAGGGGAGAAAGACAGCGAATAAGAGAAATGTTGTCTTCCTCAGCAAAGTTCAGTGACATGAAATTTCCCGCTGCCCCAGAGTCTATCATGGCTGGGATTTGTACGACACCTGATGTGGTTTCCAGTGCAACAGGAACTGTTAAGCAATGATCGTCATTGAGAGCCAACAGAGTTACACTCACCCTGGTAACTGGATCAATATTGGGTCGTGAGGGGCATGCGTTCCTTAAGTGACTGGGCTCCCCGCAATACAGACAGAGGTGATGGGTGATGCGACGGTTTCTCTCCTCTGACGAGATATGGTAAGTATCCACTGGCATAGGTTCCTGAATGTCAGGGGGTGCTCTGAGTGCAGTACGGATAGTGGGTCGCCGAGTTCTGAGGAGATTGTCGATCTGGATGGAGAGTTCAATGTATTGATCGAGGGACCTCCCCTTTATCACGGCACGCAAGTTCAGTCTGTAGATCATGATTCAGCCCCTTTCTGTAGTGCACCTTTAAGGGATCCTCCGTCCATGTTGTCTGTGCGGCGAGTGTACGAAATGCGAGAGCATATTCGGCTGCTGATCTTCTTCCCTGTGATAAAGTCAGCAGAAGTTCATCGGGGCTCCTCCCATCCTTGGGATGATCGAACACCTCTCGAAAGCGTTGTAGAAACTCATCGAATGTGCGGAACGGGAGCCTGCCGCCTCTCAAACAGTTGTCATCAAGTCTTCTGTAATGATCGGGTCAGTAACGTTGTGATCTATTTGCAGCTTTATTAACACAAAGAAGATGTCAGACAGATTGCGAAGATCAAACAGCAATATCAAGGGCAACGTAGACAAGGCAGATTCATAAACAGAGACAGAGCAATGGGTCGGGGCAGGGGGCAGGCAGCAGACAGAGAGAATAACCAGTAGGCAGGCGAGGTCAGTAAGGCAGGCAGCAAACGGTCAGAAGAGAATCAGCAGTCCAGGTAGTACACAGGTGATCACACTAGGGAACAACGCTCGGAAATGTTAGCAAGGGCAAAACAAGACTTTGCACTGAGCCAGCGCCGGATGGCTGGTTAAATAGCTCAGGTAGATTGGCGACAGGTGTGGCTAATGATCAGTGCCAGGTACGGGGCTGCTGGGAGATGCAGTTAAACTAATAATCGGGTGACAGTTCCCGTCGATGACCCGAAGAGGGAGCCGTAGGAGCGCTCTGTGTGACAATATATCACTTCCCTTTACAATTGTAGTATCTTCAGAAACACAGCCACATTCTCAGAAATTGGTAATACAATACAATTATTGAATGACATTTAACTAGTTTTTAGGCTGTTAAATAAAATATATAAACTAAACAGATGGTCAGTGTCTACTGTAATTAATTAAATACCTAATATAAAAATACTGATTCCAAATCACTTAAAACAATTAGTGACCAAGAAAAAAAACATGGACCAATGCATAATTAACTGTGCTGTAATGTACGTATTATGAACATTTTTTCAGAGATTAATAATTTTTTTCTTAATCACTGACTCACTAAACTTACAAATGAAAATTAAAAGTCATTATTACCGGAGTCAGTGGTTTGAAACAGTTGCACTGTGTTGAGACATCGCGCCAACACCTATTTTTGTTTCTCCTCTAGGGCTTCTTTGTGTCTATCATCTACTGCTACTGTAATGGAGAGGTGAGCATCAGCAAATCTGCTTTACAATAATAAGGGGTTTACCACGGGATGTGCTATTGCATACTGTGCTATTTTCTCATTGTTTTTTGACACTTTGGCCACTGCATTGTTTCAGGCTAAGCGCAGATTTCAAGACTAAAAATGTTTGCCCTGTCACACGTAATGACTTCTTGCTTATTGTTTTCTGTTATTCTAGTGAACAAATAATCATAGACCACACTCTTCAATCTAAATGTTCTTTATTGGCTTCTATTGTTCCATTAAGAACCTTTAACATTCATAGAACCTTTCCATTGCATATACAGTTCTTTATAGTGGAAAAAGGTTCTTTAGATTATTATAATTTTTTTTAATTAATGTAAGGTATACTGTCTGTTCACTGTATGGTACATTTATGTACATAATAAAAAGGACAAACTGTCTATACAATCAAACCTTAGGCTGGCTGCACACTAGAGGATTTTAAGCCCGGTTTTAAGGCCAATTTGCACCCCGAACCATCGGGTGGTGCGGCCCGAATTGCGGCTTGTCGCAAGCAATTTTTTTTGTCCAAAAATCCTCTATTGTGTGGTGTCATTACGATTATTTATCTGCTCCCGATCGAGACGGAGCATCGTCGAACTCAAATATGTTTGATATTTACGACTTTTGATCGGGCTGCCTCTGACGTGATACCCGCAATAGCCAATGAGAGTGAGTAAGCGTCGCTCACTGGATGTTGCGTGCTTATATAGCTGAAACCTGGAAAACAGAGAACATTACTCATATTCTTTTGTATACTTTGTTTTTTTCACTGTGAAACAGAACACACGTCAGGAGAGCCAGCTTACAATGTTGATTATCCTCTATTTGTTTTTCTTTTCTAGTCACGTTTAATCTTGTGAATTTTTGTGAGATTACGTGTCACTGTGAAATTGTTCCTACAATCTTTAAGTGTGCGGTCTCGCTGTCTGGTCGAATAATCTAGTGTGCGTGTTCAGAGGATTATAAGGTTAAAAATCGGTTGAACTGTCTGCATGTCTGTGGTCTCCCATGGTTTTAAAATCATCTAGTGTGCAACCAGCTAGTGTGCAGCCAGCCAGTAAGAGACAAGTCAACATTTAAATGGTTTAAAAGTTTTTTGTAGCAAAAAAACATTTAAAATTCTGACATTTATTTTTCATCTCATCATGCCTTGGGATTGCCTGGGCTGTGAAGGATCCATTTCTTGTATCCTTTATGGCCAGGCAAATGAAAGTTGCATTTCGAGGCTGCATTTGAATTTGGACTCTTAATTGTCTGCACACTAAAAACTGAAGCGAAGCAAAGCAGGGTTGTGTTTTGTTAGTATGTGGATGGGTGTCCTCCTTTAGAAAGCTTGGTTTCTGTTGGGTGTTAGTGAGGCCAACAGGGAGTGCTCACCCAGTGGCCAATTCCGTCTTTCCAAAGAGATGGTAAACTGGTCCTGACTCTCTGAGGCCATTAGCGATCCCAGCGGGCTTCTCAAATAGAGTAGGAGTACAACCCTGGCATGCTGGACAAATTTGCTCTTTGGTCTCCATCCATCATAGCCTCCTACTCAAGCTTATTTAAACTGATTGGCTACATCATTGGTCTCCACTCCACAAGTAGCCAATGTGTGGTGGGTGTTTTGCACACAGCGGCTGCCATTGCTTCAGACAGGCAGATGCTAGAAACTGTTGGTGTTAATGGAGATCCCACCACCCACTACTAAATCACATTGAATGCTATGTAAATTTAATAATATTATTAATTTCAACACACTGTAAACGTAAGTGCTTTGCAACACATGTTAGTTTTAAATCAAGACCAATCAGAACAAGCTGTGAAGATTTAAATGTTCTTCATCCCAGCTGTCGGGGTAGACTGTAGTACTTTAATCTGTTTTGTTCGGTCTAGTTGTTGAATGCCAAACAGTGAATTGAATTGAATTGAATTGAATTGAATTGAATTGAATTGAATTGAATTGAATTGAAGAAGAAGAATTTACTGAATAGTAATTTAAAGAAATTCACAGGTAATGCATTCTGGGAAATTAAGATTATTTCACCCTGGTCCACAAATATACATTTATTTAATATTAAAGATGATATAAGAACTAAACAGTAAATATATTAAACAAACAAACAAATCAATAAATCTGTTACTTTTGAAGGCCTTTTAAAACTTTTTTCAAAACATACAAACCAGCCAAAATGTAAAGTTTACTTTTCTAGCTCATTCAAATTTTCAGTTCATTTTAAATCTCCTTCCTTAAATACATGTTTGAATTTTAATTCTGCATCTTGTTACCTTCCTCAATTCAAATTTAATTTAAATCCTGGAATTGGAAAGCATTTTTCAGTGTTTTGGTTAAAAATACAATCAATAGCTACAGTACATTGTTTTACAAATCAGTTTTTTTTTATTATGGTACCTGTTGTAATAGTTTTTTAGGTTATTGTTTTATGAGTGACAGTGTATTCAAATCTGTCTTCAAGATTGTATAAAAAAGTTATAGTGTCGTTTTAGCATCTAATTCGGATCCACAGGTCCAGACTGAGATCAAGAAAACATGGACACGGTGGAACCTAGCGTTCGATTGGAAGGGCCCAGTGGTGTGCGGGAGCTACCGCTATGGCTCTGTGTTGACAGGCCTTAACAACAGCACCAGCAGTCAGTCCCAGCTGGCTAATGGCCCGGGCACCCGCTCCACCACGCTCTTCTCCAGCCGAGTCTACCGCAGCAGCGGGGGGCCAACTATCAGTGCCCATGCCACACTGCCAGGCTATGTGCTCAATTCGGATGCTGACAGCTTTCCACCATCAATACCCGGGGAGCCAGAAGACAGTGCAAAGCAGGTCGATGACATCCTGCTAAAAGAGTCCCTGCCCACGAGGTCCAGCAGTGGCCTGGAGGACGATGAGGAAACTCTGTAGATCAGGGATGCCCAACCCTGTTGCTGGAGATCAACCTTCCTGCAGAGTTCAGTTCCAACCCTGATCAAACATATGTGAACCAACTAATTAGGATCTGAAGGAGGGCTTGAGAATTACAGACAGGTGTGTTTGATAAGGGTTGCAACTGAACTCTGCAGGAAAGTAGATATCCAGGAACAGGGTTGGGCACTTAACCTGCAGCGTACACTGCTTTGGGTGGCAACAGCACTTCTACAATGGACACTTCCTGTTCAAGCTGACACATAGTTGGTTTTTGACACAATGTTATGTGCAGACAGATTGATATGTTCATGGCAAGATATCGCCTCATCACTATTAAAAAAAAAAAAAACAGTTTACAGCAATGGAATGCCAGCTGGACAATGTGAATGCTGGAGTTTTTTTGTTTTTTTTTGCAATGCCTACTTTTTGTTTTTAAAAACTGGTTTAATTTGCTTAGAACCATGATGTCATCAAGATTTTAGTCAAAAGCATGACTTCCAGACATTTGTGTAGACCATGGAAGCAATGCTCAGGATAACTGATATTTATTACAGACTATTGAATGTTACTGAGGTTTCCTTATTGTAGTATTCCATTCCAGAGGTATTCCATTCCATAATACTTTAATAAAATTTATTTTAAATGCATATAAGATCTGACAGTGTTGTTTTAGTTCTTGTAATAGTTACTTTCCACTTCCCCAACATAACATCATGGCAGATTGAGACCGGTAGCTCCAAAGCTGCATTGATTTCAGGTTCAATAGGTTCAATGGACTTAAGCGACGGTAAAGTTTATGACTTTGTTTCTTTATTTTCAACACAAATCATTGGTATAAACTTATATTTTGTAATTTTTTTTAAATAGCAATAAAATGTAGCCCTATGTTGACTCAAATTTCTGAATTTTAATCTTAATTTTTATGAAATGTGATAGATCTTTCAGTCTTGCTGTTTTCTGTTGATGCGCAAACAACACATTACTAAACATTTGTAGCGCACCTGCCATCCAATATTCACCATAGGCTTTGTCACTTGTTACTTTTTATATGAAACAAGGTCTCAACTTTCAAGTTCTGTCTATTTTATACTGAAAATAAAACGTCATTTTTTGGGGCTCTTTAATGTGGTGTGATTTCCAGTTGAACAGAGTGCACTCTTATCTTTTCTCTCTCTTTACTAGCCTACTAGATATTAGGGGTGTCCTCGACTGTCACGGTCAGGCTGGTGTGCCCTGGCCGGCCACCAAATGTCTCTGTATGTTGAGCACATGGCTTGTTGTTTGTTGTTGGTGCCATGTGCTCTCCCGTCTATTGTCTGTCCCCTCCCATCTTGTTACCTAATTCATTGTTTCACTTGCTTTACCTGTGTCTCCCTCGTTACCCTCGTTTGTCTCCCTATTTATCCTCCTGGTGTCTGTAGTCTTCTGCTGATCCGTTGTTTTACGTCATGTGTGTGTTATATTTGACTGTACACAGTCCTCTGCCTGCCTGCCTGCCTTTCTGTTTATTATTAAAAAGACCCATTCTTCCTGCATTTGAGTCCTCGCCCCATCTCTCCTCATGCACCCTGACAGAACAGATCAGCCATTATGAGGACTCAGCAGAGGAAGGGTTTGTGTCGTCCACCACCCGCCACTATCTCCAACCCCCTTTACCAACGCATCCTCCAGTTTGAGGCCCTGATCTCCTGCCGTCAGCAGGGCACTAATGTGAGGAAGTTTGCCCTGGAGTTCAGTGGTACAGCAGAGGGGTTAGGGTACAATGAGGCGGCCCCAAAGGACATCTTCAACAGTGCCCTTGATGAGCCCCATAGCTGGTGGAGGATGAAGGGGCAGGACCACCTGACATTTGGGGAATTTGTGGAGTTCTTAGTATGTTCCCCAGCTAAGGTACGGAACGCTGCAGCCAGGCTTCTGACAGGCATGAAACATGTCCCCAAGTTATATCACCAATCTTTTAGAGTACCATACATCGGCTAGGACACTGAGATCAGCAGATAAACTGTTACTGGCAGTTCCTCGTTCCCAAAAAAAATCTAAAGATGATTCCCTATTGTGGACTAAATTGTCCACAATAGTCTTCCTAGTCCTAGTCTTCCTAGTCTTCCACTTCATATTCGGCAGGCTCCATCCTTAGAAGTTTTTAAATCTCAGTTGAAAACTCTTCTTTTTACATTAGCTTTCGGAGAGGAAAGACTTTCGTAGAGACCTTTTGTAGAGGAACTACCCCGATGTGTAATGACCTGATAAAGGGTATTTTTCATCTGTGTGTTGGTTAATTTTAAGTGGTTTATTCTTACTAATTGTGATAGACTTTATTGTCTTAATCCTTGTATATATTTTCTTTTAAATTGTGAAGCACTTTGGGCAATACAATTGCGTTAAAATGTGCTATACAAATAAATAAAAGTTGAAGTTGAAGGTGGCTTATGGGTACACCAATGATTTTAAACATCAGACAAGCGCCCCACGAGAAAGTAAACGCTTGTCAATTATGCCCTTCCAGACTCTGTCTACAAAGCGAAGTAGCAGAGTTTGGTATTACCAGGCTACAGAAACACGGTAGCTATACTCAAAATTAACAGCGTTCTATTATAATAGTGTTCTCATTATAATGTTATGCATATGACAGTCCGAGTCATAGTCATTAATATTTTGTTGTTTGTCCTGCTCGCGATGCGTGCTGAAGAGATAATCACCGTAGTAGCCTTCTAAAATGCAGCGCTTTTACTGCAGCACAACTCAACCAAATGCATCTCATACGAGATAAATAATAGCAGGCCTATATACACTATATATAAAGCGGCACATTTTTTTTAAAATAACTTGTACCCTACCTGATCAAAAAAAATCCTGTCTTTCACTCTGCCTGAGCCAATTTGAGTCTTTTTAAAGATTTAAATCCCTGGATAATAAATAAATAAAAAATCCTGTTAAGTTTATGTTTAACCAAAATAATAATTCATAAAGTGAATATGCATATTGTATATTTTGTTCAGTAAGTCAATATTTTACTATCTAACTTCAGTTTCTTCAACCGTGGATATCAATTTATCCACAATCCATTACTATCCTACACAGCTCTCAAACGTACAACAGTTTGTGTGGATAACTAAAAGAGTAGAATAAGTTTTGAAATGTCAAGCCTCTTGTGCAAGCAAACATCACATACGGAAGACATTGTAAGTAATTATTCTTTGACCTATAAGGTTATTAAGTAAAGTGCAGTCAGGATGCATGAAGCATAAGGGTCATTCTTCAATTGGGGAGGCAGAATGTGTAAAAATGCTTGTTTGATTTTTTCTAATAAAATATATTGCTACGCATTTAAAATTAGTTAAATATGCTATATCCATTAAAATGAAAGTTTAAGAACATTTTGATTTTTAAATAATTTCAATCAAACACTGGTGACACAGCCACTTATGTCTGTCATTTTGAAGTAACACCACAGACTTCATATTGCAAGTTACTACAGGCTCTGTGGTGTTACCAGAAAAGACAGTAACACAACAGACAAATGAGCCTTAATCCAGACTTTTCTAAAATGGAGGCTGCCATCATGATGATTTCAAGATCAGAGGACATTTTGGAAATATTAATAAGTATGTATTTATCAAATACAAATGTATTTGGATTAAAATATGTCAGATCTGGAAGTTATCAACATAACACCACAGACACTAATAAAGTGTGACACATGAAATTGTCAGAAATTTTATAAGAATATACTCCCCATGCACCCCTCAGATCAACCAGCACCTGCAGTGACCTTTACACACAGGAAGTAGTCCAAATAGATTTCCCCCTTTTCTTAAAGGGGCAAAATCCATTGTGGTAACACCACATACATGCATTTGGGGGGGACAAGTTCCCTTTCGAGTTCCCTTTCTAAGCGCACCCAGACCTGCACCCCTGTGCCCTGACCTCCTGAGGGTCGGCAAGATAGCCGCTCACATTCGGCACGACGCTACCCCTTCCCGAAGTGCCAAGGTGATGAATCTGCTGGGAAAAAGAGCCATAGAAATCGTTCCTCCAGCCCAGCGCGAGTTACGCTTTTACAGCCGCTACTTCCTCATCCCCAAAAAAGACGGTGGCCTGCAACCTATTCTAGGTCTCAGACTCCTGAATCAAGCTATCTTATTGGTTCACTTGACCAACATTGCTCAAGCCCCTACTTCACTTGGTCTATCCATCCTATATGGATGCCAGGTATCAACTTACGGGACGACACTCAGGCCACCGTTGACCCTATGGCTCAGCCTGTGCTTGGTGTATTCTCTTGACTCCCCTGGGTCTTACTCCCACATGAGTCTTGGTGTTGAGTCATTCCACGTCATAGCACGACGTGATTGTACTTGTTCCCATACAAGCGTCTTCGACCCAGTACGAGTAAAATATCGAAAGGGAACGTACTTGGTTACTATCATAACCTTTGTTCTCTGAGATATGGAACGAGTACTGCATTCCCCATCAGTCACTTCTTTCAAAGAAATCTGAGATGCGGCGGCGAAGGGGCCGTTTATATAGCCAGACGCCCCTCCCATTTTGGCCGGCTATGGCGGGCCGCATAGCCATAGGCTCGCGCGCCACCGCTGAGCCATTGGTTCGTTTTTTAGTCCTGGACGAACCAATGGACATGCAGTTACACTGCCTGATTATAAAAAGGCTTCAGTTGAAGAGGAAAAAAAATGTTTTTCCCATACAAGCGTCTTCGACCCAGTACTCGTTCCATATCTCAGGGAACCGAGGTTACAATAGTAACCGAGTACGTTTTTTCTTAAATATCACAAAATATGTTTTTTTTAAACAATTTAATAAAATTGTACATGTTAAATAAAATCTATATTCACATTATAACCACTTTATTTGTGTTAAAATTGTTATATTGTTGCAATTACATTCGATGATACCTCTCTAAGTTATGGCGGGAACATGAATATTTTGTTACAAATGCAATCTCTAAAACTCAATTAAATATGTATTTTAATACTCAAATGTAACTATCAATAGTGCACAAATTGTGTTTACCCTACAAAATACAAACATGTAAGCATTTTATGATTTATTGGTATTTAAAGTTTATTTCAACTGTTGTAAAGTAGAGGGACACCACTTGCCACCGCAATTGAAGAATGACCCATAAATCAAATAAAGCAAATTATGTAAACCAAATATGTGAGGCTAAAAATAGAGATAAGCTGAACAGTGATAATCCTCCGCCTTTATTAGTTGTATTTGATCATAGTTTATAGAAAAACAGTGGTGTGAACACACCAAGTAATTGCATTGTCCGCAAATACATGCTCTTATGAATGGAAATGATTCACCATATTACTACAGCATCTCACAGAAAAATAAAATATATAGATTTTACGACAAAATGTATGGAGACCAGGCATGTTTGTGTCGTAGTCTGAGAGTCAGTGTTCTAAAATTCCATAAGTTTATACTCGTATAGAGATCTGTGTGGAGGCAAAAACCGTGTGAAAAGTTTATGTTAGTCCATGTACACAAATGTACATTCTGATCTCAACCACTTTCACAAGCTGGAAGAAAAAGACTTCAATTTACACAACTCTGCCAGACCTAGACTTTAAACACCAGAGAAACACAGCAGCTTGTCCAAAATGAATGCATATGTGCCATTCCTGTCAGTGGGCTGATGATATGAAATAACAAGCCTTCTTTAGGTTATGTGGTAATGTCATTTTTAATTGGACCTGTCCATATATTGGTCCACCATGTGCTTTGCAATCTGAAGAAGGCCACACCTTTTAAAAATAAAGGTGATTCAAAAGGTTCCTCAGGCGATGCTATAGAAGAACCATTTTTGGTTCCACAAAGAACCATTCTGTCAACGATTCTTTAAATACCCAGCTCTTTCTTACCTTTTTATAATCTGAAGAACCTTCTTCGCCACAAAGAAAGAACTGTAAAGAACTCTTTGTGAAACAGAGAGGTTCTTCAGATGTTAAAGGTTCTTTATGGAACCATTTAGACAGAAAGGCTCTTCTATGTCATCGCACCTTTATATTTAAGAGTGCACAGGCTGTTATGTTTCGAGATGCTGAAGATCATTATGTACAGAATAAAAGTGTACTCTTAAACAGAGTACATAAGTACAATGAAATAAGTTCTGACACCTATGTTGGAGAAGCTTAAACCTTTAATTTTCTGTTTAAAAGGAATATTTTTTGCAAAATTAACATTCTCTGAAAATTTACTCTCAGGCCATTTAAGATGCAGAGGAGTTTGTTTCTTTTCAAATTCAAATAGTATTTTCGATTAATAAACTATTGAACATTATGTACCTTAAATAAGTGACCATGTCAGATGTGCTCTCATCAGATTTATAGACTTGATTATGTATGGTCTAAGTTTCTCAGTTAGCAGGGAGTAATATGAAGTAGCAGCAATGATTAAAATCAGATTCTCTCTTCATAAATATGTCCATGTAAATTTGTTATTTTTATGTTGTTTTTGTTGTTGTTGGCAAAAGCAGTTTTTGTTTCATTAATACATTTGATGTGTCTTTCAACTTATTTTATTTTTACATGCTTTTTATGATCAAATTTACAACTAGCTGCAAATGACTCATCGCTATTTGTTAGTGCCACTTCTTAAAGGGATGCTCCCACTTTTCATACTTTTATGGGACCCTTGACACTGCAGTTTACTAAGCAGTCAATGGGACAGTCACAAGCCTTTTTGAGATGCACCTGTACTGCAGTGACAGTTTTTTTAGTTTAGTCAAAATAATTGTTAGAAAGCATTTACAGAACTAATTATGTAAATATTTGCTTTCACCCAAAACTATTCATTGGAGGATTGCCGTCACTTGCTCATCAATGCTTCCTCTGCAGTAAATGGGTGCCATCAGAATGAGAGTTCAAACAGCTGACAAAAACATCACAATAATCTACAAGTAACTCCACAACATATTAGTTAAGGTTTGTGAATTTAAAAGCTGCATGTAGGAAAGAAACAAATCAATCATTAATCCATCAACATAATACTCTGGAATATATGAGATTTCGATAAAATATAAAATAACATGTTTTTGTTGGTGGTCAAATGAGCAGGTAAAATAATAAAAATCAATCCTGGGAGACCAGATTTTTGAACTACTTTACACTGTTGCATCTGGCCAAAATACATGTCCATAATCATATATGTTTAGAATGGTTTTCCTTGTAAACGATGCTTAAGATGCGTATTTCCTCTTGATTCAGACAAGATCACTTTTTCACTGGAGAAATCAATATTATGGATAAAATACAAATTTGAGCAATGTTTAGAGTTAAAACATCCTGGTGGATTTTTTTCTTATAAACATGCAGCTCTTTCACTTCTGAAAACATTAATTGATGGACTGGAGTTATGTACATTACTTGTGATGTTTTTATCAGCTGTTTGGTCTCTCATTCTTTATCATTTTTGTAAATATACATGCTCTAAATTTCAGTTTAAGGAAGATGTCCTAAATTTGAGCTTCTGCATTGTTCTATCTAAAGGATGTAACAATGTATTGTTAGCCTGGGCCTAATATTTTTATTGCCAGAAATAACATCATATCAAGAAATGCTCCCGAAATGTCTTCAGGATTTCAAGAAACCTCTGCCGGCATGGAGACAGCTTGTCAGGTTTGATTCTCCTGGGTTTAACTTTGAGCAATCAGACGTGTCTCCTCGATTCTCTAAGGAGTTTATCCTGCCCACTGACTGCATGAACCTGCATCCGTAATGTGGTGATGAATGCTTTATAAATCCTCACTGCAGGATAATATAACTCAATTGTGTGCTGGTGTACTTACAGTAACAACATATATTGTATGTATAGAAGTCAAGCAGAGCAAAATACTTCATGCCTTGAACTCAATCTTGTTATTGTTTTTATTTATTTAAAATAAATCTCTTCTTCCAGGGAGTTCTGGCCAAGATGGCCGTATAAAAGTTCACATAAATATATAACACACATAATAAACTCTAAACAGTCAAAGCAAAAGATTCATCATAGATCAGCAAATTAATTAAAACAGCAACATGATACATTCATTTTACACTGCAAAACATTTTACAAATATTCAAAGGAGGAATTGTTTCTAGTGGAGTATTAGATTGCAATTCATTCCACAGCCATGGAGCATAATAAGAGAAACATGATTTCCCATGCTTTGAATATACCCTAGGTACTACTAATTTAATCCCATTTGATGATCTGGTGCTATAGTTCTTTCCACATAAGCATAAAAGACTAGTAATGTAATTTGGAAGCATACCCAACAATGTCTTTACAATATATAGTGACATATGTGATTTTCTTCTTTGACATAAAGAGGACCAACCTACATAGTTGTACAGCAGACAATGATGAGTATGTGAGCAGGCATTTGTCATAAAACGCAATGTAATGATAAACATATAATATATATATTGTTATAAGGGAAACAGGTCAATTTAGCTCAAAGGAATCATTAATGTCTAAAATGGGTAAAAAGTAAGTACTATGTATAATTCTCTGTCTAGCTCCAAAGGAAAAACATTTTTTTGCCAAAAAGAAAACCCAGTCTTGGTTTAAGTCTTTTCACTAAGTAATTAATATGAACATCAAAGGCTAACTTCTCATCAAGCCATATTCCTAAATATTTGTAAATTGATACTCTTTCTATTTGTAGGTCATCAATAGTAAGAATGAGCGGGGCAGTGGCCATAGAGCAGCTGCACGTAAAAATAATATACTTAGTTTTGTTTACATTTAAAACTAATTTCAGTTTTAGTAAAGTAAGCTGAAAAGTATAAAAAGAATCCTGAAGAGTTGCAATAGCTTGAAACAGAGAGGATGCCGTTGAATAAATAATTGTATCATCAGCATAAAAATTATTTTATCAGATTTTATTCCCTGCCCCAATTCATTAATAAAAATAGAGAAAAGAAGTGGTGCCTGTAAAGAACCTTGTGGAACACCCTTCCTGACTCTTAACATGGACGAGGTGTAATTATCTACAGCAACACATTGAGTTCTATCAGATAAATAGTTTTTAAACCAACTTAAGGCCGAATTACCGAGGCCTATACTTTTAAGTCTCTCTTTTAAGTCTCTGTAATAGTAAGGCATGATCCACTAAGTCAAACGCTTTTGTCAAATCAACAAATAATGCCGCACAGTGCTGTCTCTTATCGAGAGCAGTGATTAAATAATTTGTAACTAGTGTAGTAGCTGTTATTGTACTATGTCCCGCTCTAAATCCTGAATGAAATGCGTTTAAAATATTGTGATTAAGTAGGTTTTCTTTCATTTGATCATTTACCATAGATTCAAAAACTTTTGCTAAAACCGGTAGTTTAGAAATAGGGCGATAATTATTCAAATCGGAAGGATCTCTCCTTTTAGTAATGGCATAAACATAGCTGATTTCAAGATGGCAGAATTACATTAGTGGATAGACTCAGATTAAAATCGCAATAGGTTCGCAATAGGTTATATAAACTACTAGAGGAAGCAAAATACATTTGTAAGTGACGATACTGTGGTTCTGGGCCTCATTAACAACGATGACGAGGCCGCATACTTGGATGAGGTGGAGAGACTCACATCATGGTGCCAGGACAACTGTCTCTCTCTGAACGTGAGCAAAACTAAAGAGCTGATTGTAGACTTCAGGAAGAGACAGCAGCGGCCCTACACTCCTCTTATGATCAGTGGGACCCCTGTGGAGAGGGTGAGTAGCTTCAAGTACCTCGGTGTAAACATCTCAGAGGACCTGACATGGACTACACACATCCAAACACAGGTTAAGAAAGAAGAAGACAGCTGAGGAAATTCAGGGTCTCACCAGCTATCCTGAAAACTTTCTATTCAGGGGCCATAGAAAGTGTATTGACTCAGTGCATCTCAGTGTGGTATGGTAATTCCTCAAACCAGGACTGCAAAGCTCTACAGAGAGTCGTGCGCTTAGCTGAGCACATCTCAGGGTCTACTCTCCCCTCTCTGCAGGGCATCTACCTCAAACGCTGCAAAAGCAGAGCTGTAAAAATCATCAAAGACTCAAATCACCCCGGTAACCATCTTTTCCGTTTACTGCCATCTGGCAAGCGCTTCAGGAGCATGATGGCAAAAACTGAGAGACTGAGGAGGAGCTTCTTCCCTCAGGCCATCAGGCTCCTAAACACAAACCCAGTCTCATAAACTTACAAGATTGTTAACTGTAAAACATCCATATTCTCATCACCCGTATTGCTGCTTTGTGTACATACCCTGAACAACCCGTCTGCACATCCCTCTTATTCATATTACTATTTATTAAGTCCCAGTACACTGTTTTTTGCACATCTTATTGTTTTGCACATCTTATTGTTTTGCACTTTTTATTTAATTGCACATTTTACTCCTATTTCTCTTTTTTTACCATATATATGCTCTTGTGTTGTTTTACTTTTATATAATTTTTTTTTTATTCTTTTGCACTGTCCACTGAGCGGACCTGATTTGATTTACATTTCACTTCTGATTATACCCTGTATAATTTATTATGTAACAAATAAAGAAACCTTGAACCTTGACTTGTTCTGCAATGAGCTGAGCTGGTCTGTTTTGTTAATAACGTTGCATCACCAACTTATGCAGTGCTTCACAGACTGAAATGCTGATGTTTCATATTGTGTTGTCAATAACACATAATACTCTATTTGGAATATTCCAGATTTTTGACAAAGATGAAATTATATTAATATGTTTTTACTTGTGATTGTATAGTGTCATAATAAAAAGTGTATCAGTCCTGGGAGACTTTTTTAACACCAAATTCAGCTTGACATATGACAACGTCATCAAATTTTCAATACAAGGAGGTGATCTATGGAATTCCTGTAGGCGCTGAACTTATTCTGTAAATATAAGGCAGGACCCCTTTTTTTACATTAAAAGTTGATTTCAAGCCCACAGGGAAGCTGACTGAACTGCATGGACCAAAATGGCAGGACAAGTACATGACAAGAACATCACGAAACAGCAGATCCAGTCTGTCATTAGTAGAATAATAAAAATAACACATAAACACTTAATTTGGAGTATATATATCTCACATCATAAGAGTCTACTCTGAGTTTTCATATTTGTGCAGAGTGTGTCAAACACAATAACACAGAAATTTAACAATTACTGCTTGTTATACAACAGTGAATGCACTTGTGCTGAGTACACAATTTTAATTACGTTTAAATGGGTTCAATAGGCTTTCAGATGGAAATAGTTACTTTGGAACTGGGCCCTAATCTTTTTTTGATTCATTTTACATTTAGCAGAGCAATTTAGACACATCACTTACCTGCAAAGTAAACAAGATAGTGCCCAGCAATTACTAGTGAATGAATTTTGATGCAGCCTTTGGCAGACATAACCATCTCAAAAGGAATCCTTTCTCTATAATTAAAGGCCTATGCACCATGTACACAGAGATGTTCACTAATCTATAATTGTATAATAATTATTTGATTGTTTTCCCAGAAAGCATGACAAATCAATAGACTAAAAAACAATAACATGCAATCACATAAATGCACCGTGGAAAAGGTTGTTTCGTTTAAGAAATGACAATGGTTGTACTTCACATGAGCTCAAAAGAGAAATACCAATAAATCTACTGTTAGACTCCATGAACAAAAAGATTGCTCATAGCAGTGAAGTGGCTCAAAATAACCAGTGTTTGGCTCTGCATCTAATATAAAAAAACTTGAATGAGCTGTAATTAGTATTTTTGTGACTAATGAAAAGGACTAATATCCCGTCCACATGTGCAATTTATAAAAAAAATTCTGATGGTATTTGTGAAATGCACTGCTTTATTCAGCCTTTGTTCCCTTTCTATTTAAAAATCCAAGTTCATCTTGGAATATCCCTGTCCATCTACTTTCACATGTGCAGGTTTCCCATTACAGGAAGCTGTGTCAGATGTTAAGCAACAACAGCAGTCACACAACCTGATAACATGAAGCAACACTTTACTCTTTGAAACATACACAACACTCGTGTTTATTATTATTATATTCCAATTTTTAAGAGATACAAATTGACGTGAGTAGTCACCCAGGGCATCCTTACAACCTAACATAAAAAAATACCCCAGATCATGCAACCAACCTTACAAAAGTAATGCATTACAGTAACGTAATACTGTTGCTGTAATGCAGTAGTGTAAGGCATTACTAATACATTTTCAGTCATTTTTTTGCTCGGTACATGTTCAGTAACTCTTGCGTTAGAACACACTTTTAGCCCAAAATGTTATTTAAAGTCGGGCTCCGACTTTTTACATCCCTAGAGCTAGGTTTCGGGCCAAAACGCCATAGTTCAGACACGACCAGGCCTCGGGCCTGTTTTAGGCTTCTCCTTATCTTCATATTTTAGACATCCATCAATTATTGCTGAAAAAAATTGCTGCGCTGGTGGAAACAACACAACCGTGCTGGCGCAACTGTCAAGAGCGGCTCGGTGTTTAGTGTCCAGCAGCAAGCAGCTGAAGAGTTCTGCGTTCAAATCCATGCAATAAAGCTCGCCATAAAGCCCCAGCAAAAATAATTACCATGAATGTGTCCAGGGGAAATTTTTATTTATTTCGTTTAGTAGTAATTTAAAGCTTTCTATATATATATTTATCATGTCTGTGAGGCATGAATTCGCTGTTTTCGGTTCATTTTTGTGAAGTGCTCCTGTTCAAGATAAAAGCACAACGTTTTGTTGATATCAAGGTCAAGGTTCAAGGTTCAAGGTTTCTTTATTTGTCACATAATAAATTATACAGGGTATAATCAAAAGTGAAATGTAGATCAAATCAGGTCTGCTCAGTGGACAGTGCAAAGAATAAAAATTATATAAAAGTAACACCACACAAGAGCATATATATAGGTAAAAAAGAGAAATAAAGAGTAAAATGTGTAATAGAATAAAGAAAAGTGCAAAACAAGATGTGCAAGACAAGTAAGATGTGCAAAAACAAGTAAGATGTGCAAAAACAGTATATGGGACTTAATAAATAGTAATATAAACAAGAGGGATGAGAGGAATGTGCAAACGGGTTGTACTGGGTATGTACACATAGCAGCAATATGGATGATGAGAATATGAATGTTTTTTTTTTGTTTTTTATGTCTTGTAAATGTTTATGAAACAGAGTTTGTGTTAAGGAGCCTGATGGCCTGAGGGAAGAAGCTCCTCCTCAGTCTCTCAGTTTTTGCCATCATGCTCCTGAAGCGCTTGCCAGATGGCAGTAAACGGAAAAGATGGTTACCGGGGTGATTTGAGTCTTTGATGATTTTAGCAGCTCTGCTTTTACAGCGTTTGAGGTAGATGTCCTGCAGAGAGAGATATTGTGAGTGCACACAAATTAAAGGAGACCCTTTACAGTTCTGAATGATGTATTACTCTTACTTTTACAAGCAAAAATTATGGCGTAAGTTGTTTCTATTGAAAAAAAATGCAATTGATAGCACTGGTGCATTCCTGCATGTCCTGCACTTTAACTTCCACTCTCCGCACAAACTTGCACATTTATCTAGGTTTAATGTTTAAACATTGTTATATGCTTGAACTGTTTTAGTATATCTATAGATTTTATTTTAGGCAAGTCGTGATGATTTGAGAAGGCTAAATTTATCAAAAATGGCTAGCCTGCCGTTATGCCAATGGCCGCTTGGTCGTTACTGTAAAAAATAAAAAACTTATGAACAAAAAATGCAGAAAAGTTTGTTCTAAATGAACTTAATAAAACAACGAAACTAAATATTACTTTAAATTCAATCTTGCATTCAAGATTCAACTTGCATTCAATCTGTGACGAATGCAGGTGAGAGCCAATGAGCGTTCGATTATCCTGCCGTAAAACATGTTAGAAGCGACAACATTTCACAGCATGTCGGAGAAAACGCTTTTTGTGGCCCATGGCAAACATGAAAAGTAAAGGTTAAATGATTTCAAATGTTATTTATTTTAAGGTTTAAAGTTAAGTCTTGTTTAACATTATGCAAAGTTAGGCCTTTTATTGGAAAAAAGCTGGCTGCAGAAATCACACATCAAAACGAAATGCTATCATTTCATATTGAGTAAACAATTTAATGATGCAATTGGAAACAAGGTAATATATACGACAACTAAAAACAGCTAATAATAAAATGAATCCTGTGATTTTAATATTCATAAGGATTAATTTTTAGATGCCGTCCATACGTCAGTTTTGTATGTTTAAATGCTGAAAATACGTCAGTATTGTACGTTTTATTGCCTGTAAAAACGTAAGTAAATGTATGTTTTATAGAATCATATTTTACGTAAAATACATACGAATTATCATGAGATCACTTTGCAACATCTCATCTGACCGCAGATAGGCTACTGAATTGGGACAGCGTGTTTTCTCATCCACTCTTTACTTAAACTGTATCTTACAGAAGTGTCAACAATCTCATGCACATCTTTTAAAATAAAAGTCGTGCATCAGAAAAACATTTACAATTGATTTTTTTGTTGTTGATGTCATTTTTGGGCTGTACGACCCACTCAGAACCCACCATTTGAGAATCACTGCATTAAATAATTTCCCCTTTCTCAAATCGAGCCCGATCTCAGATGCCTGTCTGTATGACATCACACAGACCCAGGCCCTCCACAATTGTTTGATTGACAGTAGCGTTTCAGCACAGACTGGACTGGTGTCTTACCTGAGTGAGCTGTCGTTAGTCCGCCATTGTTTCGATGTTGGAGCTTTTGTAGAATGGCTCCTAAGCTATTGAGGTGTTTTATTGTTGGATGTAATAATGAACATAGCAGTCGTCATTTACTCCCGACATCTGAGCCGCTGAAGACGCTGTGGCTTACATTTGCTTTTGTAGGGAATGATCCCCCGATCTACCTAAACGTGTTTATCTTCTCACTAATCATTCGTGATCCAGTTTCACCTCTCATTTTTTAAATGAATCTTTGAAAATTGCCTTTCCTAATAACGTGCTATTCATTTTGAAAAATTACAATTTGAAAAATAAAGGTGCTTAAAAGGTTCTTCACAGTGATGCCATAGTAGAAGAACCACTTTTGTTCACGGGCTAAGGTTTACCTTCTCTCAGAGAACTGCACGTCACCCCACGGAAGAGAGGGGCGGGGTCAGCAGAGCTCATTAGCATTTCAGGTGGCATGCGATAAAACAGCTTGCTGTAGACAGAGCTGTTTTTGACAGGGTAAAAACAGTGTTGTTTTACACTGCCATTGAAACATTTTAACTTACAGACTTTTCATTAAGACCCTAAAGAATCATATCAAATTGTGTAAAATGGGCATCCGATGACCCTTTTAAAGAACCTTTGACTGAATGGTTCTTTGTGGAAACAAAAGTGGTTCTTCTACTATGGCATCACTGTGAAGAACCTTTTAAGCACCTTTATTTTTCAAATTGTAACAATCCAAAAATTCATCAGAACACCCTACCACCTTTCAGTTCTGGACATCCACCCAAAACACCCTAGTAACCACACAGCAACTAATTCAAACCAAACAGACACCATAGCGATGGCAGCAGTGTACCACCCACAACAATCTTATGATGGCTAGATTTTTTGTATGATTTTCTCCCATTAATTAGTAATGTTTTGCAGGCATTTATCACACATCATAAATATTAAGATTAAAGTGTCAAACATGTTTATTTTTTAATCTGTGACATTAAAAGCTTGAAGATTTGTTCTATCTATTGTTCCATCATTCTATCTATAGATCATGCTTTCATCATTTGTTCAATCGTTCATTCATCATTCATCTACTTATCATTCATCACACATCTGCAGCAATTATTTCTGACTAGACAACTGTTGATCCAGCTTATATGATAAGGGGTTATGTTACTATTAACATGCTGAGGAGGCAGAAGGCAGATTGATCCACCAGGGACTTTGGGAACACAAGGGTTTTATGCTGTAGCGAACTGACACTTTTCTTGACTGACACTTCATTAAACATGTTTGCAGTAGAGCACTATAATAGTAATGATGTTGTTTGGGAGCTCGACAATGCACATAGAAAGGCAAGTCAGAGAAAAGCAACTAAATGTGTTTCCCCCCCAGTTTAGGGCATTTCAGAGGAAAGAGATGTGTCCGATGTGTCAAGTGCCCTTGTTATCCATCAACCCCCTCCTGCAACTGCTAGTTCAACTGTTTTTTTTATTAATATTTCAGAAACAATACAGCAGTGTGTAAAAAATGTATGCCGAATGTGCTTCTACTGAATTTGTACCCAGTGAGATTGTGGTTAATTTTCAAATCTCTGTCCTCAGCAGAATCTAGCTGGATATCCCAGGTGGGCAGCTCAGAGCTTCATCAGCATTTGTACAACACTGTCACATAGAGAGTCACAGCTGGAAAGCAAGTTCTTCAGCGGATTCTGTCCATAATACAGTCTCCTGTTGAGGCAATCCAGCTTAACCAGCAATGTCACCAGTGCTACTTAAATCCTTAAAATAGCTGGAGACTTTGTAGTCAATGAGCATATGGCATGTTAAGTTACACTATAGGTACACCAGTAAGAATGTTTCAAACTTGTTCATGATATGCGTAATCTCTCCCCATTGCCCTCTTATTGCAAGAAAGGCCATAAAATGAATGAAACCCATGCCTCAATATTCCAAACGAAATACTAGCATACTGTATGGTACTTTGCTTTTACCATTAAAAGTGTGAGAAAAGATTGAATAGAAAATAATTTAAAAGATTTTAAACAAAGTCTACTGTATCATGTTTGATAGCAATTTGTTTAGGCCTTCAAATGATTAACATGATCAAAACTTTACCTAAACAATCTGTTGTACACACTGCTTCTGCATGCATGCCACTCTTTTGTTTGATAGTTCACACTTTTTTAACAATTTTTTATGTTTTTATTATATTTACTGTGTATATTTTTTACTGTGAAATGTGTTTATAAAGCAAATCTAAGAATAACTTAATGTTATAATGTAAATATACATTTACTGGACTAAATAATAATATATTTGTATAATATTTTATAATATTAATGCATTCATTTGTTTATTAGAAAAATCATGTTAAAATGTGAATATCAGATATGATACATCAGGCTTTTAAGGAATGTTTATTATTGTATATCTCTCAATCATCGTTGTATTTAATTGCATTACAATGATTATTGAGAGATGTACAAATAATAAAAAGCCTGATATGCATATTTGATACTCACATTTTAACATGATTTTAATAAAAAATTCCATGGTAATTTCATATACAGGTATTACAGGTTTAATGCAAAAATAAGATAAATAAATCTGATCAAATATAAAAATGAAGATGATAAAGATGAAATTAGCATATTACTGTAGAAGAAGTAAAGTATGAGGCATGCTGTTCTAAACATAACACAGATTTCATGGAAACACTTCATGTTTCTCCAGCTACAGTGATGCCCCATGATATAGACCTTGTGACAGCCTCACTCAGTGGTTGTGTACACAAACATTTATGCGTTTGGTTGATGTTTTTATTTAAAGCATTTCATCAGTTCATACATTTCCTGAGAGTCAAACCTTTGACCTATGAATGCATCTAATTTAGCAAACATAGAAGGTATTCTTGTATACACACACAATTTGCATACACTACGCATATACATACTGCAGAAATAGAAGCAGTGTGCTATAATGCTATTACAAACTGCCTTGGTTATTTCCTGTCCTTCAACAACACACCTGTGTCTTGTCTTTAATTAGTCAGTGTGTACACACTCCTGTGTTGTGTTGTCATGTAACATTGCCCACAATTTCTTACAGGCGTAAGAAAAGGAGCTTGAGAAAATTATCTTTGGACTCTAAGCAACGCATGTTCACTTAATTCTGTTCAACTGAATACCATGCTAATGCATACAAAGTCATATTTTTTAATATTCAATTAAATAAAAGCACGTGTTTTGAGAGTATTTGGGTCTAATATTTAATCTGCACCTGTATTATTTAATATCAGGGTGTTTTAGCCACTTGTTACTGGCTTTCAATCATGGTTGATGTGAGTTTCTGGCATTGGCTGGCATCTGCATAGCTTTGTTACACATGCCAATTATGCCTTTTGTCAGTGTTATGGCACAGCAGCTGCAAGTGCTTTTAAATAAATCACAAGAGAGCCAATGGCACACTGGTGCCAGGAGTGTATGTGATTGCTCAGCCATGCATCACCTCTCCATTCAATCTCTTATGTTTCATTCAGTGTTTTATTTTTCACCTTAAGATAAGAGTTTTTTTTTTGGATGGGCAATTTAGTCAATTGTTTTTTTGGTCTCTTATCCTAAAGGCGTGACATGCCATAACTGGTTTTAAATTTCAGGAATTGCTTGTGGACAACAGAGGTACTTTATTCAAAACTGTGTGTTTAAAGCATATGAAGGAATTTCTTTGTAACCTCTCTTTCTACACACACACACACACACACACACACACACACACACACACACACACACACACACACACACACACACACACACACACACACACACACACACACACACACACACACAATATATATAGCTACTTTACATTATTCTTCATTCATAATGGTGCCACTGTTACTATGCCATCATAGGTTGAAAATAGATTTGTAAAACAGAAATGCATTGATCATTTCAATGATAACTAAATTTCTTTCTTTATTTCTTTTTTCTTTATTTCTTATTCATTTAAAATTGCCTACCACTGACAACTCATACGTAACCATGTTGATTTGGATCTAATGACTTTCCTGAAGTTGGACATGACAAAAATAAATTATTTGCATTTCTGTGATTAAGTTGGAATGACTGAGGAACTTGAATCATATGTTTGCGATTTCTTAAAAAGAACCAGCTCATTTACCTTAAAGCCATTAACAGTGCACTGACTGGTTGTGTGTCATTCAGTTGGTCATGTGATCTCAACTGGTTGGGCACTGGGTCGACCAACAGGTTGCATGTTTTTGATTCACTACAAAAAACTGGGTTATAAGAGTCTTTTGCTGGGCAGTCTGACTTCACTGGGTGCACTATATCATATGTTAAGGAACCGGCTCATAAAGGTGTTTTTCACTCCGACTTCACTGAGTCTGTTTCGTGGTGGTTATTAATTTTAGCATTTTTGTTTGAATTTAGTACTTTGATATGTGAGCATTTCTTTTGAATAGGCACAATTATTAATTTTTTCTTCATTTTATCAGTCATTTTTTTTCAAAATTCTCAGAAGGCCGCAGTGAATTGACTACTAGCTAACTGTTTACTGCTTGCAGGTCCAAGTCATATCTAGCTTTTTGTCCAAATGAAATGTCATCACAATTTCACACAAAAACAAAAATCCACACAAGCATACCTTGTAACATTTATTTATTAGATTTCTTTCTGGGTCCTCTTGCAGGATGACTGTGTTATGTAGCCTTGAACAGACTTTATTTTATTCAGCAAGAATTTGACTGTTATTCAAATGGCCTTGTTATCAATATGAGTCAAATGTCAGCAGCTTAACAAGTGCAGTAAACAAAAGTATGCATTCTAAAGTGTACTGCAGATAGCTTTTACAAGCATTAGCAATTTTGAATTTAATGGATGTCAAGGTATTCAAGATGAGATGGGCACAAAATGTGAAGGTTTTGAAAATTCCCAAACATACCTATAAACGGAGGAAATATACAACAAATGAATTCATTCTTTGGAGCTTCTTCTGAAAGCCTGTACTGCGTGTGTGCTCTAGCAGAATCTGTAGAACAGTAGGAGGTGAATGTGCCCTTCCTGTAAATGTCTGGAGTTTTAATGAGCCTTGTGATTAAAAAAAAGGATAAGAGAAGACATTAACACATGCTTCTATCTTGAGCTTTGAGTGTTTTTCCCTTTTTCAGAGCCATTAGTTCCCTAGCATGTGGGTCCTCTAAAGTCACAAGTTGCGTCCCAAATGACGCGCTATACTCTTTGCACTTATGCACTGTGTACCTATACACATACTTATCCATGTATTCTTTGAATTATATAAGGTTATTTTGTCTTTCATCTTCTCTGATAGCCCCTCCTCTTCTGCTATGTAATTATAGCTGTGACAGTTGAGCTCAGGGGGATAGTTCACCCAAAAATGTAATTGTGTTATCATTTACTCACCCTCATGTTCTTCAAAACCTATGAGTTTCTTTCTTCTGTTGAGCACAAAATAAGCTATTTTGAAGAATGTGTGTAACCATTTGCCGCAAAGACTACCATAGTATCCTTTTCCATTCTATGGAAGTCAATGGCTACTGTTGAATGTTTGGTTACCAGTATTCTTCAAAATATCTTATTTTGTGTTAAAATTAAAAGATGATAGAATTGAACAGAACTGAGGGTGAACTATCCCTTTAAAGCTGTTTTAATTTGCATGGAGCAGGTCAGTTGAGATCACATGACCAGCTGAATGCCACTCGCTACCATTCAGTGTACCGTTAATGGCTTTGCAAGGCAAGCATCAAACCAATTATATTTGAACTATATTTTCTAAGTGCCAAGTAGCAGCAGCTGGTGATTGTACAGGTTGAAACCACAAATTTGCAGAATAAAGTTATTTAGGGCTTCATTTAAGCAG
Source organism: Gymnocypris eckloni scoliostomus (assembly GCA_027564155.1). Classification (NCBI taxonomy): domain Eukaryota; kingdom Metazoa; phylum Chordata; class Actinopteri; order Cypriniformes; family Cyprinidae; genus Gymnocypris; species Gymnocypris eckloni. The sequence goes on along the minus strand of CM050425.1, from coordinate 20,946,758 downwards.
AAATCAAATGCTGAGCTCTTTAAAATTCTTCATTTTATTGCATAATCTATATTTTGCTGACACTCAGCATTTGAAGATGGATGTTAGAGTCAGACTCAAAGCACAGTGTGAATCCTCAAAGGAACTGTGTAAAAGCTAGAAAAGTTGCTCATTATTTTTAAGAGGAGATCACATAAGATACAATATTAATTCACTGTAATGTCAAAATACTCAAATTCTCATTCTTCATTTAGTGAATATAGGCAGAATTTTCATGAATATCAAATATTTTATAAATAGCAAAAGACATGGAGCATATTACACTGTAAAATGGTATTCATAATCTGGATGCTAAAGCAATCTTATACTAGCATGTACACAATACTCAATACAAAAAATGTGGACGACACAAGATAAAATCTGACTTACGTCATCTTCCAACCATGTTCCTCTCTCTTATAACAATACATTTCTGTTTTCTCCACACCTCTGTCAATGAAAATGGATAAATGAAATGATTTCAGCATTAAACAATTGTATTATATTTTATTATGCTATTATTGTTCTTACAGATCGGCCTTTTAATTTATCAAGAGGAAACTGATTATTTTTAATGTTGTTAATGTAGGATTAGGAATAAAACTTTTTGTGCATCATAGATAAATCCAGTATCAGCTTCTGCAAATATGCTTTGTGCTTTATTGCCATCTGCTGGTAAAGACAAGTGTATCCGGGTGTTTTTTTTAAATATCCAATGTCACATTAAGTGCAGAAAGTTATATACAGAAAGTTTAAAAATCATTAAGCATTTATTAGAGATGTAAATCTATAGCTTATGTACCTAATCAAAACATGTACATTCAAAAGGAAATCATCTTCCTATAAATTCCACTTAACAACACTGTGTATGAAGAAACTTTTATTTAAAAACCCAAGGCAACTTGGCATGTCATTTACTTCTGAGTCACTTGAAACAAAGCGAGCAGCTTTAATCATAATGACATGCATATTAAAACAAGCTTGCCAGGGTGAAAAAGCAGCAAACAAAGCATTTGTTGCACAGCAATAAACAACCTGACATGCCTCTCTAATTGAACAAATATTAATTATGATTAAGACGTAACTTATTAAAGGGGTCATCGGATGCCCATTTTACACAAGTTGATATGATTCTTTAGGGTCTTAATTAAAAGTCTATAACATACTTTGGTTAACATTTCTCAACTGTAGTGTAATTGTATGTGTAGTGTAAAAATGTTTGTACACTGTCAAAAACAGCTCTGTTTTCATCAAGCCGTTTTGTTTTTAGTCCTTGTTGCTTTACAGTTTTTGTACAATCATTTTGGCACTAATAAAAGAACCGTCATATCATTTTTCAAAACTCTAGACATAATTCACAACTGAAGATCAAAATGCACATTTTTCAAAACACTTAAAACTTATTGTATCCAAATGCTTGGATACAATACACGAGCCAAATATATTTTGTTCATTGAACTAAATCACTGGTTCAAAATAACACAACTTAACATCAAAATATTACAATTTCAAAATGCAGCTCACGCATTACATCTGAATTCAGTTTCTATTCATTTCATTATAATGATCTAACTATCAACTGATACAACTGCTCAAAATGCCATGTAACGGTTGCATTACCCTGCAAGCAGCATACACGGTAAACAAAATAAAGTTGAGCCAACTTAAAATTTTAAGGCAACCAGCTTCAAAAATTGAGAACTTTTTTTTTGACAGTGTAGTTTTATGGAAAATGTTGAACAACATTACAAAAGTGAAGCTGATGACTGAGTATGTTCAAGTGATCAGTTTTAAGATACCTTTTGTTAGGAGAGAAAAACTAAATCCCCAAATTCTATATAATTGTCATCAGTATTTGTTTTTCCTACAGTAAATGTCTTTTTAGAGGGTGATAGAGCTGACAGCTGATGAAAACCATTCATATTTTTGGATGAGGAGATGGAGGAGAATTTGCCCAGCGGAACCCAGAACAATGTTCTCTGGGGGGCCAGACCACCCCCTACTGAATGTGATTTTGAGGGGCCCCATAGCAAAATCAGTGCAACGGGCCCAGAATTCCTAGCGACAGCACTGAGCGGAATCATGGTTTCAGGCCCATCCACAGTTTATCACCTTGTATTTACCCCCATACTCCTCTTTCCTTACTGTAACCCGACTGAGGAGTTTTTCTCCACATAGAGGTGGAGGATTCACAATAGACCCCTCACAAACAATCCCTTTCCTCCAGGCCATATATGATACCTGCAATGTCCAATGTCAGGCCTGTATTTGCCATACCAGAATATATTTTCCAAGATCTTTAGCGAATTAAATCAATTATCCATTATGATGTGGAAGATAACCTGTGGCCAAATCCACAAGACAGGGTTGATAAAACCATAGAAGTGCAGTGAGGAACACTCCAGCTGACATGTTACTGTAGGCCTACAGTAGTTTTCTACAATCTTTTTTCTTATCTAAAGGTTTTTTTGTTGTTTTTTTACCTGTTGCGAGTTGATTATTTCATCAATAATTTTCAAACTTTGATTAATGATTCCAGTGTCTGTATTTTTTCTCTCTAGTCTATTACAATAATGTATGAATGTGGAGAACCCTAATGAAAGCTGTACTATATGTTTTGAATAACTCTGTTTAATGATTGTACTAACAACTAAACAGTGAAACTATGGGTATATTGTGTGTGGGTGATCTAAAGTAATGTCCATATGATATTTCATAATAAATTAGTTTTTTTGAACCACTGCTTCTGCAAATGAAAGGCTTCTTTTATGATATGAATGCAATATGAAAAAAAGTTTTGAACATCGGACAGCCTGTCTTACATGTAATGACTGTTTTGAGTTTTGTGTCTAGAGTTTAGACAAATTACATGAAGGTTCTGTTATTAGTGCAAAAGTGTTTGTATAAAACTGTAAATGCTAATGAGCTCTGCTGACGATGAAACTGGCTAACAAGCACATTAGGAAAGGCGATTTGCAAAGATCCATACAAAACCCTTATACTCAATTCTTCTGTAGATGAAGCTGGATCACAAATGATTCGCGTGAACATTTATGTAGATTGGGATTGGCGCATTCCCTTCAAAGTGAAAGTAACGTTAATTCTCTGCGTCTTCAACGGCTTAGATGTCGGGAATAAATGATGACTGCTATATTAATTATTACATCAATCAACAAAACACTTAAATCGCTTAATCGAAGACATCTTGTCTTCCCCTGCACCGGAGCCCACACAGCTCTCAGCTCACTCAGGGCGGGTCTAAGGTAAGAGAGCCGTGTCAATCAATCGTGGGAGCGGCCTGTACAGAACTACACCATTCTGACAGGGATCTCAGAGAAAGGGGATTTTAAAATAGGGATTTAAAAAAAACACTGGGTAGATTTTATCATTATAGGATGGATGCGTACACACAGTACACACTTCCAACACACATTTATGTTCAAACAACTTGAAAATGAATTTGGCATCCGATGACCCCTTTAAATAAACATTAGCATTGTAAAACAAGTGATATGTAATGCAACACACAAAGAGATTGAGTGAGTGTAAATACCTGCGTCTCTGCATCTCACAGCTGTGTTCAGCGGAGCAGCATTTACTAATAGTGAATCTTTAGTTTAACTAGTTCAAGGACCTCACTAAGAAATTAAATGTGGCTTTTCAGATAAATTTGCAGGGCAGCGCAGACAACACATTTCTGTCCGTGTCTCCGCATGTTTGCGTCTGTGTGTGTGTCTGGTGTGCATCTGAGAATGAGAACGAGAGAAAGAAAGCACAATTTCCGACATAAAAAGTGGAAAACAATGGAAATAGTTTGTCATTTTACCCTATTTGTTGTTATATTTGTCTTCTGGGGTTTTGATTCTTTACTGTTGTAGATAACCCATAGTTAAAAATGATATAAATCCTTCCATTCATTCACATAAAAAAAAATTTGCCCCAGAAAGAAAAGAATCCATTAGACATATGATGACCTTTGAATGCAAAACAGCTCACTTCCCCATTTCAAGCAGTGCATGTAAACAATGATTAATACTTAACAAAGCTCGCCCAGATCTATCATATAACAACATGGAATTGGATTGATATGATCTTTGATCTCATGTACAGAAGTGAACTACTACACCGGTTTATGACTTCACTGACAGCAGGGCTCTAATTATGGAGTGTTTAATGTAATTGATCAACCAAAGAAAAAACAAAAAGGTAACAACAATATTTGTAGGGGATCAAAATGGAATGTATTGTTAGAATGCTGTGATTTTACTTAAAGAGAGTATAATACACTGTAAAACATCTGTTCAACTGTGGAAATTCATCTCTATCCATTTAAACCAATGTCTCCTGTCAACATTAAACTAATTCTAACAGAGCTTCCAGATATTTTGAACTCTCTAGCTTATTAGATATTAACTCTCTAGCTCAATCAACAGATAACAGCAAGGTTTGATATGGTTCCTTGCTGATTTATTTATTTATGTGTCGAGCAAAGCGGTATTGAACAATACAACATAACATTTAGCTAAGGGCCCCTCATGTTTTTAACATCATATGGGCTCAGCTTCTTTGTCCTTTGGGAACAGTTAGAGGAACCAGTGGTTAAGAAATTGATTATTATCACACTGGCACAGGCACATAAATTGGTCCAACACAGAGGAAACTGAGGCACAGGAGGTTTGATAAATTGATGAATATTAAAAGTTGATCAAGCATAAAATATACCCAATCCAGTCCAATCATACTATTCTCTCTTTACTCTTGGCAACATTCAATCACATAATTGTGGAGAAAAGTAAAATGTATACTATTGTTTAAAATGTTGAAAGCCCAAGAGCTCTTATGTTCACCAAGGCTGCATTTGTTATGCATATTTGATCAAAAATACAGAAAAACATATCATATGAAATGTTTATATATATATATATATATATATATTTTTTAAGTGCAATTTATTCCTATAATGGCAAAGTAGATTTTTTTTGCAACCATTACTCCAGTTATCAGTGTCACATCATCTTTCAGAAATCATTCTTATATGCAGATTTGGTGCTCAAGAATTCTTTTATTATTATCAATGCTGATAACGGTTGTGCTGCTTAATAGTTATGATGGAACCATGTTACTTTTTCATTATACAAATTATAATAAATATATGGGAGTGTTTCTAATTTACAGAACTGTCACCAGGACATGTGATTTCTCAGGACTTATTGTATTGATATCTGTCAGCTAGTGAGGGCATTTTCTGTCTGACCATTACAAAGATTTATAGTAGCCTACTGTAAGTGCGCAACAAAATCAAAAACATGAGCCTTAAAAATCACAAGGCAATTTTAAACAGAAAACTAAATACTGAAAGTGCAAAATGCCTTGCTAGTGCAATGGGCCCTTTAATTGTCAGTACTTTTTGTGCTTGACTTTAAAGTTCATATTGACAACGTATCAAACACTCAATGACACTTAAAATTTCTTAAACAAGTTCTAATATAGCTACATATCCCTTCAAACGTGTCAAAAAAATAAATATGCATTTGTAAGGCAAATTTTTGTCCTCCTTGAAGGCTAAAATAACAATATCCCTTCATAACTGTTGCAACTACTGAAAACAATGTTCAGACAGCTCTGCAAAACAATCATCCACATAATTATATGAATGTTTGGAAGCTGCAGACAATTTTGATATAGGTATGTGAATGACTGGGGTGCATGGTTTAGGTTTGGATCGATCTTTCTAGCTCTGCCCACTGTGCAATCTAACTGGTCTAAAATTGTATCCCACATAGTATATTAAACATTAGATATGTTCTGGTTGGCTGTAATTTTGTTGTTTCAGGCAGTGCTTCAACCTAGACGTGTTGTACTGATTGCTCCTCCTTGGTCTGGCAGCAGTGATCCCTTGACTCACCTAATATGCTTCCCTGAGACAGGAAGAGATAGTCTGACTTCATGCCAGTTCTTTTGATAAAGTCTGTGGTCCTCTGATTAGTGCATATCTCTAGTCAGTCCTCTCTGGCAGTTTATGTTGCTAAACGCTGATGATTTCGACAGGAGAGGTAGTCACAATATCACACAGTGAAGCTTGTGAGAACTCATGGCTCTGTCTCCACGCCACTTTGCCTTTTTCTTCTTTTTCAGACTCCACTCTGGAACTTGCTGTCTAAAAAGGCAAAGAATGAAAGAAAGAGAAATGTGTCAAAATTATAATAATGCCAGATTCAAACTTTGAAGTTCTCCTGCAATGTCCAAAATTTTTTGGATAAGCAGAAGTAGATGATAACAGTTTGATCTTTCTTATATATCATCTTAGTACATCATTATGAAAAGATGAAGCCCATTTGTGTGACCATGAGTTTTATTTACCTGATAACTCTGACTAGTTCATGAAAGGCTCTGTCCACATTCATTGGAGGATCCTTGGCACTTGTTTCAATGTAAGTAATCTAAAGAAATAGAACAGAAAGAAATGACTACATGAAGTCACTCATACAATTTCCTTTAGTCTTTAAAAGAGCAGAAGCTCCTTAAAACGCTTAAATGTAAATTTTAAATTTTAAACAAAAGTTAAGTCTTACATAAGTAAATGTTCAAATCTTTTGATTAATATAATGAATTATTATTTATACAAGATCAGAATAATTACAAACACTATCGTTAAAAAGTTAGGAGTCAGTAAGATTTTTTATTTATTTTTTATAAATTTATTTTGTAAGGATGCATTTAATTGATCAAAAAGCTGCTGAAAATTATTTTAAATTGTAATAATATTTTAGAGTATTACCATTTTACTGTATTTTGATCAAATAAGCAGCCTTAAAAAAAATCTTACAGACCCCATATTATTGAACACCAGAGTTTGTTTAAGTGTTTTTTTTTGCATGGGGATGGATGCTCCAAAACCGCCAAACAAAAAGTACTATAAAAGTAGTAGTAGTAGTCTGGGCCGGATTTACCTCTTATCGTGACATAGGCTGAACTAATTTTTGGGCCCTAAAAATGTATATATTTTACCACTCCAGCAAACAAAAATATTTCGTAATCAGTGGAAACTGTTACAGTGTTTTCTATGTTCAGTCAATAAAGATTAAATTTAGTCATTTCATTGAGAACGGAGAACAGTTCCATTAAAAGGCTCCGGCGTTGTGGCCATATTACCTCTTCAGGAGTGTATTATTTCTCTAATAGGCCTAATTTTAATGGTCTGGTGTCACAACCGTGAGGTGGTGCTGGTGGTGGTGGGAGGGGGTTGCAGAGAGTTCGAGTGCAAAATACCTGCCTCTGCATCTCACAGCTGTGTTCAGCAGTAGGATTTACTAATAGCGAATATTTAGTTGAACTGCTTCAAGAACCTCACTAAGAAATGTCATGTGGCTTTTCAGATAAATTTGCAGGGCAGCACAGACAACACATTTCTGTCCATGTTTCCGTGTGTGCCTCTGTGTGTGTGCTCTGTGTGTGTGCCTCTAAGGATGAGAACGGGAGAAAGAAAGCGCAATTTCCATACATAAAAAGGTCATTTTACCCTATTGGTTGTTATATTTGTCTTCTGGGGTTTTGGTTCTTTACTGTTGTAGATTACTAACCCATAGTTAAAAAAAATAATTATACATCTCTTTTTCATTGTGTCTGCCCCCCCCCTGGATGAGCGGGCATAGGCACGTGCCTAGAATGCCTATGCATAAATCCGACCCTGGTAGTAGTAGTAGTACAGGCTCACTCCCTCTTACACAGAAGAAAATCATAATGGTTTGGAATAGCATGAGGCTGAGTATATCATGACAGAATTGTCATTTTTGGTTTAACTAACCCTTTAACCGCTGTCAGTGAACACAAACACTCTAAATTAGATAGGGGTCAAACAACTAAAAATCAAGTCAAAAATCTTTGGGTGATTATGGAGACAGACCTTAGTTTCAGTAGTCATGCCAAAGCAGTAACTAAATCATCATACTATCATCTCCAAAACCTTGCAAGAATAAAATGTTTTGTTTCCAGTTAAGATTTGGAGAAACTTGTCTCATTTATCACCAGCAGGGTGGATTATTGTAATGGTATCCTCACCGCCTTCCAAAGAAGACCATTAGACAGCTGCAGCTCATCCAGAACCCTGCTTCCAGGATTCTGACGAGAACCAGAAAATCTGAGCATATTACACCAGTCCTCAGGTCCTTACACTGGCTTCCAGCTACATTTAGGATTGATTTTATAGTCCTTTTACTCGTTTATAAACCACTCAATGGCCTAGGACCTAAATACATTGCAGATATGCTCACTGAATATAAACCTAACAGACCTGACCAGTAGGATCGAGTCAGTAAGAAATACCAAGGGTTCACACAAAACAAGGGGGGTCCGCTTTTAGCCGCCCGCATTTGTAATCAGCTTTCATAAGAGATCGAGGGTCGGTTCTTTGTACCTCGCTTAATACATCTGAGATGATTTGAAAGATGCCAGATCTTATAATCCTGATAACTGATCTCTGGCTAATTTGGTACTTCAAACGAATTTGTGTATTATATTAAAATATCTGGATTAAGTTTTCTAAGATTACTGCATGTTCTCGTGTTCCCTGAAAAGGGCAGATGTATCGATACTTGAAACCACGATCAGCAATGCAGCGATTGGCTGGCGGCAAGACAGCAACGTAATGACATCATATCGTTAAAAAAGACACCTGACGAAGAACCTGACACATTTCTGGACCTTTATAAGGAAACAGCCATGCGAACAAAACTACATAAATGCATATAGATATAAATAGATAAATGAGATGTAAATAGATAAATGAAATGTGTACTGTTTTTAATTATTTTTTTTATTTTTTTTAATGATTCCCAATTTGTTGTTAAATCAAACTTCAGTCATTCAAATAAATAAATATTCCAAGCCCAGAGTCAATTATTCAAAAATAACTGTTTTGATCTGATCATATATAGCCTAAACAAGTCATGGGTCTGAGTCAGGGGCGTAGCTAATGGTGTGCCAGGGTGCCGGTGCCACCCACAGTGGCACCTAAAAACAGATGCAGAATTATAATTTTTTTAATCGTAATAAACATGGGCAGCGCAAAGGAGGGGCTAGCAGATGCTTCAGCACCCCCAAGAAAGACCAAAGCACCGCCATTGCACCCATGAGAAATGAAATAAATTAAAAACATTTTACTTATTATTACGCATTCATAACTCTGCATTGCAATATAACGTGACGTGATTAGCAGGCGCACTTTTCGAATTGACAGCATTTTATTTAAAAAATTTATCGGTTCCTTGTGGCAAGAAGGCCTGTCCCCGACTAAAGATTTCACTAGTCACACATAAATTGATTAATATAATAACTTAGGCTACTAACCATCCTTTAATATATAGGCGTATAGCCTATTCCGCGCCAAGCGACGCGTCTAAAAGCTTGCAACGGCAAAAGTAGGCTAATGATTATGAATGTTGGGGAAAGGCAAAATAAAACATTTTAATTATTCGTTAATAAACTAGTGATTTCTTCTCAGTCAGTGTCAGTTGAAAAGATAAAGTTGCAGAATGCGACGCTGACTTTAATAAAGAAATGCACCTTTTCATTCCGACTACGTAATTCAAGATTTTAATTTTTTGATTCATTCGTTCGTTTAATAAAGTAGCCGGTTCATTGCTGTGACGCTCCATTTCACGGAGACTGCACGAGACGGCAGAAAGCGCATCTTGTTTCTCTATGTATTCTTTTTCTGTGTAGCCTACATAAATAAAAGCATATATATATATATGAACTTGCTGTTGAATTTTGTATTTTTGAAAGTTCAATAATAATATTAAAAAAACTTGCCGGACGGATTCATTACCCCGCTTTGTTCCGGGACCTCACAATTTACAGATTAAGCAGTGCTTACAATATTTGTTAATTTAAAATTGAATTACAATTTTAAATTATTTTCTAAAAAAATAAAATAATAATAACATAATTGAGGCATTCAAGGCCAGACCACGCTGTCTCGCCCTTTGAGCAGCTAACAGGCACCATTAAATGTACTCTGCTATGTTGTTGGCGATCCTGAATGTAATGTATAAAAAATATTTGCAGGATGTGCAAAATGTTAATGATTTAAAAAAGGAGGGATTATTTAAAAGCATTTTGTTTTTATTTAGTACAGCGGCTACAGCTGTTTTTACATAATATATTTTTACATAGCCTAGTCACTGAAGTCAATGATTATTCTTTGATAAAGTAAATGTGCTTTGCTCACTGTATAATTTGTTCGTTGTTTGAATAACCGTGGAAATGCGGTGTTATGATTAGAAACTTAAAATGTATTTGTATTAAACCTGTGATCATCAGGTTAAATAGGAGTTTAGTCTTATTAAAATATGTGACATAAATTGTACTTGCCTAAAAGGGGTTTATGATGTGTAGTTAATGATTAGGCTACAGTGAGCGCGTTTGACTAGAGCGCAGTTAAAGAGCTGTTATACTGTATGTGATTATCGGTGACCCTCTTGAGCGAGAAAGCTTCGGAAAATGGGAAAAAACAACAACAACAAAAATATAGCTGCAAGCAGCGATAACCAGGGTTTAAGAATTTGAAGGCCTAAGGTGGTATGATTTTAGGTCTAGGCCAACATAGCTGGATGCATAGCTGACAGTGAAACTCATCGAAATGGACAATAGGCTTACAGAAACACACACACAAATATAAATGAAATGGTTAAACTATCATATTAATAATCATTAAGCTTGCTTACACAGATACACACACAGAATAGAATAACAGACACATGTAGCCTACACAAAAATGAAATGGTTAAACTAACATATTAATACCCAATAAGCATGCTTTATTTTATTAATTTTTTTGCATTAATCTGACAATAAATGTGGCACACCCAGTTTTTCTGATGCACATCCAGAGTCTCCTTTCTGGCTACGCTCCTGGTCTGAGTGCTGTTATTGGATAGTATTGTAGACAGATTGGAGATTAATCCTAATAAACATGCTGCTACAATTAAAACCATTACATTAAATACATTTAAAACAGTGTATTTCAATTCAGCAGCATGCAAATCCTCGTTTATGTCAGACTGAGCAGCGCGGATAATTCATTGAGCTTGCTCACATAATGTAGCCTACCATATATCTATTACAATGGAAAATGTATCGTTTTTATGACATAGGTCGTTTTAACGAGAAAAGATCTCGTTTTAACGAGAAAAGATCTTGTTATAACGAGAAAAGATGTCGTTTTAACAAGAAAAGATGTCGTTTTAACGAGAAAAGATGTCGTTTTAACGAGAAAATATCTCGTTTTAATGAGAAAAGATCTTGTTTTAATGAGAAAAGATCTTGTTATAACGAGAAAAGATGTTGTTTTAACGAGAAAAGATGTTGTTTTAACGAGAAAAGATGTTGTTTTAACGAGAAAATATATAGTTTTAATGCGAAAAGATCTCGTTATTAAGAGAAAATATGTTGTTTTAATGAGAAAAGATCTCGTTATAATGAGAAAAGACCTCGTTATAACGAGAAAATATCTTGTTATAAGGAGAAAGGATGTCGTTTTAAGGAGAAAAGATGTTGCTTTAACGAGAAAAGATCTCGTTATAACGAGAAAGGATGTTGTTTTAACGAGAAAAGATGTCGTTTTAACGAGAAAAGATCTCGTTATAACGACATAATTGAGTGGAAAAAATATTATGTCTGTGGCAGCAATGCGTCACTGTAGTATAGCATGCGTGTAAGACTCCAATACAAATATAAAGTAATTATTTAATCACTAATAAATCTTTTAACAAGTAAAACTGGCTGTCTATATCTATTATAGACTACACAACATTGTCATCTTATTTTAAAATTAATATTATTTTAAATTATTGTCCCTGGACCAGCAGGGTATTCTTATAATAAAGTAGCGGTGGCTGTGACAGATTTTAAGTATCAATTCTGCTTAAAAAGGTGCAATCTAATCCTGTTTACATTAAATAAGCTGCTCCCGAGCAGGTTTAAGTTTACTGACCCGTTTCTATGACAGCAAGTCCAGCATGAACTTCAAAGAACCAAAAAGATCCAAGATAAAGTGAAATCGGCAACAATCAAATCCAGCTAACTGAGTAAGCGATGCATGAAGAACAGACCCCAGATGTGCTAAAACATTAGCCACATTTAAATCCAGACTCAAAACTCATCTTTTTAGCTGTGCATTTGTTTAATGAGCACTGTGCTATGTCCGAACTGATTGCACTATTCATAATCATTTTCAATTAACTGTATTAAGTTATTTTAAAATAAATATTTATATAATTTTGTTTTAACTGTTGTGATATATATATATATATATATATTTTTTTTTTTCATTGTTTTTATTATTATTATTTTTTAAATGTCTATTTTACTTCCTTTTATGTAAAGCACTTTGAATTTCCACTGTGTATGAAATGTGCTATATAAATAAACTGGCCTTGCCTTAAATTGTGGGCAGTTCAATTCCACTGTTGTCAGTACTACATAAAGTCGTGCTCTGATATCGGTTGGACTCACGTTGTGTTTGGCGGCCATCTCACAGCCCTGTTCATTTGTCACTTTCCTCAGATGCACCAGGTCCACTTTGTTAGCCACCAAAACCATGGGGAAAGATTCCCTGATGAAGACACAAACCTCTTAAAAAAAAAAAAAAGAACAAAGGGAGGAGGGAATATTGTGAGGTGTCAAAAGTTAGTTGTGGACTAGAGATGATTTCTAACCGGTCTTTGACTCGTAGGATGAGCTGGTGAAAGCGGTCGATGTGTTCAAAACTGGCCTTGTCCATCACAGAGAACACAATGAGGAAACCGTCACCAGTCCTCATGTACTGCTCTCGCATGGCGCTGAATTCTCTTGACCTGCTGTGTCTAAAACTGTTATAGGGACAAGATAATGACCAGGTCATATGTTGTCATGTCATACAATGAAAATAAAGATAATAAAGTATTATCTGAAAAATATTTCATTTCTTTTGTATATACAAATAATATTCTCTATATTTTCTACCCACCATAAAAGTATGTATAAACCAACCAGTCTTTAGAAAGCAGAATGAAAGACTGTCAAATTATGTATATTTGAAGTTTGTTTTTAAATATTATTTTTTTATTATTATTATGTTCCTTTTTTATCGAACGAAAACCAGCTTGGACAGACTTCAACTAGTTATAAACCATTTCAAACTGTTATCAACTAAAGTAGGTTTTTGCTGGATTTTCCATTAGCCATGATTTTTGATGATCTGTAAAAGCTTGATATTGGCCTATTGATAACTACGGAGAAGAATAATATTTATAATGCTGAAAAATTGTACACACGTACCATCCAAAATAGCCCATTGGCCATCGATCTCTGTGTGTTTCAAGTAGGAATCTTCAATAGTAGGATCGTAATCTGGCACAAAAATCTTTTGGAAAAACTGGATGGTAAGAGCACTCTTTCCCACACCTCCGCCTCCCACAACCACCAATTTATACGTTGGGAGGTTGTCGCTAGGGACCGCACTGGTTGCCATGATAACAGCTACACCTGAGAGAGAGGAGAATGTTATCCCTGATCATTATTTAAGCTTAAGCATTGGGTATATGACAGTTATGAGGACTTCTCGTTTTATGAAGAAGCTAAAGTACTGTTGAAAAGTTCAAATGAGGTTTTCTGTGGTTTGGGAATAGTTCTGCAGAGAGCTAATTTAGGATAAAGGGATGCATTGCAAAGGATATGGTCTAGACACAGACAGTGTGGTTCTTTGTAATTGCTGTTATTTTCTGCACAACACAAGCCTTTAAACCTTACAAACCCAAGTCTTATTAAATTTTTTATTACAGTCTCAAATAAACTAAAAAATTCAAATTTAACAAAGTACCATGAAGTTTTAAGGAGAATGTAAGAATGCGAATAAGATGTCAAAATGTTGATGATATTCATATATTTATCTATTGTAAAAGAAAATTTTTCGCCTTGCAAATGTGTTTTTTAAATACAAAAAGCATATTTGATTCTAGTACAGAAGAGGGGAGAAAAAACATGAAATATATAAAATGTATCAAATGCACCACACTTACATTCCTTACTAAGCTACTTCACTTAAAAAAAAACTATACTAAAATAACTAATGTACAAGCAATTGTAATTAATTTGATGGCAAATAAACTAATAAATAATATGCTATAAATGCTGTGTAAAACTATTAAGCAAGATTCATAAACAAGTGCCCCAATTTTATTATGTATAGATTTAAGATGAAAAAACCATTCGAACCTAAAGGTTGTATGAAAATAAGTAAAAACAAATGTCCTTACCTAAAAATACAACTCTAGTAGCAGAGAGAAGAGTTTGAAGAAGTCAGCTAGGCTAACGAAGAAGTGTTTGCCCGGCTCGGGAGCAGGGCAATGTGTGCTATTCAGGAGGAAAAGTCTGTCAGCCACCTCTTCCTGCGGCCCACAATGTGAGGAAGGAGTAAACTTCCTTTCTAATTCCACCAGGCCTGAACATTTGAGTGATCTGGCTTACATAAGGGAACTATGACATCCTCTCGACCAAACACACCCACGAGACGGACCTCAAACTGACCTCTTATGATCACAGTTCATGTACTGTAGCTGCAGGCAATAGGCAGAGATCATCCATAAATGAAAATGGTCATTTATTCCCTCATGTTGTTCTGTAAGAATTTGTTTAAGTTGAGAGGTTTTTCTCTCTCTCTCTCTCTCTCTCTCTCTCTCTCTCTCTCTCTCTCCAGTGTTTTAGCTAAATTTTCTTCATCAGCCAGTAAATTCAAAATAGCCGATAAAGTGCAAATAACTTATCACGTGAATTCTAACGTTATTATTAGTGGTGGGCATAGATTAATTTTTTTAATCTAGATTAATCTTGGAATTAATCTAGATTAATCTAGATTAAAATGGCTCATTTGAATTCTGCCGAAGGCATTCAGAATATGTGTGCTACCCAAATAATGACTAAAGTAAGTCTTTGAGAACGGGTTTCTCAAGCCAGGTGGCGATTAGACCAGGGGCTCATCTCCTGTTTCCAAAATGCATCACAAACTTTAATCTCTTCCCGTCCCAATCCCACGAAAACTGGGGAAAATCCGTCCGTTCCACTCCCGGAAGAATGACTCCCATTCCTCCCACTCCCGTGTTGTTTTTTTTTTTTTTTTTTGATAACTGTCAATTACAGTAAAAATATAGTACAGATCACAGCGTGCTACCTTATTAGTTGAATAAAACCCAAAATGTCGTTTTTGTTATTATATTGAACTGAAAGCCATTTTATGCACAGTGTTGCACAGATTAAATTTCATGTAAATCATCCATGCTAACACACGTCTTCTATTTTTATTTTTAGACATTTCACTCTCTATAGATATATTTTTCAAAGACGGAGTTTGAAGTTTCTCGCTCAAGTGCACATGAGACCTAAAAGCGCATCCTGTTTGCTTAAAAGCGCATAGCGTTCGTTGTTATTCTGAGTGCACACAAATAACCGTAGAGTCTTTACAGATTCGAAAGATGTATTAGGCTACTTTTATCTGTATGACCAAAAATGACGGAGATTTTAAGAGCAAGTGAGCGCACGAGTCTGTCCTGCAGCAAAGCGCTTCCACTCGCCACACAAACACTTCAATAGCGCACATTTCTCTAGGTTAACATCATATTGAGCCATGTAAAGTTGTACTACATACATCTTTCAGATGAAAAGCCATATTTGAGGTTGATGAATGATAGGTGAGCCGTTTGGATGTCCTGCCAGTGTATTACCACATAGACCAGCCGTTAACAATCTGTCCATCACGGACTGCGTCATTCACTTAACCAGCCACACCAAAGCAAACAGGAGGAGAGCATAAAGAGACAGGGCAACTAGAATTGAGTTCAGAATTAAAATATACAGTTTATAGTTTATTTATATAAAAGGTATATTTGTGTGTGAAGTTGGGTATCATTACTATTCCCGGTCCCGCCCCTCCTGATTAAATATTTTCCTCTCCCGTCCCAATCACGTAATTCGTAGCGATTTTGTTTCCTTTAAGGATTCCCGAAAAAATGTCAGCCTCTAGTTCGAAGACTCGTTCTCGCCCCTACAGTGCAATTCGGTATACATCCGGCTAAAATATCAGGGTGAAAGTCATCATAGCTTGCGTAGTATAGACCCAGCTCCCAACCCAACTTTGAGAATAGATTAACGGCGATATTTTTTTTATCGCCCGATAAGAGTCTCACGTTAACGCAGCACGTTAACGCCGATAACGGCCCACCACTAGTTATAACAAATTATAGCCTATTGATTTATTTTCTAAATGTATCATTGTATTCAGGGTTTGAATTTAACACCCGCCAATCCGCCAAATGCGGGTAAAAATCAGCTGTGGCGGGTAACTTCGTCAAATCACTAGCCAATTTGGCGGGTTACTTTTCCCTGAAAGTTATTTCCACTTATTAATTTCTTGGGTAAGTTCATGCAAGCCAATTGTGCCAGGTTAAGCGCAAAAACTGAACTCGTGAGACATCATGACATTATTGAGAATATTTGCAAAAACCAAACAAAAGTTAGTCGTCACACAGATTAGTGATGACGTCTGGGTAGAACTACACGTGCACATTTAGAGTGCGTTCTTTCACTGCATGATTCAGTCTATGAATATGCATTGAGAATGATCACATAATTCAAAATAAGGGGGAAGAAAATGTATATATTTATATCCATTCATATAGTTAATCAATATCACACGAAGAATGCCATGTTTTTCTTAAAGAATCAGCATGGTTACAAATGTGATATTGATTTTATAGGCCTACAACAGTTCAATAAACAAAAAGTTAATATAAAGATAGTTACGTTTTAGACACCATATTGCCTGTGTTTGCTCTATTTCGCCAACAAACCAACAAACATTCTAAACACAGCCACTGCGCTGTTTTGCGTCTCTGATCAACATGCCAGTGTTTCGTTTCTGAATGAATCAATCGTTTAAATGATTCGGTTCTGTCGCAATGACTTGCTTATTCAAGGTTCAAGGTTCTTTTATTCGTCACATACTCAATTATACAGGATATAATCAGTAGTGAAATTTATATCAGGACAGGTCCGCTCAATGGACAGTGCAAAAAAATTAAAATGAAACATAACACAAGAGAATATATATAAATATAGGTAAGAATAAAAAAAAAAATAAGAAAAAAAATAAGGGGTAAAATGTGCAATGAAATAAAATGTGCAATACAGTATACTGTGGACTTAATAAATAATAATATAAACAGGGATGTGCAAGGGGAATGTGCAACCAGCAAGAAGAATGTGCAAACAGCAAGAAGAATGTGCAAAAATGGTTGTACCAGGTATGTACACATTAAATTGAGACATGTCAATGTAAATGTTATGAGACCGAGTTTGAGTTTAGGAGTCTGATGGCCTGAGGGAAGAAGCTCCTCCTCAGGCTCTCAGTTTTTGCCATCATGCTCCTGAAGCGCTTGCCAGATGGCAGTAAAATGAAGAGACGGTTACTGGGGTGATTTGAGTCCTTGATGATTTTTACAGCTCTGCTTTTGCAGCGTTTGAGGTAGATGTCCTGCAGAGAGGGAAGAGCAGACCCTGAGATGCGCTCAGCTAAGCGCACAACTCTCTGCAGAGCTTTGCAGTCCTGGTTTGTGGCGTTATACCACACTGATATGCACTGAGTCAATACACTTTCTATGGCCCCTGAATAGAACGTTTTCAGGATAGCTGGTGAGACAATGACTTATTAACAGTGACTTACTGCCATCTACTGGCAATTTTAGTTTTACATTTAAACTTTTCATTTGTAAATTATTTCAAATATCAGTATTCAACATTTCATGTTTAAAATATCAAAACTTTATTTATGTTTTTGTAACAGCAGCTTAAAGCATTCCATGCCCCTGCTGCATTAACATGTACAGATACATCTAAATGCCATAAACTTCTGCAAAGATACATTTTATTGATACTGATTTCATTTAGTAAAAGCCTAAATGTATTATTGTTAGACTGTATTGATTAAATGTAAGAATTTGACTCAAAAGATGATGCACACTTAGAAAAAAATGGCTTTATAAAAGGTAAACATGCCCATAAAAGGTTAAAATCAATTTAAACTTATAGTAAAATATTAATTTATATCACTGCTGTGAACTGACCTCACAGAATATGAAGAATATTAAATAGATATGAATCATCTGTCCACTGTAGTCCTTAAGATACCAGCACAATAACAAATATTGTCTAATTATATTATTGATAAAATCCCAGAAAATACTGAGATTTGTTTTGGTAATATCGTATACCCTTAGTACTGACACAAAATTATTTGCACGGGGGTGTTAGTAGAGGTTATGCACTTTTAAGTAATCTAACTTAAAAATTTAGCAGCCAAATTGGCTGGTGAGTGAAAAAGTTAATTTCAATCCCTGATTGTATCACTTCCACACAGCTGTAAAGCTACATTTAGTTGCTCTATTACTCCTGTGTTTCCTGCGCTCTTCTCTCCATCAACGATGACGTCACTTAACGCAGCGTAATGACGTATTCCGTTAGCTCAGTCACTAATTTCAGTTATCTTATTTAATAAATACTTATGATGATTACAAACAATGCCAACCTGAATCCAGGGCTATAAACTGACATTCGTGAAAGGTTTGTGTCTAAAATGACACATATGAGTGTGATTCTGACTGAGTACTGATAAATGACAATGATCATCACAAACCATCATCAAACTCTTGCGGAAACTTACCAGTTACGGGTTGGTTGATTTACCAACTGTGCAAAAATCCCGACTCATCATCGACATCCCAGTAAATCAGAATAAACAACGGGTTTTTAGCAAACAGGCTCGGCACTTCAGTTTAAATGAAAATTAAGACATTTTCCTCCGCCCTTATGAAATTACAGTGTAACAATCTTCACATCGCAACTGCTGATGCTATAAATAGAATGGTTTCGACGGGGTGGATGCGTTTCTTTTGCCAACTTTTTGGATTTTTAATTGTTTTATTTAACTAGCATCATTAGACATCTGAAACAAGCACACGTGAATATATTCCCAGAACTTTTCCCAAAACACCTTCTTCTTCAAAACACGTACATCATCACATAAACGGAAGAATCTTCCCCTTAAGCGCAAATGGACTGTTCCTCTTTACGAAGCCTCGTCATCACTTTTAAAGCGGCAGTAGTTTATTACTGTTCGACATTTAGACGATGATGTACGAGATGAAAAACTAAATTATGTTTGAAAGTAAAATAAATGTAACTTCATATTTTGTCTATTTATCTTAAGAGGATGACGTTTGACAGACGTAATGGCAATTTTTTTATACTGTTAAATAGAAAGGCGTAGGCATTTATAACATTTCAAAAGATAAGGTTGAACAACAGAAAAAAAGAATATATATATATATTATGTATTATATTACTATATATTACTAGTGTAACAAGTGCCTGTTTTGAAAGTGTACTTCGAATAAAAAGATCAAGTTCACAGCATGGGGAAATAAAGGCTTCGGCTTCTGTTTTCTACGAGTCAAAGTTTGTTCCTCTAGAGCGCTCGGTGGCTCAAAATATTTTTGGTGACATACGATAGACAATAAAGGACGCCGATATCCAGTCATTTATGAATACAAAATATAGAGTATGTGATTTGTGATTTTTCCAACACATGTACTCCCATTTTAGAGGTACGAATTGTACACTTTAATTTCCATTCCAATACTTATTCAATTTCTACGAAGTCCGCAAGTCGTTTGTGTTGTCGTAAAACTGTCATAAACAGTTCTTGCGGCAAATGTGTTACCATAACAGTCGACGTGCTGTCCTTGTGAGATCGAGCACAAAGTAACACGTAAGAGAATGCTTACGGTTTTATATTTTTAAATGGATATTTTACCCGAAGACTTTGGAGAAATGTGTTAAGGAACTTATTCGAAAACGTAAATTTTAGTTTGGAAAAGAAGGGCTTGCGAGACATGAAGTGATGAAAATGTACAACGTATTTTTTTTATAGCAAAATGCATTTACGAACTAATTTTCATAGTTTTTGGAAAATAAATGTTTATTATATATGCATGGTAGGGTATTGATGAGATATAACATTTGATGTGAAATGTAAAGAGGATATTATTTATGATTAATAATATATGATTTTGTCATTTGTGTTGACAGTTTAGTCAAGTGGTCAAACGTAAGAGAAGAGATGGCTTCGCCTTTTCTGAGACTCTCTGTGTTTATTCAGAAGTATCGGACGCCTCTGCTCCTTGTTGGCTGTGGAGGGTATTTTCTGCCAACATTTTCTATCATGTTTTCCCAGAATATACATACAGAAAAGTGTACCAGGCCTGGCACAAAGGAAGACCAGTCAGCCTGTCGGAGAAGCTTGAGGATGTCTTTCAAGAGGTGCTCAAAGATTCTGGTGTCAGCTTCCCTAAAAACTTCAGTGCTTTTGCTGCCTTTGGCTTTCACCCGGTAGGGGCAGGTGTTCCATGGCTTCCCTCTGGAGTGCAGATCGGCATCCCAGCCAACTTCAACAGCACCACCGATGATCCATCGGGCATCTCCAACCGCAATATTCTCATCAATGGCAAAGAGCTGGAGTGGGACAGCGATTCAGGCTCTGCTCTCAAAAACTCCCTGGTGTTCTCTCCAGAGGCACAGAAGTTTGCTATAGCCGAGAAGTGGCCAGACTGGAGGCTGGAGGTCCCGTGTTGCACGCTGCAGTGGCTCCAGCATGTCTGGCAGGGGCTTGTATATATAAGCGTAGCCCTCAAGCAGATCTTTGGGCTCCGGGCTGGGTCCATTTCTTCAGGGCTGGTGTTAATGTGTTTGCTGTGGGTTTAGGGGTCGTGTCTTATATACTGGCTTCTGAAGCTCTGAGTCAGGGGTTGGACTACAGCTCAGACCACCGTGCAGCATGTTTGTCAAGCGATTATGCAATGGGTGGTTTAGAGTTCTATGAGAAAATCTTGAAACGGAACAAGACCCTGCGCTCCCTAATGGGCACAAAGGGGAAGATGTATGCCCCAGTGGAAACTTGTTTCCTGGACATCTGCTGCAACTCAGACACGCCCTTACACATCTAGACGGGATAAGATTTTAAATATTTTGAAAATTGAGAAAGTATAAACTGTCTGATTATATTTAAAGCATATATGTGCTCCAGGGTCACATATGTGCTTAGTTTCTAATGTGAAAATCATAATGCGATTCTGCATTTGTATTTGGACTGTACTTTGGAAGTGGTATAACACACCATTAGATAACTTGTCTTCCCTTTCCCTTTCTCACAAATAAAACATTTAACTTGAGTCCATCATGTTGTAGTCTATGTTTGTAAGTATCAAGCTGTTTATTAAGTTACATTCTAATCAGTGTGAGATACATTAGGCTATATATTACATATGTCATGCACATTTATGCATGCCACCACAATGACATGAAATAGTGATTTTAATCCATACAGCTTTTTTCAGTTTACGGTAGGATTTTTAAAGTATGTTTGCTGATGATATATGCCTACTTTGTGTAAGACCGTCAGCCAAAGGATGGATGCCAAAAAGATGTTCGAGAGGCAATCTTGCTGGAGCACACGTTGGGTGTGGACATTTCCCAGTCCACATACTACATACTAGATCACTCATTCTGTAACGACATGTCCAGTTGATTTGGCTTTCTGCGTGTAAGATCTCATATCTCTGTGAACACTATTTCTCCAGCGAATAGCTAACTTCCATCCAAGTACCCCCCCCCCCCCCATACAGTTTAGTCTTTAAACTTTTGTCAGATTGTAAGATTAATGTTCCGTTTACTATTAAGTTTTAGATATAATTCATATTTCAAGAAGTCCTAGCTACTAACATATTTATCATTGGTTTATTACACAGTACAGGGCCTTAGCATAGCATGTTAAGATAGTCAACGACATACATTAAATACAAATAAATAATTAAAGCTCAAATAGATAGTACATTTTAAGTATATACTTCAAAGAAATCGAAACTTAAGAAAAACAAGTCATTAGGCGCATTAGCACAACTATGCCACAAGATGTCACCACTATCCATATAAACTATCTGGATGAAAAATCCTGTGAGCAGCGTAACGTTGATTGCTTTAACAGTTGGTAGCTTGATCAGTTATGGCCCACTTATATCATATATCAAACCATGTTGATTATAATAGTAGTTCTGAAAATAAAATCCCGTCTGTCTGTCTGTCTGTCTGTCTGTCTGTCAGTAAATGTCCCGCCTCCTCAGGTTGTGACACCACCCCCGGCCGCTGGTGGCGCTGCGGAGAGATGTCGCGCCATCTTACAATGTAACACTCAGCGTTGATGCTGCTTCTGCGGCTCCTATAATGTAACAGCACCGTGATCGGAGACGCAGTTTGAGAAGTGATCGATCCCGATGAGCCGACCCCCAGAGTGGGAAATGCGTTTTTATTCTGCTGCGAGATCCCTTCCGCCGCCCTAATGGTCCCGTTGAGTGGATTGTAAAGTGTCCTCGCTGACTGGCTTCACATGATCTAGTTTGTGTTGATTATTGGAACCGGAGGCCCCGCTGAGTTGAATGTGTGTGCTGGGCTGGAGTGGGTCAGTATGAGGCTGCCGCTTCTGCTCTGAGCGGGCTCTCTTCTCCCCGCCTTGGGTCTCTTACAACATAATATTTACTTATAAAACTGGACACCCCTGAAGCAGTTTATGACGGTAAGAATCGGCATATCACTTTGCTGTTGCTTGTTTTTTTTTTTACTAAAATACTGTCTGCTTTCCTGGATACATAATCAACACATTTCAAGTTGTTTTCTATATTATATTGTTCTGTTTTAGACAAGCAAATAACTACATACAATGCATACTTCTTTTGCATTTTATTTGTAAATGTTGTACCAGAATATTCAGCTGTAGAAGCATCTTTTCTGTAGCTGAAGCAGATTGGATTTTGTTGGAGCTTGTGGTGTATTTCACCAACACAATAGAGCTTTGATTAGAGATTTACATGATTATTGATTCCATTTGAGAGGATTATCTTAATTGAACTTTACCTTATTAATAGTCAAGCACTTATGATCCCGGTCATTGGTGAAAACATTGGGCGATTTGTGAGTCAAATTACGCGTTTCTTTCAAATTGTCTTTCTTTTAAAATGTATTTTTTAATCAGATTTTTGTGTGTGTTGTATTGGCAGTGACGTCATGGTTGCAGGGTTTATCACGGTGTTGACAAGACTTGCGGCTTAATCATTGCGACGTCATATTTATTGACAGGTGAAAACCAGTTGTTCATAATTCCTCCATGTTGGCATGGGTTCATGGGCGGATGGATGTAGGTGTGTATGTGTGTATATATATCTTTATAGAATATAATTTTACACACACACACACACAAATACACACAGAATTTAGAGTTTCTAATATTTTTTACTCTCTTATTCTCATCAAGGCTGCATTATTTGATCAAAAATACATTAAATGTTGTGAAGTATATATAATTTAATATTTTTTAATTTCTTTAATGTGATTTACTTCTGATAACAGTTTAATTTTCATCAACCATTTAGTCCTCCTGTCTTCAGTCAAGTGATCCTTCAGAAATCATTCTAATATTTTGTAGAAACCACGATACTTGTTGTTTCCAGGATTCTTTGAAAGTTCAAAATAACTTAATTTATTTGAAATATAGTTATTTTATAACATTATAAATATGTACTGTCAATTTTGATCAATTTAATACATCCTTGCTGAATAAAAGGAAAGAAAAAATAAATAATATTGACCCGATGTGAAAAGGAGAGTAGACATATGTGTGAATTTGAAAGATCTGGTGGATGAACTCTTTGTAAATCTATTATTTTTCAGATTTCTCCGTCTTTGTTTCATTTTCAGCGATTCAGGATCTTGGAGATTTGAGTTAGCAGTCTAGTCCCTGTGGGATGAGTGGATTTTATGCAGGAGCAGTTTGGATGATTTCAGGGTGTCAGCTGTTAGGGGCGTGAGGGCTTCAGCAAGGGCCCCGGCTGGCATTTCTGTGCACCTGAGCCAAGGCCATGTAGAGCTGAATCGGTGGGATTTGAAGAGGGAGTAACAGGGAGGCAGGTGTTCAGACAGTTGGAACTGACAGCACCTGCCCATCTCAGTATGGAAAACCACATTGCCTGACATTGTTAGTTCTGACCTCCTGAGTACAACCCATGGCCAAGTTAAGCACCTAATTATGAGGATCTTTCATGGGATCTTAGCACCATATACTCTGTCAGACTAAGATATAATTTAGTTTTAAGCTGTAGGGTCTTTTCTACAGTTTTTCTATTATAACAATTGCTGACTTCACCTGGGAGTAGCCTGTGTGGTATTAGTTGATTTAAAGTTATAGATAATAATAATATTATTAAATAACGTGTATTTTCAAGCATTAATGTTCGTCAATAAACTATTTATCTTGAAATGGCTGAATTGATCAGTTCACTGGTAGTGGCCACGACTCTCAGTTCTCATTGATAACAAATAATGGTCACTTAATCGCTGTAAAACCTCTTTATACAAGCTGTAGAACTGAAGAAAATGTATTTTGAACAATTTTATTGATTCAATTAGATTATGGTAAATCTAAAACTTAAATCCAGCGTTTGTGGATGGACCGTTTAGAAGTTATTTGGTAAGATTTTTATAATGCTGTTAAGCTGAAAGAAATCTCTTATACTTGGCAAGGCTATGTTTAGTTGACTAAAAAAAATAGTAATACAGTTACATTTTGAAGTATTATTATGGTTTAAAATAAATAATTTATTCCTGTGTTCCAATTCCAAATTTCAGTGTCACATGAATCTTTAGAAATCAATCTAATTTGCTTATTCGATGATCAAGCATTTCTTATTATCAATGTTTTTAATACTTTTGTAAAAATCATGGTTTATTTTTTATCTTTGATAAATAGCATTTATTTTAAAAGTTAGTCTTTACTGTGGCTTTTGATAAGATTAATGGATCCCTGCTTAATAAAAGTATTAGTTTCTTTAACAACAACAACAAGAAATCATACTGACCACAAACTTTGAAACATTAGTGTACTTTCCAAGATGATACACGTTTCGATCAGCTGAGCTGTGAGATAACCGGCTTCTTTTCACTACCAACTGAGAATTTCAGTGTCTGACCCTCTTGATAACATTTGAAGCGTTGTTTCCGATTTAGCTAATAATTGTTGAAATTATCTGGTTTGGTATTCTAAGTTACTTGGTACAAATCTTAAGAGAGATTATCAAGAAGCTTTGGAAGTACCAATGTTTAGAGCACCTCCATGTACACTAGTGGTAAAATGTATGTAAGCTATAGATTTGAATATAAATGCATTTCTTATTGCAATGCAGAAACACCCAGCATGTTTAACTGGCCATTCAGGAATTATGATTAGTTCTTCTAGGACCTGCACCTTTTAATGCCTGGTCAAATATATTCAACCATATTGAGCCATCTCAGATCTGAGTCATGAAGAGAGTAGCGTACAGGAAAAAAGCGGCTCATTTTACAGGCTTTCTTTGCTTGTTCTTTTCAATAAAAACTTCCTGTCTGAGAAGGTAAGAGATGGCTGACTGGCTTCGGTATTGTGAATGGAGGCTGTTCTGTCAGCAATGACTGCTCATGTGGCACGGCAAAACAGATCACCAGCTATACATCCCAATGCGTTTCAGCAGATATGACCACAGCTGTGTGTACAGTCCATCTGTAGCAGACTCAAAGGTGTTTTACAAGCGTACCGTTGCATCTAATTATATTAGCGTTGTGTTGTTTTTGTGAGGAGGATTCATTCAATAATTTTAATTTTTCTTCGGTTTCCATTTCAGATTTCCGAAACAAAATAGCATATTCTTTCAAATGTACATCTTAGATTTAGTTAATTATAAACCTCAGTGTCGCTTCCTTCTGTTGTCACCAAACACGCGCTCGGCCCTGAGGAAATGAGAGTGTCACATTTTGTGGTAAGCTCTCCAAGATTATAGGAATAGCTATCATGAGCTTCCTTTACTTAAAGAATTATTTCACTCTGTGGCCAGAATACAATCTTTTATTTTGACACTTACAGTACCGTTTAAAGATTTGGGGGTATGAACGTTCTTTAATTTTAGGAAATTAGTATTTTTATTCAGCAAGGATGCCTTAAATTAAACAAAAGTTACAGTAAAGGCATTTATGATGTTACAAAAATGTTAACCAATCAAAGAATTTTGAAAAAATATGTAGCACTTTTTTCACAAAAATCTATTAAGCAGTTTTTAACATTGATGTTAGCACAAGGTAACATATTAATTATATTTTGTACAGTTAAAGTTTTATTCTAGAAATATAATGTAATTTAAAATTAAGATTTGTGTTATAACTTTAATATTATAAAAACTTAATTGAGCGTAAAAGTGTTTTATACAAATAAGGAAATTTTAACCTTAAATATTAATGTAGTACCAACTGACTTTCATGTCTATTTTAAAGTATTAGTTGAAAGATGTTTTTGTACTGCGTATTAGGGATGGGCATTTTAAGCAAATGTAATATTCGATAATCGCTGGGTATTATTCGATTACTATTGAAAATCGCATCTCAGCATGTACCGCCCACCCACGCACACACACACGCACCTTGTAGCACACACACACACACACACAGAGAGGGAGAGAGACCATCCAGGCTTTCAATCTGTATGATAACAAACTGTTTAGTTAATTAGAGAATAGTCTATCTTAACCCAAGAAAATTTATGGTTGTAAAGTATGATTGCTGAAACAGATTAATATAACATAAGCGAATGACGGCATTTATTAACAGAACATTCCGTCGATTATCAACTGCTCATAAGGCTAGGACATTTCTATTTTAAAATGAACATGAACATTTATATTATTAAAGAAAATCTTAAATCTGATTAATGCATCAATGAATATTAGCAGTAAAACATATTCTTGTGCTAAACAGAATATCATTCTTAAAACATATTTGCTAAAACATTGTGAACACGCCTGAATGACGGCACTTATTATGTGAACATTAATTTTAACGTCTGTCTTCATAACAATAACCTATTTCATAGATACAAATATATTAAATGAACATGTTCACATGCTCGGGAAGAGCAGGAGTGTTGTTCACAATTAGTTGTGAACTTTGAATTGAAACAAGGGAGCGAATATTGAGCAGAATATATTCTCAGAATTCCCGCCTGAGTCTGAGCCGTTCTCTCTCTCTCTCTCTCTCTCTCTCTCTCTCTCTCTCTCTCTCTCTCTCTCTCTCTCGCTGAGCCATTTAAATAGTTCAGTTTTGGAATTTAATTTAGAAATATGATTGGAACATCGTTTGTTTGTTAAATTCAAGTTTGATCAGTTTATCTTTCTCAAATAAATAACTAAATAATTAACGTCATAATATTTTAAGAATAAAGTCAAAATTACGATCATAAAATCATGTTACATTGCCTGAAGTTAAAGTTAAAATTACACCTGTATACTCTGCCAAAAAAATTATAATAAGTGTGGCATACAACCTGTCATTCTTCACATTTAACACGAAAAACAACACAAATATTTTGCATATAAATATAATATATCAACCAGTGGCATATTATTATTTCAGCAAAAAACGAATAATTTGAATGAAGGGAGCTCGTCACGGCTTCATTAATGGGAAACAGCACGTGAAGGCGACGGAGAAGCACTCTCGTGCAAAGTTTTGTTAACTTTGGTTTATTATTTTGAGTTGTTTGGGACGCTGTAACAAACGGCCCTCTCACAATATATTGTTTAACAGGTCTATTGTTCACGCAATCAGGCTGCACGTATCAGGAGTTCGTTCTCCAGCGTGGTTAGCGCTCACACATAGTGTGTGTGTGTGTGTGTGTGTGTGTGTGTGTGCCGCGCCCGAGTGCCGACAGTGCAGTTCGCGCATGTACTGAAAGGAGTTGTCTTTCGCGCCCAAATGCTTTTTAATCGCTTACATTTTTAAACAAACAAGGCTTAAAAACGCATGCAAATGATACAATTTAGTGACCACCTGCAGTGACCCGATCTGGCAAGTGACAAATCCGAGCGTTCACGCCATCGGACAGTCTTTATTGTCAAGCCCTGGTACACCTTTAGAAAATAATCGCACAACCTAATCGATATTCTATAATTAAATAGAATATTCGAATATTCGATAATCGTGACCCATCCCTACTGCGTATATGCGTGTGTAATAATTGATATTTCATTGAAATTGGAATTGAATCTAACCGCAAAATTGTGAAATTTGTGTCAAAACTAGTGGTGGGCATAGATTAATTTTTTAATCTAGATTAATCTTGGAATTAATCTAGATTAAAATGGCTCATTGAATTCTGCGAAGGCATTCAGAATATGTGTGCTACCCAAATAATGACTAAAAGTAAGTCTTTGAGAACGGGTTTCTCAAGCCAGGTGGCATTAGACCAGGGCTCATCTCCTGTTTCCAAAGTGCATCACAAACTTTAATCTCTTCCGTCCCAATCCCACGAAAAAACTGGGGAAAATCCTGCGTTCCACTCCCGGAAGAATGACTCCCATTCCCTCCCACTCCCGTGTTTTTTTTTTTTTTTTTTTTTTGCCGATAACTGTCAATTACAGTAAAAATATAGTACAGATCACAGCGTGCCCACCTTATTAGTTGAATAAAACCCAAAATGTCGTTTTTTGTTATTATATTGAACTGAAAGCCATCTTATGCACAGTGTTGCACAGATTAAATTTCATGTAAATCATCCATGCTAACACACACGTCTTCTATTTTAATTTTTTGACATTTCACTCTCTATAGATATATTTTTCAAAGACGGAGTTTCAAGTTTCTCGCTCAAGTTCACATGAGACCTAAAAGCGCATCCTGTTTGCTTAAAAGCGCCGCGTTTCGTTGTTATTCTGAGTGCACACAAATAAGCGTAGAGTCTTTACAGATTCGAAAGATGTATTAGGCTACTTTTATCTGTATGACCAAGAATGACGGAGATGTAAGAGCAAGTGGCGCACGAGCCTGTCCTGCAGCAAAGCGCTTCCACACAAACACTTTAATAGCGCACATTTCTCTAGGTTAACATCATATTGAGCCATGTAAAGTTGCTACTACATACATCTTTCAGATGAAAAGCCATATTTGAGGTTGATGAATGATAGGTGGCGTTTGGATGTCCTGCCCGATTGTATTACCACATAGACCAGCCGTTAACAATCTGTCCATCACGGACTGTGAGCCTCTAGTTCGAAGACTCGTTCTCGCCCCTACAGTGCAATTCGGCTAGGTATACATCCGGCTAAAATATCAGGGTGAAAGTCATCATAGCTTGCGTATTATAGACCCAGCTCCCAACCCAACTTTGAGAATAGATTAACGGCGATATTTTTTTATCGCCCGATAAGAGTCTCACGTTAACGCCGATAATAACCACTAGTCAAAACCCAGCCATAATTGATAATAATAATAAATATTTATTGAGCATCAAATCATCATATTAGAATGATTTCTGAAGGATCATGTCACACTGAAGACTGGAGTAATAGCTGCTGAAAATTCAGCTTTGTCATCACAGGAATACATTACATTTTAAAACTTTAAAGTTATTTTAAATTGTAATTACATTTTACAGTAGGCTATTACTGTTTTGCTGTATTTTTGGTCATATAAATGCAACCTTGGTCAACAAAGGAAACATTTGTTAAAAATCTTACCAATCCTAAAGGTACACTACACTCTTAAAAATAAAGGTGCTTCACGATGCCATAGAATATCCTTTTTGTCTGAATGGCTCTATAAAGAACCTTTAACATCTGAAGAACCTTTCTGTTTCACGAAAGGTTCTTAGTGGTGAAAGAAGGTTATAAAATGCAAGGAAGAGTTGGTTCTTTAAAATACCTTTGACTGAATGGTTCTTTGTGGAACCAAAATGGTTCTTCTGTGGCATTGCTGTGAATAACCTTTTAAGCACCTTTATTTTTAAGAGTGTAGTGTAATTCAGGTGTACAATAAAGCAGAACACTGTATTGTGAAAGCTAAAACTGATAAAGGATTAAATACAAAATTGGATTAGAAGTATTAGTGTGGTTATAATGGCCCTTCTGCACCAGAAGATTTGATTGAGATGGGTTTGTTAAAACCTGTGGAGATACCCTACTGCATTTCAGTGGCTGCAAGTAAACTCAGACAGACAAAAATAGGCGACCTCCTTTTTCCCTCCATTTTTAATGTATGGCTCGTGACACATCTCAGAGAGACAACGAGAAGTTGTACGCATTCATGAATAAAGTTCTTGTGTTTTGATGGAAAGAGGAAGAGTCATTTGGAAAATTTCCACCGCACTTGAGTGTCTGTTATGTGTACATCTGTAGCCCTTTGATTGTACAGGCTGTTCCCTGTGTTCGCACAGGTTTTGCATGAAATATTTTCACAAAACAGCCACAGTATGCTTTGGAATTGTGCACATAACTATTATTATATACAGGTGCATCTCGATAAATTAGAATGTCATGGAAAAATTATTTTAGTAATTCAACTCAAATTGTGAAACTTGTGTATTAAATAAATTCAGTGCACACAGACAGAAGTAGTTTAAGTCTTTTTTTTTTTTTAATTGTGATGATTTTGGCTCACATTTAACAAAAACCCACAAATTCGCTATCTCAACAAATTAGGATACTTCATAAGACCAATAAAAAAAACATTTTTAGTGAATTGTTGGCCTTCTGGAAAGTATGTTCATTTACTCTATATGTACTCAATACTTGGTAGGGACTCCTTTTGCTTTAATTACTGCCTCAATTTGGCGTGGCAAGGAGGTGATCAGTTTGTGGCACTGCTGAGTGGGTATGGAAGCCCTGGTTTCTTAGACAGTGGCCTTCAGCTCATCTGCATTTTTTGGTTTCTTTAAAGTACCGGTGTTACAGAGGACCCGGTCAACCCGGTTCTTGATGCGTAGGGCTGTACGATCAAGATGCCGGCTCAACATCGTGATGTCTGTCAGCCATCAGCGATGAACAATGGCATCGTATATCGGCCCAACCCTAGTTTGGATGAATTAATCAAAAGTAAATCAAATCGTGATATGGACCAGTATTTGTAAATATTAAGCCGCAAAAGTTGATTCAAACATGAATTGCATGTTCTGCGAGTCTCTGTGTGAATTAATGAGTAGACGCGGTTTTGTTTACTAACATTACATACACTGAAGCGCGTGTGACACTCGCAGTGATTTCAGCATCTGCCATCTAAATGAGGACATAATGTAAGAAGTAAAGAGATACATACAATTGCTTAAATTAAACATTTATTAACCAAAACAAGCCTCTCCATTCAGTGCACTTGTACAAATTTATAAAAAAAATTATGTATGCATTAAATAATAAATACACAACAGGTAATCAAAAATCTAGGAGCATTTTTTTTTTTTTGTGCTCAAAAACGTTCATAATATAATAAATACAAATAAAAGAGTAGTGTATCGTTACACAGTAGCACCCAGAAAAAAACAAATGGCTATAAAATAATCACACTTTTTGGACAGATAATTTATTAATATTAAGGATCAACTTATTATTTTTATTCAGTTCTATGCAATAGAATCAGACATAACTGTTGTTGTTTTTGACTAATTATCCAAATAATGTGTAGTCCTGCAAACAGAGTTTTTCCTTTATCAAAATGAGGTGGAGGTGGTACCATCCTGATTATGTGCACACAATGTACCCTTCAACTGCCTGAAACAAACACTTTTTACATGCAATGTATTTTAGCTGTTATAATAATTATATGATTGAAGAGAATGATAAAGTTATGTTTTATTTTCTCTCACCTAATATTTTATTTTTATTTCGTTTTAAAATAACCTCATGAAATGTTTTATTTTTCCTCAGAAATTCTGTGTTGTGTATCTGGTTATCAAACGAAGGCATAAAAAAATCTATTTAATTTATCTTTTAAATTATTGAAAATGTAACTTTTTGTTGGCAAACAAAGGGAATTAACATGTTAGAAATGTTGTGTGATCATTCCTTAAAAATAAAGTTTCATAATATTAGTAGTAGTAGTAGTCGTATGTACATTCTGCTGAACAAATATTTCTGCTGCAATGTCTGGAGCAGGGTTTCATAACCCACTTCATAATCAACTTCACTCACTAAGGCACATGTGCTGTGGTGATGTGACAATAAAAGTGATTTGATTTGATAAAAAAAACCTGACTTTTATTTTGACGGTTTGCCATGAATACTAGTGATCGACCAATATTGATTTTTTTTATAACCGATACCGATTATTTGTACGTTTATGTACCCGATAACCGATATGCAGAACCGATATTTATTTACTGTTATAAAGTAAATAAATAACAGAGTGAAGTAAGTCCATTCTTCACTTTGATTTTTCCTCCTTTCAGTCATCTTAACAAAAAACTGTTGAAAATTAAAATTTTCATGTAAAATGTAATATTAAAATTACAACAATAAAAACATTTTATTTATAAAAAGCATCATCAGCAACACTGATATTAACAATAAGCAAAATAATGTCTAATGTTTTCAAATGCAGAAAATAAAGGACAGAAGTCATATAAACTTCATTTTAAACTACAGTTTTAGATTCATAAACTGTTTAATAGACTAACGAGTGAAGAACAATTCACTGGATAATATTCTTTGGAATATTGAAATTAGGGATGCAACGATACAATTTTTTCAGATCCGATCCGATACATCAAATTCTGAGGATCGGCCGATACCGATCCATTCCGATACTAGAGCATTTTTTTAAATGTAACTTAAAATTTCTATACTTCTCTGTGTTGACCCGATCGCCACTCTTCTGTGTGTTAAACACAATCTAATACAGTGTTTCTCAACTGGTTGGTCAAAAGTGCTGGTATACAGCCCAAAAGTGGGTTGCGAGACCGTTCTGAGTGGGTCGCGGATTATTTACAGCCAAAGAAACGACATCAACAAAAAATGTAATTCTAAATGCTTTTCTGATGCGAGACTTTTATTTTAAAAGGCGTGCATGAAAGCTATTGACACTGTCAGATCATCTGACTCGAGGCAGTTTAAGTAAAGAAAGAGTGCCTGAGAAATCAGTACAACATGGAAAACAAAACAAACCATAAATACTGATCCCACAAGGCTAAGGCCATAACATGTTAAGCTATTTAGAAATTTTGGTACCATGACAACACTATTACTAATCAAAAATTCAATTTTAATATATCTACTAGAGGTTGACCGATCGATCGGCCGAATTTTTTTGTATTTTTTATTAATTAGCATCGGCCGATTGTGCTGCAAATTAGGCCGATTAATATACAGGCATGTCTGCAAGCAACACGTGATGCTGCCTCGTGCGGCAAGCAGATTGCCATTGCACTGACACAACGGATAACCCTGTGATGTCCCCCTCTGCCTGCTAACTTTTGATGAGAGCTACCTGGTAACTCCTCAAGAAAGCAGGTAAGACTTAAGTTCTTATCCTTTGTTTATTAATTAGGGCTGTGGACGGTGGCCGTGACAACCGTGTCACCGGTGGTGGTCGGTTGCCACCGCGGTTATGTATTGCCACTGGCAGTAGTGCCCGTGACGTCACACACTCTATAACAAGCATAATACAAAGTTTTGTAAACAAGTGTAATAATAGTAACAGTTGCAAATTGTTTTTTTTAGACTAAATCTATGTTAATTCACAAACTACCTCAAACGCCATACACAGTGTTTCATTTAGATTGGCAGGTTTGAGCGCAAGAAAATAGTTTATTCTGCATTTAGCATATTTATTTTATGATGAGCGATGGACCTTGTTGGGAAACCAAATACTAAATTGCCGATCTGGAATCATTTCCATTCATGTCACCCATCTGTGTTTGTACAAGTGTCTTCATGTTCACGTGATCGCAAACGCCTGGCTGGTCAGGTTTGTATTGGTGAGGCTTTCTCCAAACTGGCCAAATATGAACGAGAAACATTTCGTTAACAAGAAATGTGGCAACATACGCCGCAATTCCTATTCCACAGAGAGCGCGTGCAGCAGACGAGGAGATAATGTGCCGGCTTGCTTGGTAAACCGTGTCTAAACCGGACGCTGCGTTGCAACACAAGTTGAGTCTGTCTACAGGACATTTGAACTTTGTGTCAGTACGTCATAAATAGGACAAGGCATTTTACTGTGAGGGATTTTTCTGTTTTTATTGCACATCTGCTGTAGACAGCATCACTGATTATAATGGGTTCTCGCTGCGATCGCGTGAGGTAGACAGGCTCACAGGGTGTATTTAACTTTCATATTTAAGGCTACTTTCCTATTTAACTGTATTATTTATTTTAGTGTTTTGCAGGCTGAGTGTTGTCCACAGACATAAGTGCTAAAATAAACATGCACGTTGTTAATAGATGAGTGAGCCTCATTTAGTTATTTTTTATCATATATATATATATATATATATATATATATATATATATATATATATATATCTATCTATCTCACAACACACCGCACCACGGTAGTCCATTATCACCGCAGTGGTTAAAAAGCTGCCACCGTCACAGCCCTATTCTTAATCTAGCCTTGTATTTCATTGGTTAAATATGACGTTACTTTTGGAGAGAGAAAGAGAATAACATTTGAAAAAAGAATGTGAGTAACTTTTTTAGGGCTGAAACAGTTCCTCGGGTAACTCGAGTAACTGGAATACAAAAATCATCGAGGCAAATTATTATGTGCTTAGAAGAATCGTTTTTCCATTTACTAGGGATGCACTGAATTTTCGGCAGCCAAAATATATGCCGTTGCACCACCCAGCAGTGTTC
The DNA here is from genome assembly GCA_027564155.1 of Gymnocypris eckloni scoliostomus. NCBI lineage: Eukaryota > Metazoa > Chordata > Actinopteri > Cypriniformes > Cyprinidae > Gymnocypris > Gymnocypris eckloni. Next base: position 20,911,908 of record CM050425.1, on the reverse strand, counting down.
AGGTTTCCCCTCTCCCTCGGCCGTCATCACTGCACCGGATCTATTATTCTGTTCAGTTACCGCTCAGGCTCACGGAAAAGCTAAGTCTGCTCAAATAACACGCTGACAAGAAATGTGTATATAATGTTAGTATACTTGTACTTGTACCTGTTTGCTGTAAGCGCTGCTGTGCTGTGACATGCTGTGGTACAGCTGTACTCGGAAACGCTGGTAAAATCTCCTTCGCTGATCTGCTCCTGCTATGCTCTGCTCACATTTGCTGATAATACAGCTTTGCCAGGGTTTTATATTTTTATACATGTTCATAATGTTTCCTTACACCAAATCATCATTTCTGTTCATTTCCCACTGATTTACGCGATCTGATGAGCATTAACTCATATTACACGATCATATTTATGTATGAATGGATGACCGAGACACGCGGTTTTCTTTAGCACACACACTGAAGTGCGCCTGACGTCTCAATGAGGACATAAACACACGAACAACATCTCCAGAACAGCTCTGAGTCACTTCATGAGCCTTTCACCGTTTCATTTGAGTAAAATTATCCTCATATCATATACACACAGAAATGTAAAGGTATTCACGGCAACCTGTCATAATAAAAGTATGTTTTTTTTTTTTAAACATACTTTTCATAAATATGTTTTGTTCAGCAGAATGTACATACGACTACTACTAAAATTATGAAAACTTAATTTTTTAAGGAATGATCACACAATATTTCTATCATGTCTTAATTTTAATTGTAAATTCCCTTTGTTTGCCAAAAAAAGTAAAATTTTCAATAATTTAAAGATAAATTAAATTAATAAATGTTTAATTTAAGCAATTGTATGTATAACTTTACTTCTTATTACTTGACTTAGATTTTATGAGATGAAGGAAAAGAAAAGTAAATCGGCCAAATAATTCGGCATCAAATATCGGCCATCGTCTGCCCTGATTTCTAAATATCAGCATCGCCAGATAAAAACCCATATTGGTCAACCTCTAATATCTACGGTAGGAAATTCACTAAATATCTTCGTGGAACATGATCTTTACTTAACATCCTAATGATTTTTGGCATAACATAAACATTTATAATTTTGACCCATACAATGTATTGTTGGCTGTTGCTAAAAGTTTATCCCAGCGACTTAAGACTGGTTTTGTCGCCCATTGTCACATATCATTGTATATTATCATTTTAGATTTAGTCCCAGTCTTACACTTATTCACTTTTTTATTTGTTCCCCACTAGGGATGCAGCGATTAACCGCTTTTACTATTAACCGCGCTTTAAAGCGTCACGTTTAATTAATCGTAAAGGTTCCGCTAAACCGAGTGTTTCTGTTGCAGAGCGGAACTGTTGCAGCTTGCACAAAAAAATTACACTAGCGGTGCACCAGCTTAAAATGCCGTGCTTATCAGAGACACGGAGGCTACTACACGCATTAGATTAACTATCTAACTATCTAACTAAGACAGAGGAACCTTTATTTCCACCAGAGAATGTCGGAAGTTTATAGTGTGGAACCATTTTGGGTACACCAAGAATAACCAGGGCGTCATTTACATATTGACGTTTAAATTGCTGTTAAAGAGTATACGTTACATAAGGGATAATGCACAGCTAGCCAACCTGTTCTTGTTGTGAAATAAAGGATTTTAATGCACGACGTGAAGGCAAGGACCACCTGACGCGAAGTTCGTTATCTCTAGCATTCTTCCCGCTTTAGACAGAGATGCAGAGAGAGAGAGACAGACAGAGAGAGAGAGAGAGAGAGAGAGAGAGAGAGAGAGAGAGAGAGAGAGAGAGAGAGCGACACGTGACAGTTGCATGTATGAATTAGTCTACCTATATCTGCGTCACTACAAACTATGCCGATTTGAGTTGAGTCATTTAAACAGTCATTTTATCCCCTCTTTGCTGATTAATATAATGTAGCGATCCAGTATCTAAGCTATTTTATTAATGAAAGTCGCTGGGCAGCATTTACAAAAAGTTTCTGTCCTCCTAATCTCGATCTCATAAACCAAAATAATAGACATGCTTTTCTCAGGTCATTTGTAAAATCAGATGAATAAAGATTATTAAAATGAATATGTATGGATGACAGTTGATTACAATAATAGTTTAGTTTATTCCCCTCATTAGTAACAGTGTCCTCTGTGGGATAAATAAAGTTAATATTAGTCTTATATTAATAATACTTTATTAACATTGTGATTTGTCGTTCATGTTATAGTATTATTCATAAGTTTAAAAAACTTTCACCATCTTTCCAAGTTCTGTACCTCAGGTCTAAAAGAAATGTAGAACGATTATACAAAAAGAAAACACCATAAACATTTGTGATCTATTTCCATTTGTTATTTTCAAAAGGGAAATACTGACTGATGTTTACAGAGCAGATGTAACCTTTTTAATTCCAATAGAATAGATGGACTTTTTTTTATTCTTTAGTATTATTATTTTGTGCTGCATTATTGCTTACTGTGTTATTTCTGTTTCAAAAGCCAGCAATAAATAACACTTTAATATCTAAAGAGTTTATGTGATTTTATGTTGTGAAATTAATAAATGCATAATAATCGTAATAACCGTGAAACCGTGATTATTCCTCAAATTATAATCGTACCAACAAAATCTATAATCGTTGCATCCCTATTCCCCACTAAATAATGTTTTTTTCCTCACTAATTTTCCATTTTATAAAATTGTGCACTCATGATTTTTCTAGTGTTACTTTTGTCATAGATTATAATTTTATATATGCATTAATTTGTTGTTTTTCTTTACAATAAAGTTGTCTATATTTAGTAAATTTTGGAAATGGTAAATTTAGTAAACAAAAAAAATTATGATCAGGTCAATGCACACTGAGGTATAAAAATTCAACACTGATAAATTAAAAACTGCCCAGGTATCGGATGGTTATCGGTATCGACAGATACTCCGAATTTTTGGTATCGGATCGGTTCTGAAAAAGTAGTATCGAGCAACCCCTATTTGGAATTTTCATTTTTGGGTGAACTATCCCTTTAAGCCACTATTTCTTTTTATTATAGTCGACCGATAAATGGTTGAAATCTTTTAAATAGTGATGTTTTTTAATCAATAAAGCCCATAATAGTTGCATGATAGACCATTGTACCATGGTTCTGTACTTTTGTCATGGGGGGAATTTAACCAACAACCCTCCCCAGCCTAGAAACTGATGATCTGAAATTGTGGTGATGTGGTTATGCATCGGTAATAGAGTTTTTCACTGTTGTCCTGACGTTTACAAAGCAGTTCTTGTTGTAGCATATAAACTAAAAGTCTTAATACCTAAAGTGCTTTCCCTTAAAAATCTCTACTGTCCAAGCTGTTTTCGTTTCCCCATGCAAATTCAAACAGTTTTTGAAGCGGAGCGGTTGGAAAAATCACTCTTTTCCTTTTTTACTTCCTCCAGTCATTGCCTTTGCGGTTGCCATGCCAAATGTAGCCAGAGTCTGCAAAAATGTCAAGCTCTTTCAGAGATTGGCTGGATCGTGCTTGTGAGATCTGGTTACATGCTCTTGTGGACCTAGTTTGAGAGTGTGTATACTCACCTGAGTCAGGAAGTATGCCCATTTCTCCTCCCTGCATACTAGAGAATACACTCGCAGCACATTGCACTGTTTATGTGGGCTGCCGCTGGCTGTAGAGAAAAGGTATGTGTTTGTTCTCCCAAAACGGGATTTGAACAAACGGCAAGCTAACACAAGCAGCAAATTTACCAAATGCATTATTCTTTATTAGTATATGCAGACTATTCCAAGCTTACAGTATTTTCTTAATATGTCTTTTTGCAGTTCTGTTATATGTCTGCGGTAATATGCTGCATTGTTGCAAATGTTTTTTGGAGAGAGTAGGCCTATTTGCGTTTGTTTTGCAATGTTCAGCAGTGCTACTGTAACCTTAAACCTCTCTAACTTTAGACCGAGGGAGTCCTTTTGCTAGCAGTAGTTCCGAATGATGTCTGTGCATAATTGTGGTCGTCCTCCTGCTGTTTCAGTTCTGGTCAGAGGTTGATAAGTTGACTGATCTAGATGTGCTGGTCACATTTTAACCCTTTCTAATATAAAAGTAAAAATTTCTGCATCCACATACTCAAGGCACTATAATTCAGCCACTTTACAAGTGCCTTCAGATGTTTGAAGATGTTGAAATTTAATGTAACTTTCATATTTAAAAACATCAAGACCAGCGGTTCTCAATTCCAGTTCTCTCGGGGTGCGCGAGGACCAGAATTTAGAACCGCTAATCAAGACCATGCATCGAGTATTTTTTGGAAAAGCAGGGAACTTTAATATATGACTGCCCTCATTTACACCAGAATTACTAATCATAAGTAGATGAAGTGCTAAAGAGGTAACTGTTTGTTGAATAATAATGCAGCAAGTTGCTTGGCAACTATATAACTTATCAGCCTATATTTAATCGAATTAATTATATTGTCAGAAGAAGTGTTTATTTGTTTACAGTATTTGCAAAAGGCAGTTTAATGTTTTATGCTGGCTTGTTTTAGAATAAAATAACAATAATTATAAAAGTCGTTGTAAAAACTACAATTAATTTAGCATGGACCACTTAATGTATAGACATTTTGAAACTTTGAAAAGCTTTCATTATTTGGTATCTTTTTTTTTGGTAACGTTTCATTATTTGAAATGTTATTTCAAATATATTTCAAGTATTTCATAATATTTGGTAAACTTTCATTATTTGGTGTTTTTTAGTAACTTAATTTAGGTTGTGCAATGAGAAATACAGTACATTTACATTTACATTTATGCATTTAGCAGTCGCTTTTATCCAAAGCGACTTACAGTGCATTCAGGCTATACATTTTTTGTCAGTTTGTCAGTACAGTGTTAACATTTGTAACAATACAACTGTTCATTTTTAGTTCACATTAGTTTGGGTCCATTGAATAATATGGTAACACAAATATGCCCCGTTAGTTAATATCTAACATAAAAAAATTGAACTCTTAATTGATCAGTCGTAGGTCTATTAAATAACATTAACGGATGCAGCTTTTGATTTTAGTAATGTATTTGTAGTACATTTCAAAAGTAACTAAGATTTATAAATGATTTACTTGTTTACCTTTTTTACTTTTTAGTAATTTAGCAGATGCTTTTATCCAAAGCGACTTACAAAATGAGAAAAAGTAACTAAAGCTATAAGTTAAATCTCTGTAGATACTATATATATATATATACATTTAAGAAAATGGAGAAAGTTACAACAACATTTCAAAACTAAACATTTAAATGAAAAAAAATAAAGCTAAAAACTATTCAAAATATTAAAACAACAAAAGGTATGAGTATAAAAATGATTCTAACATGACACTAAGCCAAAATCCCATATTTATTTGTTAACAAATGAAGGTAATGTAGTAATTTCAAAAATAACCTTATTGTAAAATTTTATTGTAACATTTCATTTTAATAATGTATTAGTCAATTTGGTCCCATTTATATTAAGTGGCCTTAACGACTATACTTACATAAACAAATAAGTACAATGTAATTACTGTGTTCATATTGTGTTGCAAAACACTTTTGCTGCTATTGAGGTGCATTAGCTCGTCCTCATGATTACTCGAGTGTACGCCTCCGGTTCTCACGCCCCCCTTAACAGGTGCTGGTTGAAAACCCATGGGTTAAGGTGTAAGGGATAGGTCAACAGTGTAGTTACAGACATTAATACCCATTTATCACTATTCTTTTGCTGCCTTCTAAACACTGTTGTTTCTTGTAGTTATGTGTTTTGCACTGTCACTGTCTTTGTCTAAAACAATCAGTCAAAAACTGTTCGTTAAAGTTATTTAGCCATAGCCTCTGATGACTTCTTGCTCTATTTAACATGGTTTATGCAATGACATTATTATGGTGAACTAATCCAGTTTGTGAATCTTTGATGAGTCACAGTTTCATCTGTAGAGATGCTGCAGGCTAATGGTCAGAGTAACATGTGAGTCTCCTGAGTCATCTGTAGCTTAAGCATGATGAATGGAAGGAGATGCGATGAGGGGATTTCCAACATACAATAGATCCCTGCAAAGGGCTCAAGTTGACCGTGTAGTGCACACAGCATCTATCGATCTAAGCCTCCCTTGTTTGGGGACGTAGAATGAATACAGAAAATTTAACTTGAGCTAGCCGCCTTTTCAGCTGTAGTCTCCATTACTGAAATGCTGGAGCCTCTTCTACTGTCTGCAGCCCAGGGGAGGCATTCTTCTCTCTAATGAAGTGAGGTAGATTTGTTTACAAGATATTGATTGCAATGGTTTTCGTCCTTTTATTCAAGTAGCTCTGTGTGCCTGGTGAGTGGTTGTATCTCGGCTGAGAGGCCGGATACAGGAGCAGAAACATGCAGGGTCCATGTGTCCAGAAACTCACAGCGTGATTAGAGCGGACAAGCTCTTAGCAGTTAAACCTGCTACTGTAAGCAGTGCAGAATTGACTGGAATGTGCAGCTTTAATCAAAAATGTGTTTCTCTTCCAATGTTGAGTCTTGGCTCAGGGGAATCAAGGAGCTTGTTAGTATAGCCTTTTACCACATCTTGCTATTTTGTGCCTGATAACACACACAACATTTTTTTGGTGTAAGCTGCTAATATGTGAATTTGACAATATTTTAACTAGGTTTTAATACTTAGCATTTTCAGTTTCCCACTATTATCATCCTCCAATAAAAATAATACTTAAATGTGAAATATGTTATTTTTTATGTTAAAATACTTCTTCTGTCTCAGTTTAATGTGCAGAGACTGCTATAAATAAGCCATTTTGTACATTGATTTCCAGAAGATTTGTAAGTACAAACTGTGGCTGTATGGCACTTTTATAACATTGCATTGGTCCGTCATGTCAACATCCTTACTCAGTATGTGTGTTAATGTTGTTATAGATTTATTTAGATGCATACAATCATTAATAATGTAATATTAATGTATCTTTATATGAAGCAAACATAAACTCACTTGATGTCTCTATTATGGTAGCATGGGTTATGAATATTTTTAGTTTGCTTTACTGTCCCCTCTTGGAATCAACGTTTGCATGAAATGCAGCACTTTGAATCTAAAGACTTCATTTATTTGATCAAAAATACAGTAAAACTTATTACGATTTTAAATGTTTTTATTTTGTTGGAATTTATGCGATTAATTGCACAGCCCTATAAAATGCAATTCATTCCTATCAGTGTTAATTTTGGCAGGCATTTTTTATTTAGTCTTAGTCTTGACACGAAAATGCTTAATCGATTTAGTCACATTTTAGTCATTTAAGTCTTTCATAGTTTTAGTCTAGTCTCATTTTTGTCAACTTTTAATCAAAGTGTATTTGAGCGCTGAGAACTGAAAATCCGAGACAGAGGCCGTTATCTCTAATCTCTATCCCACGTCGAAATATAAATTCAAATTGGTAGTATGGAAATACTTTGGATATAGAAAAGACGAAAGCTTATTTGTCCTCGAGGATGGACACATTTCACAAAAACTGGTCGCAAAGCAGCCGCAAACAGAGGAAACTCATCGAACATGTTTACCTATATTTCAGAAGACCATCCCTCTGTGCAGATACAGTTACGTCCCTGTTATAACTAGGGGTCGACCGATATGTGTTTTTCAGGGCCGATACCGATTATTACAGATCAAGTAGACCGATAACCGATATACGTGTCTGGTGTAAAAATGAAAATGAATGCCAAAATTAATAATAACAAGAGCTCTGACAATTTTTTTTTCTTTAAATGCTTTTAAACATGTCTTTAATTCTGAAAACTGTTAATAACAACAACATTAAATAAACCGTAATATTAATAATAACATAAGTGCAGGGATCACCCAGAAGCATTCTCAGGGCTGTAGACTAAGTTTTTGCACTGCTTGCACTGGTGTGCCTAACTTTTTTTCTTAGGTGCACCAGCACAAAAGTTAGGTAAACCCAAATTTTCATATAGGCAATATTGACTAGTAAACGATTAACTAACAATCTGGTCAACATAAAGTTCTTTATTTGAAGCACAATTCTACAAGAGAGGTAACTTACTGAAAAAGTGTTGGTGCTTAAAGTTAAAACATCTCAAGATAAATGAAATAAAAATAAAATCTAATTTTAAGGGCGTCAAACTGAACATCTCGTGGCTCAATGTCTTATGGACTATCCTCCATTGCAGACACATGCCCATCGGATGGCCAACTCCTGTAGTTTGGCCTTCTTGATCTTTGGCCTTGGCTAAACCAGCTGGCCACACTCTCAACAGCATTAAAATCTTCCAGACTTGCCCCTGATTCTTATTAGGGATGGGTCACGATTTTCGAATATTCGAATAGTCAATTTAATTATAGAATATCGATTAGGTTATGCGATTATTTTCTAAAGGTGTACCCACACTGGGTGTTTTGAACCACCCCCGAGCGCGTCTGAGCCCCAAAGCCCTGTTCGTTTGAGTAAAGTGATCACTCCGTGACGCGCTCGGACGCGGTTTGTTTAGCAGGCCCTGGCTTGGTTGTAAGAGGTGGGCCAGAGTGCGGTTAATTTGGACTCTGGCGCGGCACACATAGTGTGAGCGCTAACCGCGCCAGAGCACGGAACTTCTGATACGTGCATCCTGATTGCGTGAACAATAGATCTGTTAAGCCAATACATAGTGAGAGGGCCGTTTGTTTCAGCATCAAAAAACAACTCAAAATAATAAACCACAAAGTTAACAAAACGATGCACTCCCCTGAGCTGAGCGAGAGCACTTCTCTGCCACATTCACGTGCTATGAGAAACGTCCGGTTTCCCACTTATGAAGTTGTGACGAGCTCGCTGCATTCAGTTTTTTTGTTGAATAAATAATGTAATATTCCACTGGTTGATAACCATAAATATTTATGTAAAAAATATTTGTGCTGTTTTTCGTGTTAAATGTGAAGAATGACAGGTTGGATGCCACAGACTTTTTTTTTTATTAGCGGAGTATTCAGGTGTAATTTTCACGCAATATAACATGATTTTATTTTTGTAATTTTGACTTTATTCTTAAAATATGACATTAATCATTAATTAAACGTTCCCCGGACTAAGTGTGAACAGCATGTGAACATTTAATATATGAAATAGGTTATTGTTATGAAAACAGACGTTAAAATTAATGTTCACATAATAAGTGCCGTCATTCAGGCTGTTCATGATAGAGGTCTGCTTCCGACCCGAGCCGCTGGTCCCGAAATGCTTCGGGTTGGGTTAATGTTTAATGGATAGCTTCGGGCTCGGGTTTGTAGCTAAACCAAAACTATATTCAGAGGCTACGCTGCTTTCATAGACGCACGCACACACACATTATTACACACAGATATCAGAGATCGCGCAGCGCACAAACAGCACGGAAACTGTTTCTTAGTAAAATAGCTTCGATTGGCTACTGACTCGCAATATTATGTTTCTCTGCAATGAGGGGGTGAAATCGCTGTTTTTGAAGTAACTAAGCCTCATTGCTTGTATAGAGAGACGCGCAGATGCAGGTGCACGCGCAACTTTCATACCCCCCTCTCTCTCTCTCTCTCTCTCTCTCTCTCGCTAATTCAAATAAATGATATATATATATATATATATATATATATATGAAATAGGTTATTGTTACGACACGTTAAAATTAATGTTCACATAAAAAGTGCCGTCATTCAGGCTGTTCACAATATGTTTTAGCGCATATGTTTTAAGAATGATATTCTGTTTAGCGTAATAAAAACATATAACATGCGTAATATGTTTATATGCCATAATATTCATTCATTAATTAATCAAACGGTTACGTTTTTTTATAATATGAATGTTCATGCTCATTTTTTAAATAGAACTGTCCTAACCTTATATGCAGTTGATAATCGACGGACTGTTCTGTTAATAAATGCCTCATTCGGTTATGTTATATTAATATGTTTCAGCAATCATAAGTTACGACCATTAATTGGCTCAGGTTAAGATAGACTATTCTCTAATTAATTAAACTGTTATCTTACAGATTGAAAGCCTGAATGGTTTCTCTCCCTCTCTCTGTTTATGTGTGCGTGTGCGTGTGTGTGTGTGTGCGTGTGCGTGTGCGTGGGTACATGCGCGGGAGGGGTGCGATTTTCGAATAGTAATCGAATAATACACAGCGATTATCGAATATTACTTTTGCTTAAAATGCACATCCCTAATTCTTATCAGATCTTCCACTGTGTCTGACTGAAGGGATGCTCTAGTGCAGTGCTCTAGTGCAGTGCTACTCAACCCCCTCTGTAGCCTATGTATATATGATATGACGATCGTTTTACTCAAATGAAACGGTCAAATGCTCATGAAGTGACTCTCCGAGCAGTTCTGGGGATGTTGTTCATGTATTTATGTCCTCATTTAGTGAGACGGCAGATGCTGAAAACACCGCGAGCATCACACGCTCTTCAGTATGTATGTGTGCAGTTAATGAAACCGCACGTCTGTGTCATTCATTAACAGAGATGCAGAACATGTAGAATTCATATTTAAATAGTGTTTTTGCGGCTTAATATTTGAAGAGCTCTTTTCCAAAACGCGATAAACGCCAAAAAAAAAAAAAATGAGTTCGTCATGCCATTTTGCTGTGTACTGAACCTATTCACTGCTTCATCAATGTTTCATGCCAAATCGCTATATTTCCTTGTTTAAAATGTACCTCACTCTCCTGACCTCACAAAGAGGCGCTCTAGCGACTGACGCTAAAAGCTGTAGCCTTTGGCGTTCCTTGTTAGAGCGCCCGCCTCCCGCGCCGGAAACCCGGGTTCGAGACCCGCTCGGTGTGATGCTGCGGACCCGGGGGGGGTTAACAATCATTGTTTAACATGTTCAGACTGAGCCAACAGACCATTTTAACATGATAAATTGAATATTAACAAAATGTATGGGTCTAGGTAAAAAAATGTCATTTTCATGAAAACTATTAAAATGGATTTATAGCGTTTTGGAAAAGAGCTCTTCATTTATAGATACTAGTCCATAGCGCGAGTCGATTTAAGTGTACTGACCTACTTTTGATTAATTCATCCAAACTTCGACAAATTCCATGACATTCCGCGTTATACGGTAAATTCCATTATATGACTGCATTCCGCGATTCCGCCCGCATCTTCCACATCGCGGACATCATAGGTTATATTGAGGTGTTTTGCAACTTCAGTGTAGTGGATTGTGATGTATTGCAACTTCAGCAACGTCTGCTGCTGCCTTACCTTTGGGAGACAACTGATGCGTGATCACTGACGCAGCTCCAGTTAGCAAGTGCTTTCGGTGTGAGACTGCCTTCAGTTTTCCGCGTTGATTGGTCCGACTCGTGACTCCCTACATATCAGATGAGCGGTGGGCGGAGATTGCTCTAGGCCACAGAGTGTTGAGCTCAGACAGGCCGCATCGAGCCAAATAGTGCATTTAAAAATTTAATAATTTCACCTGTATTATTTATTCACCAATAAATAATGTCACCTGTAAATAGTATGTTTGTTTGCATAATAATAATAAAAAAAAAATCTGTTTTGAAAATGGCAGATATCGATAATCGTAAAAATGCTTAATATCGGCGCCGATAATCGGTTGACCCCTAGTTATAACTTAAGGTTAAAGCCTTATGATTTCCGGGATGCGGAGTGAATCCCAGAATCCAGTCATGACAATTAATTTACAATGCAGATGTCACATAAAACGTGCGGTTTTATGGATTGATGAATAAAGAAAAAACAGAGCTGTCCAATCACTACATGGTCTAGTGTCTGTGATTATTAAAGCGAAAAAACTATGCTATATAAAAATATAATCTGTTTGTTTTGCGTTTCTCTCTGTGAGTGAGTGGCGTTGTGTCATGTACTACATACTCAAGTTTGCATGCTGGCGCCGCTCATAGAGTTTAACATCGACTGCTGTCTCACTATCGGAGGACAAACACAGAGAGCCTCACTGACACTGAGAGAACAATTAATAATCCTTTCATCATTTTATTTTAGAAAACCATTGTCAAATACACTGACTCTTCACTACTACCAGTCTTCTTCTTCTGTGATTTGCGGCAGCTTAGATGCTTCAAATGCGTATCACTGCCCTCCTCAGTTCACTTCTACCCATCATAATAAAAGTAAGCTTTTTAACTCTAAGAAATTGACAGAAATTACGATTGTACTATAATGTAGCCTATTTCTAAAACAATAATAATAATAAATAGAAACATTTAAGGAATATAATTTCCCCCTCATTTTTATTTAGTAAATCTCTGTTGTGCAGCAGTTGTACGAAAGCATAAAAGGATAAGTTATTTTAATTTGAATACATTTTAAAGCATTAATTCAATTAAATAAAGCTTTATACATTAATTTAATTACCCCCATTTTTTTATAGTATATTTGTATTATGTCATTAAAGTACAGAATCCAGAAAAATTAAGTCAAACTAGAATTTATGAATTGTTATGAATTATTAATGATGAATATAAGTTGTTAAACTAATATATAATCAATGATGAGATCTACTTGATTGTTTTTGATGAATGAAATTTGAATAAACACATGCTTTTTCAACCAAAAAACCCTGTTTTGACTGTTTAATACCGTGAAACCATGATATTTTCTGAGACTATTATCATACCGTCAAAATCTCATACCGTTACAACCCTAGTTGGAAGATGCCCCGCGAGCGTTAGATCTAACTCCCGGCGCAGTGTTGCCTCTCTCGACGTCTGTTCTGAGCAGCGAGCAGCAGAGCTTTCAGCTGGCCGTAACACAGCCGACTCGTCAGTAAATAATTTACAACACAGCGTTTTCAAGCACCTGTCACTTACTGACTGTTTGGACTTTTAAATACAAACATAATTCGTCTGTTTGTTAATATGCGCATAGTTTGTTACTCAAAAGCAGGCAGTGCGCTGAATGAGACAAAAGTAACAGCCAAAACCCCCACATATAGTCACTTTTTAGTGCAAGTAAGATTTATATTGATTTTATCAGACAATGTCGTGTTTATAAATCAGGATGTAAGGAGTATAGTGAAGAGTAATTACTGGTTAACATGTAATAGCCCATTAATGGGTCGTGTTTACCATTTATAATTGTTTTATGTATGACAACAGAAATAAAATGTGAACAGCTTTATTGGGCATTCAGTTGTATTACAGTATGTCACATTTTGTAGAACAGATCTGAAGTGCCAAAACTCGTCTGAAAGCAAACTTGACGTAATGGCATCATGAATATGCAAATTAATATGTTGTCACCTGCCGCCACAAGTCTCACAAAATCCTGTGGGAAACACTGTAATGTGAATGTAAGGTTTGAAGTTTTAGTGAATTATTATTCTGATGGTATATTAGACTCTCAATAGTATGTTTACATATCAAAAACTCACACTGGTGCAACCAAATGAAGTTTACAGCATATAAAGGTTTTTACATTTATATGCTGTGATTTACGAGTGAAAATCTTGTTCTGTGGAGCTGTGAGTTATGAAGAATGTAATGGAAGCCTATTCAAGCATGCTCATGTAGGTGATGTCCCCTGAGGGAATGGACATAGAAAGGTTAGCTTGCGTAGGAGGATCAAGCTACACTGAGGACACCTGCGCTTTGTAGATGCTTGCTGACCTTTGCGCTCAGTTTTGTGCTTTGAATGCATTAAAGCTGATGTTTTTGGTATAGACTTATATAGTAAACAATTTAAAGATGCCGTTTGCCTTTTTGTTTACACCATTTTGAGTCAAACTCAGCTGCTAGTTTAGCATTATGACTAGAGATCGACTGATATATCGGTTTACCAATATTTTAGCCGATATTTAAGCATTTTACCATAATCGGATATCGGTTTTGAATAAAAACGATAACCGATATTTGTTATTTTTTTGTTGCATACACAATTTTACAGAGATTAACCAGCAGTGAAATGTGTACACAAACTAGGGCTGTGCGATATGGACCAAAAAAAACTATCACGTTTTTTTATTTTTTATTTCGATTTTAATCACGATTTTGACACAAACAGACATGCTTTACAGTTATAAATGCATTCTGTGTGAATTTGAAACATATTTCCAAAGGAAACCAATTAGACCTTTCCCAAAAAGTTGTAAAATGTCTCTAGAACAGACATGGCAAAATACATATATTTATATATATATTATATGTATATGTGAGTAATCAAATCCAACAAAACAACATGCAACCAGAGCATGTGAGCGAAGCAGAGCGGTTCAATATTCCGCTTTGTGTGTGTGCTCTCCGCTCAGTCGTTCACGGCCATAGCAAACACTCCGCTAATGATCCGCTCACGCTCACCGGTAAACCAAATCCCGCTCAGATCATGCGCTCACATTAAATGTCTCCAGTAAGGTTAGGCCTATTTATTTTTTCATGTTTATAGTGAAATTATTGAATAAATGTCTCAATTAAAGCAGTAGTCCGATAAGAAATGGTTATGTTTCAGGGTGAAATTGTAAATTTAAATTAGGGATGTTCATTAACATTTAACCAACTGATAAGAATTTTGACCGATTAATACAATCAGTTAAACGGTTTAAAGTAACTTTATTTATTTATTTTTAGTAATTTATCAAAATATTTTAAAAGGTTTGCTGCATGGTTAAAATAAGCTATACGAGTATAAAAAACACGTTTTTTTAGAGAGAGCGAGAGAGAGAGAAAAAACCAAGTAGCCTAGAAAATTCATTTTATTATTTCATTCAGAAATAGGCCGACACGAATTACAAACATTATAATAAACACTGTAAACATAGCTAGGCTATTTTAGTTCCCCTCAATCCACAACAAATCCTTTCAATTAACAGTAGGCTAGAAAATAACAAGAATTAAAAATAAGAAACGACAAACCAAAACAAATTATTTTAGGCTAAAAAAAACTGAAACCAATGTTGGGTCTCTCGTTCAACACACAATCAAATGTTCCCGTATTTGCGGTATTTAAATGCCAACATATTATTTACCTTTTATTTACGCCTATTTCCCTCCCTTACAATATTCACATAAAACGAAATGTTTTGCATAACTTCACGGCGGTACGGTGATAATGTTAAACAGCACAGATTTTACTACATATTTAAATGGAGCAGTGTGTTTTTTTCCATATGTTTGACCGGTTGTTTTTATAATGATAATGAATAATGATAATGCGGCGCTGGAGCAATCACTGGATTTATTCCCTCTTCTAACAGTGGAAGCAACTCCTCGTGGTCATGAAGATAATCGGAATTGTAAAAGGTTTGATTTTATTTGTGTACGTACATTCAATAAAAAAGAATCTTTGCTTTTTTGTAAAATAAGACAAAAAAAATTTAATGCATATTTCTGCCGTCTGCTTTAATTTCACGCAGCACAATAATGAACAAACTCTGCATACTCTAAACAACACTGGGTTCAAAACAACCCAATTTGGGCTGGGTAAAAGAGTACATTTGGGGTTAATTTTACCCAGTAAATTTGATTGTTTATTTAACCCATCATTAATGGATAATTTAACTCAGCTAATGGGTTTATTCGTTTCTATTATAATATTAGCTTTTTTTTTCTTTTACTTTATGCATGAAATAATATTTACAGATTAACTTAAATCCTCTAAACTTTTGTAAAATACTCCAGAACCACTGGTTTACGTGATAACTTACTTTATTTCTCATTTGCTTGTTTTTATAAGCTATAGGCCTGCACATTGCCTATTTAATCTCGTTTAACAAACATTAGAAGTAAAGATTAAACATTAAACAGACATAATTCACGAGTAAATCGACCGCTCTGTAATTGTGCTTCCACCGTAACAGCGCTGGCTCTCGTGCCGAGCTGGAGTTGTGTTCGGCGGGGACTGATCACGGATAAGACCGCCGCCCTGCGCTTCATTCATGGACGAAACGTACTGCGTTTGCCTTCATAACCTGCCCAAAAACAGTCAACAGCTCTGAGGACATATTTTAACATCCAAAGTATTCGTGTTCTATATCTTTATAAATATAATCGTTTATTTTATGCAAAGCATCAGACTCGTATGTAAAATTAATCCCCGAAAAACAATTGTTAGTATTTTTAACGGGTCACAGACACGTATTCTTTATAATTTAATTCAGTTCTAATTTAAAATATTTGTCAGTTAACGGTTAGGAAAAATAACCGAAATGAACATCCCTAATTTAAATGTATAAAATTTTAAATCTTAATTTAAAAACGTGTCTTGTTTTGAAGCCACTTGGAACATTTTCGTAAAAAGTTAAATAACTGAAAAAGTATACTTTTCCATTAAAACAACGCTTCATATTCAAAACACACACACAAGAAGAAATGCAGATATAGAATTTCACAAAATACTTATCAGGCCCATGAAAGCAAACGCAAGATGAAATGCACTTGACAAATAATTATTTCGTTGCATAAATGAAACACTTTCTAAAATTTAAATAGACCAAAACTGCGGGGAAATGCAGTCTATTAAAACATCTGTCAATCTTCACAGGATTTTAGAATTTGCTTTTAGAGACATTAGATTAAGACAAACTATTGCTTCGCCTATTCCACAGATTCTGGAATTAACAAATTACCAAAGGGGCATTTTGGGCTGAGCAAGCGGCGCTGAGTGTATTGAGCGAACGAAGCGCAATCTTCAGAAAGATGCTCTCTGCTCTGAAGGAAATATGATCGCTATGCTCCCCCTGGCCACCAAGTCCTTATCCTGTTCTGAACTCATCTTCCCTGTTTCTTTAGCATACTATCTGTCTGTGTGCCCGGTCTGTTCTGTTCTCGTGCTCAATTTAGGCGCTGTTCTGATTGGTTCGGATAGCATAGCCTACTGCGGGCGGTTGGGGCGGGGCGCAGAAAAAAATCGTGCTATAAAGCGATTTAGAAATCGCGCAAGCTCAAATCACGATTTTATTTCGATTAATCGCACAGCCCTAACACACACACACACACACACACACACACACACACACACACACACACACACACACACACACACACACACACACACACACACACACACACACACACACACACACACACTTGGAGCAGTGGGCACTGTTCACTCAGGAGAAGCTCCAGCATCGACCACTGCATGTAACTTTATACAAGATTCACTTGTTTGTATTGTAACACACTAAATTATATTAACATTTACTATAGAACCATTATTTCACCAATAAACATCTAAATGAACACATCTCTATTGAAATTAATTAATTATTATCTCTGCAAGCGATTGCAGTTTGAGTATAGTTCTGTGTAAATAGATAAACTGCGCTGTCAGCAGTTTTCATAATTTAGAATGACAAAAACATTTTAATAATTCTAATAAAACGTGCCAGTTAAGAAATTCAATAAAATACGATGTTTTGTTTGTTATAGCTTATTTCAATATTCCAGAGAATATTATTAATTGAATTAACTTTATCCAGTGAATTATTCTCTGCTCTTTAGTCTATTCAACAGCTTATAAACCTAAAACTGTAGTTTAAAATGAAGTTGATATGACTTCTGTCCTTTATTTTCTCCAATTGAAAACGTTAGACATTATTTTGCTTATTGTTAATATCAGTGTTGCTGATGATGCTTTTTATAAATAAAATGTTTTTATTGTTGTAATTTGAAGATAAAATTTAACATGAAAATGTTAATTTTCAACAGTTTTTTGTTGTTGTTAAGATGACTGAAAGGAGGAAAAACCAAAGTGAAGAATGGACTTACTTCACTCTGTTATTTATTTACTTTATAACAGTAAATAAATATCGGTTCTGCATATCGGTTATTGGGTACATACCAATATTGGTCGATCACTAATTATGACACAACAGGAACATTGAACATAGCAATAGCATCTGTCCTGCGTTTGTAAACTGTGTCTGTCTTTAGTAGTTTGCCCTTTTGTATTTTATACTGTCCTGTTTATTTATAATTGACTTCCAGCAGTGCACATGCAAACTACTTCATTCAAATGCCAGTGAACCCTGAGATTCTTAAATCATTAATAAACCTGTGAACAACAGAATAAAATATTACTTCATGTCTGCAAAGGGCGATTTATTTCTTAGTTTTAAACACAAGGGTAGCAGGCCAGGCTGGTGAGGTACCTTCTCATTAGAAAGGGGACTTCAGGTGTTTTTCTGCATGCAAGACTCATGCAAGGTGCACTCATACTTGATGGTCTGTTATGCTGAAACTTAAGCCTCCTCACACAGTTCTAGACTGTCTAGCATTTTCACAAAATGAATGATGACAGGTCATCTGTTGGTAGTTCATATTTCATAAGCATTAATTTTATATGATCCGTCTTGCTTGTATAACATTGTGAATGTAAAATGCTCTAAAAATAGGCGAAACTAGGCAATGAGATTTTATTTTATTTTACTATTCTTAGATCATGCATATGCATTAGTATAGTGTTTCCTTTTTTTTTTGTCCACAAAATGCCTTGAAGCTTGAATGCCCAGAAATCCCTGTGAGGTACCTTAAAGGTCGGAGATATTTCACTTTGACCTTTGCATGACTCTAGATAGATCTATGAATGAACATGAGTCTCTGATGGTTGTAACCGGTGCACATGTCAGAATGCTGCTTTTAAAAAGTGCTTCCACATGGTTGATTTTACACACAAACTGCTCTAATGCTCTATTCATCTGAATAAACCACAACAGATCTTCTAAGATAAGACAACATGAGAAATGTGGAAAAAAAATATAGATTGATAATTGAATCTTTTATAGGTTCATTTGGGGAAAATGCCAGTGTTGTAATTATTATGTAAAGGGAAATTGGATCAACAATTGAGACTATGCTCCCCTTTTCTCAAAAATTTGAGTTATTTTTTTTTATCGTCTCGAGTGTATTTCTGTCTATAAGTAGCTCTTCTCTGAGTCCATTCCCCGTTTGCTGTTACATTTAGAAGTAAAGCTGTGTAAGACCCCTAAGGAAATAGATTTATTTATTTTTAGGCACAATGTAGGCTGCACATAAAAATATCATGTGTGCACATAAGTTGGAGTCTGAATCAGACTTGAAACGCTGTGATCTAGTTCAACCAGGACTATCAAAATGGACTCTCCTACAATTAAATATTTAGCATAATAATTATTCATGTTTTAAATGAATTACTGACCTGACCTGTTATATTATGCTGGAATCATCATAAAAGCTTAAGTAGATATCTTTGTGTTACAGACTCTGGTTGGACCGTAATGACCGCACGCTTCCGGTTGCCTGCAGGCAGATCCTACAATGTCCGGGCGACGGAGCTGGCACGCGACAGGCAGCGCACCGAGGTGGTCTGCAACGTTCTTCTTTTGGACAACACTGTCCAGCCTTTTAAAGTCAATGTAAGTACTCCTTTAAAAGTAATACGAATTATTCCATTTGTGTTGCTAATCTGCTTCTAAAGTGTTCTGACCTTTATGTTTTTGTAGCATGCTGCATATGGTTGATAGTGTGTTCTGAGTAGTTAATAGATTGCATCTGAATGTGCACTAGTAGCGTATTTTGGGTGGAGCCCATGCACATCCAAGTCTCTGTGATATTTTGTTATGGTTTGGGTCCCTCTTTCAGTATTAGTCGGTCATGTATTTTCACCAATTTCATCATCCCTCAGATTATTTGTAAAAGTTATAGTTAATCTCTCTGATCCAACAAGCTTTGAGGCAATTTGAGGTATGGTTCATGTCTGAAATATGGTACAAGACCAGTTATGATGTTACTTAGTAAATGCAGGGTTTTGTTAATATCCCTAAATCTATGTATGAGCAATAATAATAGTAAGCCTTGCTTTAGCAAACACTACTCTACATTCTGTCATTAGCAAACACCAGTAATAATTTTAATAGCCCTTTTTCTGTTAGTAAACATTGCAATGTTTTTCTGTGGGCGGAGCTTATTTGGAGGCAGAAATAGTCCTCTGACCGCTTCACTAACGCTAGCTGTGAAGTTTGTTAGCTTGTTTTTTTTACAATTACTGGAGAAATTCTGATTTAACCTGCATATGTAAGGTCACTCACTGTCCGGGACTGCGACAGTTATTTGAAAAGGTTAACTTTAATGGACGAAACCAGATTGGCCGACCCACAGACAATTTATACTACTACTGTTACCTCCGGTTGAGTGACTCACATCTAACTTGTATAGTAAAGGCAAACTCAACGTGTCTATCTAGTCATGATGCGTCCCTTGTCAGTGTCGGGCGTTTGCTTGGCCATTTATTGTGATAACAGGAAAGTGTGTCCAGCTGAATTCAAATAGTGATTTCTTAGACGGGTTTAAAAAGGTTAATATAAAGCGGCAGCAGTTGCTGCAGCCGTTGTGAGAAGACCGAAGTGTGTAAAGACCATCGACTCTACCGTGCGACTCCACCGGGCAGGGACACTGACAAGGGATATAATTATCGCTTTTTATTTATCCTCTTTCCTACTACTTGTTTCACTTCTGTTTTAGTTTTTATAACCAATTCTTACTATGTAAAAACGAAGTATACTTAGGCCTTTAGTGTTATGTTAGAATCATTATTATACTCATACAGGGGCGGCGCTAGGGGTGGACTGAGGGGGCTGAAGCCCCGAATGTTTTTACCATGCCCTGTACGCATCATCGTCACTGAGTTTTCATGCACATTAAAATCATGAACCGCAGTTTACTGCAGTCAGGAACCGCCCACTGAAGCTCGTACTTCTGACTGACATGTAAACCGGCCAACCATCGAAGATAATTTATAGCAGATCTTGCCATCTGTCAAATTAGGTTGTTGGTTACTGAGCCCTATCACTTTGAAGCAACACATAGCAGTATTATATTATATTACATATACATACACGGTCTAGATGGTTTCTAGGAGACACACGCATTTAGAGAGATTATATGTTTTGTTAGCATGGTCTGTGGCAGACTTTTCTTCATGTCAGGGCAACAATTCAATAAAGAAGTAAATTTTAAGTGGCTTAAATTGTAATATTGTCTTTTGCTCTATTTCACTAACAACAATGTTTACAAACAAATCCCAGGGCTCCAGACTGACACCAATTTTTCTGCCGGTTCAAGTACATTGTGTTTGCCTGTTGTCTGCATTGTCTGCATGTCTGTTGTTTATCAGCTCCGCGGCACAAACAAACTTGTATGTTTCTATCATTTAATGTTTCTATATTCCACTTTTTATATTTAAAACCTAAATCTCATAACATTATTTATGCAATAGGGTATGTGCAGTCTAAATAGAGGCTCCAATGAGATTGTTGTTTGGGCATTAGCTCCGCCCACTACAGCAGAACCCGGCAGTTCTTAAAAGCTGAAGAATTCCAAAGGAACTCTGTTATTTTGACAGGAAAATACAACAAAGGATATCGTTTACATGTAGCACATACATTTTGAACCGTTAATCAGAATGCTCCATAATGAACTTCATCATATTTTAATCAGCATTGATTCGTCAAAAGAAACCAATGCATTTCGCCCCCCTGAGCTAAACAGGAACGATTGTTGAAGTTTATCCTACCCCATGCCCAGATTGGTTCAAACTGTTATCTATTCAACCAGTAAACAGGTTTTTTGAACCACCAATTAGCTTGTTTTATTTCGGAAATTTTAACAAACTTAAAGTGTAAGTAAAGTGTGTCATGCGTGTATGAAAATGAGCACAAAATAACACACTCGCATTAGAGATGCAACACAGAAAAACAGAGCGACAGAGCACTTTGGCATAAAACAAACCAAAAACAAGGATGAAACAGCAGTGCATATCAGATAAAGAACTGGAATTTTTTTATTTGCACATTTTCTGTTGCACTCAGTATATTTTTCTCTCATTTTTTGTGTAGTTTGTGAATCATTTGCACTTTTTGTATTTTTGCTGCTCAAGAAAATTAGTGCAAATTGTTTTCACTACTTGCTATACTGTTTGTGTTTGTTTTTCATACTCAGATTGAAAATGTTTCTCTGAAAAAAGGATAAATTTTTTTTTTTTTTTTTTTTTTTTACTGTTTTGTTATTGTATAATTTAGCTGGTATATTTTTTCTCACTAAACATTTTTGGATACATCTATACTGTCAGTAAACTAAATAGACCTGTTTTTCATAGAAAAGAACCTTTAATAATATTGGGTAAAATGGCTATAACTTGTCTATATACAGGTGCTGGTCATATAATTAGAATATCATCAAAAAGTTGATTTATTTCACTAATTCCATTCAAAAAGTGAAACTTGTATAATGTATACATTCATTCCACACAGACTGATATATTTCAAGTGTTTATTTCTTTTAATTTTGATGATTATAACTGACAAACTAATGAAAACCCCAAATTCAGTATCTCAGAAAATTAGAATATTACTTAAGACCAATACAAAGAAAGGATTTTTAGAAATCTTGGCCAACTGAAAAGTATGAACATGAAAAGTATGAGCATGTACAGCACTCAATACTTAGTTGGGGCTCCTTTTGCCTGAATTACTGCAGAAATGCGGCGTGGCATGGAGTCGATCAGTCTGTGGCACTGCTCAGGTGTTATGAGAGCCCAGGTTGCTCTGATAGTGGCCTTCAGCTCTTCTGCATTGTTGGGTCTGGCATATCGCATCTTTCTCTTCACAATACCCCATAGATTTTCTATGGGGTTAAGGTCAGGCGAGTTTGCTGGCCAATTAAGAACAGGGATACCATGGTCCTTAAACCAGGTACTGGTAGCTTTGGCACTGTGTGCAGGTGCCAAGTCCTGTTGGAAAATGAAATCTGCATCTCCATAAAGTTGGTCAGCAGCAGGAAGCATGAAGTGCTCTAAAACTCCCCCACATTTTTGAATGGGTTTTGTTTCACAATCCTCTCCAGGGTGCGGTTATCCCTATTGCTTGTACACTTTTTTTCTACCACATCTTTTCCTTCCCTTCGCCTCTCTATTAATGTGCTTGGACACAGAGCTCTGTGAACAGCCAGCCTCTTTTGCAATGACCTTTTGTGTCTTGCCCTCCTTGTGCAAGGTGTCAATGGTCATCTTTTGGACAACTGTCAAGTCAGCAGTCTTCCCCATGATTGTGTAGCCTATAGAACTAGACTGAGAGACCATTTAAAGGCCTTTGCAGGTGTTTTGAGTTAATTAGCTGATTAGAGTGTGGCACCAGGTGTCTTCAATAGTGAACCTTTTCTGAAGAATTTTCTGAGATACTGAATTTGGGGTTTTCATTAGTTTCAGTTATAATCATCAAAATGAAAATAAATAAACACTTGAAATATATCAGTCTGTGTGGAATGAATGTATACATTATACAAGTTTCACTTTTTGAATGGAATTATTGAAATAAATCTACTTTTTGATGATATTTTAATTATATGACCTGTGTGTGTGTGTGTGTGTGTGTGTGTGTGTATATATTAGGGGTGTAAATCGGATGGTTCGTCACGATTCGATATCGATTCTGTTGTGAACTTGGTTCTTCTAAAGTGTAGGAAAACTCAGAAGAGAAGACCAGGAGACTTTGGATTGGATCGTCAGCAAGATTCTTTATTGCGAACACAAGCTGTTGGTAGCTGTAGTCATCGAAATCTCAATCTTAAGTAACTTTACAAGGTTATTTTATAGGCATTTTTGGAGGAGGGATTCTTGGAGGTGGAGACAAATTCAAACAAAGCAAGCACATGAGGGAGGCGTTAGTTTTGTTGCTAAACTTCCCGTGATTCTAATCTCATCAACATAATCAAATGCATAGACACTAATCCAATCAAACTAACGATTCCACGTCTGGGCCAGGGGTCTCCGAAAGATAGACACTAATCCAATCAACCTAACGAATCAACGTCTGGCCAGGGGTTCTTTGAATCAACGTCTGGGCCAGGCGTTCTTTGAATCTCTGCCAATCAACATGACTTGATTGAGACAAAGCACAGTTATACATTGAGTCAGGAATAAGAATCTAAATTAAACATTTAAATACAATTTGTAATCCCACAATTCCCCCTTTGAGAGTTCTAATAACTCTCACAAAATACAAATTTAGACACTTAAAAGTTAATTCTTGTAACTTGTAATCGTTACAGGCACATTGTACATGTTCTGTGTTGCTTATATGTAATTGCATGCTGACACAGAAACAAAAACATGCAATTAGTGTCCGTGAAGTTCTTACGGGTAATAATCTTTTCTGGTTGGAACTGTCATTTCCTCGTGAGAGGCGGGCGTCATTTGCTGAAAGAAACACTTGATACTTTGGATGCATAGATAGTACGCAAGTAGGAGAAACAACAGCAGAATTGCTATTTCCTTGATCCACAGCCAGGGTTTACCTAACAAGTTTCCGAACCATGAAGAATTATCTTCAGTCATCTGGTGTAATTTTGCTGAAAGATCAAGAGTACGAAAATCTTGATCATGTTGATGGATGACTGAAGTTCCCGCACGTGAGTCTCTGCGTTGTTTTTTTTTTTTTTTCTTCTTTCTTGTGTGATAGTTGGCTCGGCAATGGGTCTAGTTGTTTTCTAGAGGTTGTGGCTTCATCCGCAGGTGAGAAGGGTGGTGCATATGGATCTCAGGACAGCCATCAAGTGGTATCTGTACAGAGGAAGAAAGAAACACAAACAAGAGAGACCAACGGCACAGAGCAGTTGTAGAGTCTGCAAACATTAGGGTTGTATCCTCTGTTCAAATATAGTCTGCTATTGTTGTTCCTTCTTTCCATATTTCTCAATTCCTGCGACACCTAAAGAACAGTGAGGAAAGGATGGACTATTGGATGGGGAAAGGCCTATGAGGAAATCTTCACCGCAGGGTTGGCCCCAAGCCTGTTGCTTCGGTTCTTCCCTGGGCTCCTCACTGGTTCTTGTGTCTGTCCTATCCTATCCCTGCAGGGGAGGAACAACTTTACAGTGTGACACATGAGTCCAAGTTTTCCTTCCTGACACAATACTGCAGCAGCTGTAATCAACATCACTTGATGTGGTCCGTACCACTTAGGCTCTAATGGCTTGTTTCGAACGCCTTTATCATGACCCATTGACCTGGGATGATTGTGTGTCCACCTTCTGGTGGAGTCTGCCAACATGACTCAACTCTCTCTTGGCACTCTGCACTGCCTTTGTGAGGTTTTCACAGTAAGCGATCAGGGCATCTGAAGCAATGTGCACATCAGCATTTCTAAGATCAATCACACCTGGCATCTGCATTGGGCGTCCAGTAATAATCTCATGAGGGCTCAGTCCTACTGATCTGTTAGGTGATGCTCTCATACTACACAGTACTGCGGGCAGTGCTTCAACCCATGGTACTCCTTCCTGATGCATTTTGCTTAGCCTGGTTTTGATTGTTCTGTTTGATCGTTCAACCTGTCCTGATGCTTGTGGCCTATAGGGACAGTGAAGGTTCCACTTAATCTTCAACATTCTAGACACTTCCTTGACTACCTGTCCTGTGAAGTGGGTACCTTGATCTGAGTCAATGCAATCTGGTAATCCCCATCTGGGAATGAAATCAGTGACAAGACATTTAGCAGTATGTGCAGCTGTAGCACGCCCTGTTGGATAAGCTTCTACCCATCTTGAGAACTTGTCTATTACTACCAAAACGTCAGTTTTTCCTTTACAAGGGGGCAACGATATGTAATCAACTTGCAGGTGACGAAATGGCCCTGGTGGAGCTGGGGTATGTGCTGCTGGTGTAGTGGCTGCTGGTACATCATTATTTTTCTGACATGTAACACATCTCTTGACTGTTTCAGTGGCTGCGTTTGTGAATTTTGGATTCCACCATTGATTTGAGAACCTGTGATTCATCGTTGCTGGACCACTATGACCCAAACTGTGTATTTGTTGAGCCAAATATGGCAACAGTGATTCGGGAGCAACATACTTTCCCCCTTTGGTCCAGCAGCCGGATGAATCCACAGTGGCTCCTTTGTCTAACCATGTCCATGCTTCATATAGAGGAACGTCTTTATACAGATCAACGATTGATTCAGGGGGTAGAATTGTCTTCTGTGCTGTACTACCTGAACACACTTGTACAGTTGCATAGAAACAAGCCTGTTTAGCCGCTACATCAGCAAGAGCATTACCTTTAGCTTCCGTAGTATTAGTTGTGAGATGTGCTTTCACTTTGATCACCGCTAATTTCTTTGGGAGTTTCATGGCAAACATTAAATCTTTCACTAATCCAGCATGCTTAATGGGGATCCAGCAGAAGTTAGAAATTTTCTGGTTTGCCAAATGACACCAAAATCATGAATTACCCCAAAAGCATACCTGGAATCTGTGTAGATATTTGCAACCGATCCTGAAGCTAGCGTGCATGCTCTAGTTAAGGCTACTAGTTCTGCAGCTTGAGCTGAAAAATGATTTGGAAGACGACCTGAAGCAACTACTTCAGTGGTGGAAGTTACTGCATATCCTGCTCGTCTGTTACCTTCAATAACTTGAGCTGAACCATCAACAAACAACTCCAATTCTGCATTCTCTATAGAAGTTTCTGCTATTTCACTTGTCGCTGCATATGTAAGCGTAACACAATCATGAGTCATTTCACCTTCATCCTCTAACACAAATTCAGTCATTGCAGACATCATACATGAGGATGGGTTCGTGACTGGTGCACGCTGTATAACAATATTCGGGCTGAGGTTGCTAACCAATTTCCCCAACGGGAGGAGGTGACAGAAGTGACTTTTGCTTGATTCATTAGTGCGGACACTGCGTGAGGGCATTTTACGTTTACAGTCTGACCTAACACCATTCCTGATGAAGCCTGAAGCGCTAGATGAACTGCCTGTACTGCTCTGAGGCATGGGCCCATACCTTGAGCGACTATGTCAAGTTTACCGAATAGTAATGAATTGGGCGTAAGCTGCCCCATGATCTTGCATTAGACATGCAGTCATAAAGCCTAAGTGTTCATGGACATAAAGCACAAAGGCTCTATCAGATTGGGCAATTCCTAATGCTGGTGCTTGACATAGTGCTCTCTTCAAATCATTAAAAGCTTTGAGATGAAGTTCTTCCATACAAACAGTATCTGAATCTTTACCATGGCCTTTCAACAAATCATAGAGAGGCTGAGCAATCGAGGCATAGTCTTCAATCCAAGGTCTACAATAACCTGTTGTTCCTAAAAATTAGTGTTTTAATGGTAGTAGGCGGAGGTATGGCTTTGACTGAAGCCGCTCGATCCTGTGTAATAGATCTATTTCCTGCACCAATTGTTTGACCCAGAAATGTGACTTGCTTTTTAGCGATTTGAGCTTTGTGAAAGCTGCATTTGTGTCCTTTTTTATGCAAATAGTCCAACAATGATGCCAATTCAGTTTGATGTACCTCATGATCTGTTGAGGCAATCAAAATATCATCGACATATTGGATCATAGTGGACTGTTTTACCGGACATTCTGGGTCACACAAATCACGTCTGACAGCCTGATGATATATGGTTGGGGAGTTTTGAAATCCCTGTGGCAATCGTGTCCACTGGTATTGTTCATAGTCAACTGTGAAAGCTAACCATGGCTGGCTGTCAGAGTGCAACGGTACAGAAAAGAATCCATTAGACATATCAATTACTGAAAAAATCTTACAATCTAATGGTAAGCCATTACAAATTGTAGATGGATCTGCCACCAGGGGGGTGATTTTATCAATATGTTTATTGGCTACTCTGTAGTCTATTGTAAGTCTCCATGTCCCATTAGATTTCTTGATGGGCCATATGGGTGAATTACATGGACTGTTGGTTTTAACTAGCACTCCTTGCGTCAGCAAATTTTCTACAATAAGTTTGATTCCCTGTATAGCTTCCTTATTAATCGGATATTGTTTGGTGACCGGAGGTGGAGTTCCTGTCAATTTAACTGGTTCTACACCTGTCAACAACCCACAATCATCCTTGTCTTTAGCCCAAATTGGATGATTCTGTAAGAAAGCATACTCGGAAGGGGTTGCATTATTGGTAGAAATCTGTGCTGAGGAAATTTTTATGCTAGTAGATTCTGAGGACATGTCTAAAGTTAGATTTATTTGTCTCAGAAGATCCATGCCTAAAATTGCACCTGTATTTAATGGAGCATAGCAATTTTGTAGTCAGAGTTTTTGGGCCAAATTGTACCTCTATGGGCGGAGTTTCATACAAAACAGAATCTTCACCTATTACACCAGTTAAACAAAGTTTGGTTTTCTTGTATGGGATGTTTAAACCTTGTGCCAATTTTGTAGGAATTACTGTAATTTCTGCACCTGTATCAAGCAAAAAATCAATCTCTTTCTCTTTTATGCTACCTTTCACAAAAATTATTT
Source organism: Gymnocypris eckloni scoliostomus (assembly GCA_027564155.1). NCBI lineage: Eukaryota > Metazoa > Chordata > Actinopteri > Cypriniformes > Cyprinidae > Gymnocypris > Gymnocypris eckloni. The sequence goes on along the minus strand of CM050425.1, from coordinate 20,883,608 downwards.
GGTCATTGTGTTGGATTACAGGGAAAGGTAGCTACTCACAGCCCCAGCAATCAGTTTTTTCCTGGTCTTGTTGTGCTCTTAGAAGAGCCTGAACTAGCTGTCCTACAGTTTCAGTGGTCACTGGCGGAACTACTTCAGGGTTGTCGGCAGGCTGAAAAGGAGCAGAATTATGCATAGCATTTCTTTTACTATCTTGCAACTTCTTCCTACACTCTTTCTCCCAATGTCCTAATTTTCCACAGTATTTGCATTTGCTTTCTCTTTTAGACCATCTATTGTCTTGTTTCGTTGTGTTAAACGTAGCTGCTGCTACTCTTACTTTTGCCTTGACATCAGCATCTCTTTCCCATGTAGCTAACCTGTCTAGGTTACTTCTGAGAGTTCTGTTAGACCAAGTTAGATCTAAGAATGGGCCATCTGACCAGATACGAACCAGGGGTCTCTTGTCATCTAGCACACTTTCAGGGTCATCAACAATTCCATTGTAAATTACAGCTGACTGACAAAATCTCTCAGTATATTCACTCACAGTTTCTTCTTTCCTTTGCACACAGGTAGTAATTCTAGACCAATCTATTTTGGGTCCTAAGATATTCTTTAGGATTTTCAAAATACCTTCTCTTAAATCACCCTTACTGGCATTTCGCAGTTCAGAAGTAACAGCAGATTCAAAACTGTTGAATTCAGATTCAGTTAAAATTTGTGACATCAGCTGCGTGACTTCTGCCAACGACATGTCATAAAGACGCATTTTACTGATCAATGTTCTTCTAAATTCAGAAAAATGTGTGCGTGCTGACGGTAAACTCTGAGATAGTCTCTCTATATCTTTAGGACATAAAGCTTTGGCAACAGTTTGTATTTGCACAACAGAAGAATTGAGAGGAACACTATCAGTTTCCTCAATTCCCTGAGATCTTCTCCTAGCACCACACACATTGACGGAATTTACAGGCACATCAGTTACTGATTGGAGAGCTTGAAACTGATCTGTTTCAAAGAACGCTTGTAAATCAGGGTAAATGTTATCAGGCTGACTAACTTCCACATCAGTTTTTGCTGCAGCTTTCTTGAGGTTCAATTTCTTAGTCAAAGTGGATACTCTAGCACGGAGTTCATTGTTCTGTTTCTCTTGCTCTGAGTTACGCTGAGACTGTTGTGTAGCTAGTGTTACACTGAATTCTCTGTGACAACAGATAATGCCTTTCACATTGTTCTGAATACTTGCTCCTAGTACCTTTTACACTCATCTACCGACCAAGTCTTGTCTGGATGAATCTCATATTTCTTAGTTCTTGTCTAACTTTTCAGTGACTATTAGGTCCATTTGTTCCCCTAACAGCGTTTTGAATTCACTATCTGACCACAAAGGAGTCGCAAGACCACTCTTTTCTGTGGTTGGAATCAGCCTAGCATTCCTTCTAACCATTTTGTAAGTTTATTCTGTACCACACAAACAGACACTAAACAAAAAAAACAAAAACAAAAAAAAACTTCTCTGATCAACAGAGGGTACACTTGTTAAAAAAAGCTTAACTATTGTTAACTTTCCAAATTACCAACACTTCACACTTAACTTCCCTGCCTACAAGAACAGAGGATAAACCAAACTTATTAGCACGAAATGCTAACCTTCCCTGCCTGAAACAGAGGATAACCACTTTTTAGCACGTAATGCCAAAATCTTCCTGCCTGAAACAGAGGATAACCACTTTTGTACGTAATGCCAAAATCTTCCTGCCTGAAACAGAGGATAACCACTTTTAGCACGTAATGCCAAAATCTTCCCTGCCTGAAACGGAGGATAACCACTTTTGTACGTAATGCCAAAATCTTCCCTGCCTGAAACAGAGGATAACTTTCATCTCTAAAAGAAAAACTTTAGAGGATAAACTTAGTTAAACAAACCCTACAGATATATGTTAACTCTTCTCTGACGGCACAGAGGATAAAAATGTGTACTGGTCTTAGGTTCTTTTGGATTAGAGACAGCACTCACCACAACCCTTGGTTGAGAGAAAAATTCAGTCTGGGAATCTTTGTTCAGCTGGAAGTTTTCAGGTGAGGAAGCTGGAACTCTATCCGGGTCACGGCACCATCTGTTGTGAACTTGGTTCTTCTAAAGTGTAGGAAAACTCAGAAGAGAAGACCAGGAGACTTCGGATTGGATCGTCAGCAAGATTCTTTATTGCGAACACAAGCTGTTGGTAGCTGTAGTCATCGAAATCTCAATCTTAAGTAACTTTACAAGGTTATTTTATAGGCATTTTTGGAGGAGGGATTCTTGGAGGTGGAGACAAATTCAAACAAAGCAAGCACATGAGGGAGGCGTTAGTTTTGTTGCTAAACTTCCCGTGGTTCTAATCTCATCAACATAATCAAATGCATAGACACTAATCCAATCAAACTAACGATTCCACGTCTGGGCCAGGGGGCTCCAAAAGATAGACACTAATCCAATCAACCTAACGAATCAACATTTGGCCAGGGGTTCTTTGAATCAACGTCTGGGCCAGGCGTTCTTTGAATCTCTGCCAATCAACATGACTTGATTGAGACAAAGCACAGTTATACATTGAGTCATGAATAAGAATCTAAATTAAACATTTAAATACAATTTGTAATCCCACAATTCTCATACCCAGCGATACGATGTTCAAGGTTCTTTTATTCGTCACATACTCAATTGTATAAATTAAATAGCCTGTAAATGAATACTTTTTGATGTTACAAAGGTTATTTAGTCAGGAGCAGGGATCAATTGTTTTTTTTCATTGACAGCATTAGATTTATTATTAGTTTTCTTTCACTTTAAGAATGAAAGCACAGATTTAATATACTGATACACATGCCTTTTTTTCTCCACTGTTTACATTAAGACATATGCTTTTCTTAACCTACTGTTTACAAAGATATTAGCCTGAATTTAGTCTGAATTTATTCATCCATTCTCAAAAAAGCGGAGGAGAGTTCAATTCAGTATTCGCTCAGAGTTGATGCGGCTGTCTGTGTGTGCGTGCTTCAGATGTGTGCGCGGGAAACTTCCCGAGCATCTTTTATGCTCGCCTCGTGCATTCGGGCAGTCCTTATATCGAGTCCTGATACGTGAGATTGAACGAGAATTCACGCGTTGGAGGTAATGCACAGACGGACATTATGTGAAAATGTGGAAGGTGGCAAAATAAAGTGCCTTTTTATACTACAGATATCGATATTTTACGCGTGGCATCGATGCATCGTATCGTCATACATTGTATCGATATATCGATGAATCGTTACACCCCTAATGTATATGTAGACAAATTTATTTGAAAGTGTACACCCAAATACTACTTTCTAAAGAAAACAAATCCAAACTTCTGGAGTTTCTATTTGAGTTTTTCTATTAGTTCTTTTTTTAATTCTTCCAAAATTCATTAATTCTTAGAGAAAACAAAAGGAAAATTAGGACTTTAAATCAGCTAGACCGAAACTTCATGTTATCTTATTTCCTATGACTATGCAGCCCGCCAAAATAGGAGGGGCGTCTTCGTACTCGTTCCATATCTCAGGGAACCGAGGTTACCATAGTAACTGAGTATGTTCCCTTTCAATATTTCTCTTGTACTGCGTCAAGAAACACTGTATAGGAACAAGTACAATCATGCTGTGCTATGACGTGGAACAACTCAAAACCAAGACTCACGTGTAGGGATGTAGCGATTAACCAGTTTTACTATTAACCGCGCTTTAAAACGTCCCAGTTAATTAATTGCTAAACCGAATGTTTCTGTTGCACAGAACGGAACTGTTGCAGCTTGCGCAAAACGAAATCAAAGTTACACTAGTGGCGGTGCACCAGCTTAAAATGTCATAAGGGATAATGCACGGCTAATGCAGAGGTCCAATCCAGCTGCTGAGTTACACTGCGTGATTTAAAAAAAAAAGGCTTCAGTTGAAGAGGAAAAAATGAGTTTTTCCCCATACCGCGTCTCTCGACAAAGTACGAGTGAAATATCGAAAGTTAACTCTTATGATGTTAACTTACTGAAAGAGTTTAGTTCTTAGAAAACGTTTCAGAATTTGTATCATATTTTAAAAAATCTTGTGTAATATAAGATTTTAGTTTGTTTGCTGTTTTGTATTGTATTTGTTATACTTGTACTTTTTTTATTGTTTTTGCCATGACAATAGCCTAAGATGATGATATGGCATCACATAAAAATATACCACTACTACTGATGAACGAAGAAAAGTACAGGCATGTCAGGTGCCCCAAAAGTATTCTAGGTCTTTAAGGATTAAAGTCTTATTAATATAATTAATTAAATTAATATAATATAATGAACCCCAAATCGTATGCATATTTGTTTGAAAATTGCCATCTTTGTGGTGTTTTTCCATGCATAGTAGTCGGAATCATCTACATATAGTGCATGTCCCAGCTAAAGGATAGTGGTGTATATTCTGCTTATAGAAGGGATGCATGCTTGACATTCCAGCCGAATGAAAAGTGGCCCTCAGGGTTCCATAGATTCATGTACATACATGCACCTGCAATATAAAGCTGCCATGACACACCCCACACACGCGACAAGCAAAGGCACAAATCCCCAGCTCTTTCATTTGCTGATCTGTCTGCAAAGCCCAAGTGTTTGCTCATCCTTGTCCTCTGTGTTGTGCAAAGTGTTGTGTAAAATGGTCCTTATGGAGAATTGTTATGTCCTGACTTGAAATAAGGGCTCATGTCAACACTGAATTAAAGGTTGCTCAGGTTTTCCTCTGTGGTTATTACCTTTCCAATCAGTTACATTGCCCAATGATTTCCTGTGTATCAGGGAGCATTTCCATATTGCAATGGAGCAAGTAATAAACCTATAAACATCACATGACTGACTTTAAACAGCTGCTGATCTGTTAGATGAATTAAGTCGTTCTTACTTAGAAGTTGTATGTCATGCTTCTTTCTGATTTGTAAGCAACATTTCCAGGAAAACCAGTCCTCAAGTAACGGCCCCATTGATCAAATTTACAAACTCCTCTCTGGTCTCATACTTTTTTGTGCCAGACCTCTCAGTGACCTAGAAGTTTGGCAGCACAGCGGGCCCTTGATGAGTATAGGATGCAAATGGAAGAAGAGAGGGAGGATCAGAGGTAAATAATCAGGAGTGGGCAATGTGTTAAAAAAATCATAAATATGTCTCAGCTGTTTGTTTGAAGAGGTGCATGTTATGTCTGGAATGCAGAGAAGAAGGCGGAAGTTTGTAAATATTAGACTAGATTGCTGCATTGCAGCATCTTCCTTAATGTGTATGTCTAGGTTCTATTAGATTCTGTCACTTTGATCTTGTTTTCCTTATCGGTGGTGGTGTGTGACGTAGTACTTTATTAGGGGTTTGTTCAAATCCCTGACACTAAGCATTAACCTTTGGCACATGACAGGCATAAATTATGACTCAAATTGTGTGGCATACATTTATTTTTAATGAGGTTTGACAAAAAAGACCTAATGCAAATAATAAGCAGCACCAGGGTTTAAAATAAATGTATTTTCCATTTGCACTGTCAGACCAGTAGTTTAGTTTTGTATTTTCCCTTCCAAACAAAAAACAAAACAAGCAAAAAATGGATTAATACAAAGTATATAGGCTATATATTATATATGTTTACACATATGTGTGTGTGTGTATATATATATATATATATATAGGTGCATCTCAATAAATTAGAATGTTGTGGAAAAGTTCATTTATTTCAGTAATTTAACTCAAATTGTGAAACTCGTGTATTAAATAAATTCAATGCACACTGACTGAAGAAGTCTTTAGTTCTTTTAATTGTGATGATTTTGGCTCACATTTAACACAAACCCACCAATTCACTATCTCAACAAATTAGAATATGGTGACATGCCAATCAGCTAATCAACTCAAAACACCTGCAAAGGTTTCCTGAGCCTTCAAAATGGTCTCTCAGTTTGGTTCACTGGGCTACACAGTCATGGGGAAGACTGCTGATCTGACAGTTGTCCAGAAGACAATCATTGACACCCTTCACAAGGAGGGTAAGCCACAAACATTTATTGCCAAAGAAGCTGGCTGTTCACAGAGTGCTGTATCCAAGCATGTTGACATAAAGTTGAGTGCAAGGGAAAAGTGTGGAAGAAAAAGATGCACAACCAACTGAGAGAACCGCAGCTATATGAGGATTGTCAAGCAAAATCAATTCAAAAATTTTGGTGAACTTCACAAGGAATGGACTGAGGCTAGGGTCAAGGCATCAAGAGCCACCACACACAGGCGTGTCAAGGAATTTGGCTACAGTTGTCGTCAGAGGCGTCTTACCTTGGATAAGGAGAAGAACTGGATTGTTGCCCAGTGGTCCAAAGTAGGTTTGCCGCGATAGACGTTGATGGCGGTTATACTGGTGTTAAGCCGTTACACCACTTGCCCACCGTGGCACCATCCCCCACCGTCGTTTAGATTTTTTTTTATTATAATACAAATAATTTAGTTAAGTTAGAGGACACTACAATTAAAACTGAACGCGGCTGCTCAATGCAGCGCACCGAACGAGAGCCGTGCATCACAGCAGATCAGTCTCGAGCAGATTTCTTGCACCGCGGGATTAATTTCCCGAATACAACGCGGTAACGGTCGGTAACTCTGGTGCAATTTGAACGGGAGCGGGCAGTCTAACAATATCCCGTTCCCGACATCCTTTCAGAACAGCATATCTGCGCTGTATTCTTATCGAGCACCGGTACAGCCTGCACTCGAACTGTTATGCGCACGCTGCACGCATGAACCAGTGCTTCGTTTTATTTGCGGGGTCTCAGCACTAGGGTTGTGACGGTGAGGAAATTTTCCAACCAGTTAATCGACCTGATGTCACACCAGTTATAAGGGTATCACTGGGGAGGGGGGCTTACAATACCCTGTAAGTGCCATGCGAGTTTTACTTTGACTTTAATATCAGCGGCAATTCTGCGTCAAGCACTGTTTAAATAAAATAAAAATCAGCAAATACTGTGGAACCAAATAAATGAGAAACGAATGTTTTTTTTTTTTTTAAACATAGATCAGGGATCGATCGCGAAGGAAATGCTGGGAGATCGCCCTTTAGGTCAGTGTTTCTCAACCAGATGGGCGAGAGATACAACTACAATATAATAAATTCACTAATATTATGACTCGCATGTTAAGTCATGTAAAAAATAAATATAGCCTATACTTAAATAAATAACAGTACCACCTCTACATATTCTGTGTTTCGGAGCAGCACGTTTCTCATCGCGCTGTGAATACAGACTGAACGGTGGCTCAAAACCGCTGTATGAGCAAACTACAGCTCGGCTGGATAAAAGAAGCCAGTGTCACACTAGTAGCCACAAGTTTTGATGGACGACTGTTGTAATCATGGTAAAGATGATTACAGTGACATACAGGATCGTGCATTAGGTGCGCGTTTTGTCTGTTATAAATGATGCGCAAACGAACAGTGTATGTGCGTTCTCGATCACTCTAACATCATATTTCTGCTTGAATACAGTGAATGTTTTATAACGGATGCTCGTGTGTGTTGGAGAAGTTTGTGAGGATCAGTGGTGTTCATACGGGCATCAGACGCTTCAAACAGCTTATTCTTAATGGAGAAGTCAACAGGCTTAAAACGGGCGCTTTTACATTTGGTTTTGAAACTCTTCCGCCATCGTCTTGTCGGTCTCACCTCACTCTTATTGTCAGTCATCTCTCTTCACGTGATAAATTAAATTTGATCTGTGATGTAGAGGTCTGCGTGGGACTATTTTAGGTTTTATTCCGCACTTACCCGCTCCCGCGATATATTCACTGTTTGTTCACATTTCTGATGAAAGACAGATAGTTAGGCTAACAAATAAAAGTGTAGTCTGCACAAAATTGTATTTATTTTATTTGTCTTGTCAAGAGTCTTGAATTTATTGACAGAAAAATGTCAATAACATTTTGCTGCCAACACGGAATAAAGTGACACCGAGAGAAAAAAAAGTTATATAAACATTGTAATCCTTATTTGTATTTGTTTTGTCAGGATACAATTCGTTTAGGCTAACATTCCGTCTACAACACGATAGAAAAAAATGTAGGTTTAGCCTAATATCTATTTTATTAGTCTTGTCAAAACACTAAATTAATTTAACATCTTGCTGTTAACACAGTGAAAAGTGCATCTGATGAGCGATCTATTAGGCATCCCTGATCTAAGTGATAATGTTTAAAAAAAAAAAAAACATTTGTTTCTCATTTATTTGGTTCCACAGTATTTGCTGATTTTTATTTTATTTAAACAGTGCTTGACGCCGAATTGCCGCTGATATGAAAGTCAAAGTAAAACGTGCTCGGCGCTTACAGGGTATTTAAAACACAAGAAAAGCGAGGAAAATAAGGAAAACTCAAAAGACCCCCCTCCCCGGTGATACCGGTACAACCGTTGTGACAACACGTCGATTAACTAGTGGAGAAATTTCCTCACCATCACAACCCTAGTCCAAAGTCCTCTTTTCAGATGAGTGCAATTTTGTATTTCATTTAGAAACCACGGTCCTAGAGTCTGGAGGAAGGGTGGAGAAGCTCATAGCCCAAGTTGCTTGAAGTCGAATGTTAAGTTTCCACAGTCTGTGATGATTTGAGGTGCAATGTCATCTGCTGGTGTTGGTTCATTGTGTTTTTTGAAAACCAACGTCACTGCACCCGTTTACCAAGAAATTTTGGAGCACTTCATGCTTCCTTCTGCTGACCAGCTTTTTAAAGATGCTGATTTCATTTTCAACTGCCCACACTGCCAAAAGCACCACAAGTTGGTTAAATGACCACATCAATGTTGATGTGCTTGATTGGCCAGCAAACTCCCCGGACCTGAACCCCATAGAAAATCTATGGGGTATTGTCAAGAGGAAAATGAGAAACAAGAGACCAAAAAATGCAGATGAGCTGAAGGCCACTGTCAAAAAAACTTGGGCTTCCATACCCACCTCAGCAGTGCCACAAACTGATCACCTCCATGCCACGCCAAATTGAGGCAGTAATTAAAGCAAAAGAAGCCCCTACCAAGTATTGAGTACATATACAGTACATTTCCAGAAGGCCAACAATTAAGGCCAACATTAGAATGCATATTCTAATTTATTGAGATGCACCTGTATATTTATATATATATATATATAAAAAAAGTAAATTAGATTTTACTATATATTCGCATACAAAAGTTACTTAAAATTGTAATAATATTTCACATTATTACTGTTTTTGTGTTTTTATTGTACAAATAAATGCAGCCATGCTGAGCAGAACAGACTTTTAAAACATTAGAAAATATTATAGATCCCAGTTTAAACACTGTGTTAATGTTAATAAATGTATTATTAGAGCTATTGTAATTATTATTATCATTGATATTGTATTTATTTTATTTTACAGAACAACAGTAACATTACTATACTAACATTTATGAATGTTGATGGAGTTCTTGCTTTTTAATTGCTCTTGCCTGCATTTCGATATTTCAATCATCATACAACAAATAGCAACAACCACCCCTTTCTTTTTTCGTCGAAGAGATGCAATTCAGGAATATGTATTAAGAAAGCAAATAAAATTATGATTTTATGCTGGCTATGACTGTGGCCTAATTGTCCAAACACATTGTGAGCCTCCTTTGCAGTCTTTCCTTGGTCTCAAAACACAGAAGTCGTAACTAGACTGTGTTTACTGCCTGGTTCTTTTTTTGCCGTGTGTAGATGACTGAATGTCTTCAAAACACTCTCAGGCTTCCTGCAGACCTCCAATCTCTGGACAAGCTGCCACATGTCTGCTTGAATTTCTGTCATAACACTCTTCTCTCCTACTTTAAAGTTGGCATGAAATGTCAATTCACCTTATCTATTTTCAAGATGCACGTTATTGATATTATTGTGAACAATTCATCCGTGCATATATCAGCTATTTTAGTAAAACAATAGACTTCTCTCTGGTGACATATGCCGGACTTATCCAATCATTTAATCTGCTTGAACCCTAGCATTTTCTTAAAATTGTCTGCAAGCTAATATTTAGCCTTTCTGCCTCCATTCAGTCAACCACCGAATGATAGAACCAACCAAGTCCCTGTCTGGATTTTATTTTATTTTTTGATAATCTGTTGTGTCACAATAGGGAAGAGAAGAGCGGTCACTAACATTCCTGTTTCATTATGACTTTCATGTACATTACATATGTTCATCAGTGGAATCCCACTTCCAGTTTTTACCATTAGTTTTGTAGACTTCTGTTTAAAATGCACAGCCATGAGGCCACGAGACTGCACCAACTCTCCTCTCAGATACTTTAATTGGTGAGTAAATCTACACAAAAGTGCTGAGGGCAGGGGAAGGAAACACAAGAGTCTGAAAGTCCCGGAGCTTTGTTCATAACTACATCCTAAAAAAAATATTTAGAAGAATCAAAGCCTATATAAACACTTCCTGTTTGGGATATACCTCAAATTTTCCCACATTGTACCTTTTTATACATTGTTTTCATTTGCTGCTGACATTGTCTGTAGGGGCTACTTATGGTTATGGCGTTCAAGCATGGGATATTTATTACAGACTATGCCTTTAAGACCTATTTGTTATTGATAATTGTTCTTATGCTTATATATAAAACAAATCACATGTTTAAACTTACAAGTTAGTATGTACTTTAGAGCTGAACTTATTGATATACACTGCCATTCAAAAGTTTGGGAACAATAAGATTTTTAATGTTTTTTTTTTTAAGTTCCTTATGTTCATCAAGGCTGCATTTGATATAAAAAATACAGAAAACAACAGTAATATTGTGAAATATTATTAGAAGTTTTCTATTTTAATATATTTTATTACTGTGATGCAAACCTGAATTTTCATCAGCCATTAATCCAGTCTTCAGTGTCACACACTCCTTCAGAAATCATTCTAATATCCTGATTTATTATTAATGTTGAAAACAGTTGTGCTGCTTAATATTTTTTGGAACCTGTGATGCTTTTTGTCAGTATTCTTTGATAAATAAAAAGTCAAAACCAAAATCGTTTCTAACCATGTTCTATCACTTTTTTTTAATCAATTTAACAACAACAAAAATCTTTCAAAAAGGAAAATAAAAAATGTGCTGAACCCCAAACTTTTGAATGATTGTTAACATGACTAGGGTCCTGGAAGGATTTCTAAATTGCCTACAATTTTTGGTTTAGGCATTGTTTTCCTATTAACATACACTCTACAATCCTCATACATTTTATGTATGTGTCGATTATATACAATGATTGCATGTTATTGGTCCAAACAATTTTTCAGTCATTTCCTTCAGTAAGGATGAAAACAATAAGAAAACAAAGCCTGTGCATTTTACTCAATTCAGAAATCCAGGACATGTCCAGGAAAAAGAGGATATAAGTCATCCTAAGCAAGACAATAGTGTTACAAATAGCATTCAAGTGCAAATTCGGTTTGAATGTTTCAATTTGTTCAAAAATTGTTTCAATATCAGTTTTTCCATGTGAAATGTCAATATGTATGTTTTACTTGTGCTCCATTTTTTGGTATTTCCTCACACACACTTTGCAGCTCTGCAGAGGCGCCAGACTGTCAGTTTCTCTCAACTGGCCTGTCATTCATTCTGCTGATGTGACTGTTGCCATATTTTGTTTATTGAGCAACATAACATGTATGTGCTTTGAAGGGTCTGTTTGTGTTTCTCTGAAGGCATGTGTTCAGAATATGCTGTCTTGGCATTTCTAAGACCATTTGAAAGGGTAAAACAGGAAATAAAAGCACTGCTAAAAACTCAGCTCTGCTGTCAGGATGCTGTAACGAATCTGACAGCCAATAAAACCAGCCTATTACGTCTGACTATTTCTAACTACTGATGTGCCCTGGCCTTTACTGGAAAGATGGGCATACTTCCTGTTTTACTTTGCCACTGATGTCAGCCAGTCAGTTAGAAAGATGCACATAATTGTTGTGACAACAGCGACACTTAATGAGGTTTTGCTTTTAGTCTACAGCCTGATTTGGTTCATTTATAATGTCTCACCGTGCTCTAGGTTACCTTTTTTCATTATACTCTGTATAAACTGGACAACATTGCAAAATGAATGTGATGAAATCAGGATAGAAATATATTATTGTATAGCAGTATTGAGGTCAGTATATTTCAGAAGGCAATGATTTTATTCAATGCAAATAAGTGAGTCAAATTAAAAATGTAATTTTTAAAACAGAAATTAATATTTTCTAATATGCAAATCTATTCAAATGATTACAAATATTATAACAAAATATTCAAATCATGTAACATTTATTTTTAAGACTAACATGTTTATTTCCATCTTTGTAGAAGCACGATCAAGGACATATCCTACTGGACGCTGTCTTCAAGCACCTGGAGCTGACCGAGAGAGACTACTTTGGGTTGCACCTGGCCGACTACTCCTCTGATAGCCCGGTGAGTTCAAAGGTCAAGCTCAAAGATGTGCCGGAGCCGAGCCGGTCTGCCTTCAGGGATTCATGAAGGCTTTGCTTGAAGCATTTGAGTCTTGAGTGTGTGAATGGCCAGTATTCCTGAAATAGGTTCACTTTTAGGAATGTAGGACACACACAGTATTTCAGGTTTAAAGATCCTGTGAAACATCTCCCCCCTTTTGGGTGGCCCAACTCGTTTTAAAGTCTTAAACGCCAAAAAAACATTGCTGTATATTTTCCCAAAACTTGACAGTCACAAAAAATGGCATCATTCAGATGAAAGCAAGCACATTAGTAGATGTATTTTGTGTTGTATGTACAGGTATATCTAAAAAAAAAAAATCTGCTGAAAAAGTTATTTTTTTTTCTTGTAACCTATTTCAAAAAGTTTAACTTTAATATATTTTAGATTCATTACATGTAGAGTAAAACTCTTCAAAAGTTTGAGCTTACAGCTCATGAAAGTCTAAAATCAGTATATTAGAATATTTACATTTGAGTTTCAATAAATGACCATCCATACAGTATAAATTGTGGGTATCTCTTGTTCTTTGAAACAAAAAACAAAAAAAAATCTTGTTAATGGTCCAGAAGACGATCATTGACACCCTCCACAAAGAGGGTAAGTCTCAGAAGGTCATTACTGAAAGGAGTGGCTGTTCACAGAGTGCTGTATCAAAGCATATTAAATGCAAAGTTGACTGGAAGGAAGAAATTGGGTAGGAAAATGTGCACAGGTGACAGGGATGACCGCAAGCTTGAGAATACTGTCAAGCAAAGCCGATTCAAACACTTGGTAGAGCTTCAAAATGAGTAAACTGAAGCTGGAGTCAGTGCATCAAGAGTCACCACGCTCAGACATTTTAAGGAAAAGGGATACCAAGCAACTTCTGAAAAAGAAACATTGTCAGAAGCATCTTACCTCGGCTAAGGAGAAAAAGAACTGGACTGTTGCTCAGTGGTCCAAGGTCCTCTTTTCAGATTAAAGTACATTTTGCATTTAATTTGGAAATCAAGGTCCCAGAGTCTGGAGGAAGAGTGGAGAGGCACAGAATCCATGTTGCTTGAAGTGTTAAGTTTCCACAGTCTGTGATGATTTGGGGTGCAATGTCATCTGCTGGTGTTGGTCCATTGTGTTTTTTTGAAAACCAACGTCACTGCACCCGTTTACCAAGAAATTTTGGAGCACTTCATGCTTCCTTCTGCTGACCAGCTTTTTAAAGATGCTGATTTCATTTTCCAGCAGGATTTGGCAAGTGCCCACACTGCCAAAAGCTTTAAAAGTTGGTTAAATGACCATGGTGTTGGTGTGCATGACTGGCCAGCAAACTCACCGGACCTGAAACCCATAGAGACTCTATGGGGTATTGTAAAGAGGAAAATTAGAAACAAAAGACCAAAAAATGCAGATGAGTTGAAGTCAAGAAAACCTGGGCTTCCATAACACCTCAGCAGTGCCACAAACTGATCACCTCCATGCCACGCCAAATTGATGCAGTAATTCATGCAAAATGTTCCTGTGGCTCAGTGGTTAGAGCATTGCTTTAGCAGCACAAAGGTTTTGGGTTCGATTCCCAGGGAACACATGACAAAAAAAAAAAATTATAACCTGAATGCACTGTAAGTCGCTTTGGATAAAAGCGTCTGCTAAATGCGTAAATGTAAAAGGAGGCCCAACCAAGTGTAGAGTGCATAGAAATGAACATACTTTTCAGAAGCCTGACATTTCTGTTTAAAATATCCTTTTATTATTTATCTTATGTAATATTTAATTTTCTGAGACACTGAATTTGGGGTTTTCATTATCTGTAAGTAGGGATGCAGTGATTAACCGGTTTTACTATTAACTATTAACTTTATTAACCCTCTAGTTAAAGAAAATTATATTCTAAGTGCACCAAACATGAAGTTAAATAAATGTTAAACAAAGCACTAAATAGCTTTGCAGAAAAGATGCATGAAATACAACTACATCTTGTACAAACTTTTCTTATGCATATTAGGCTATATGTTCAGAAATAATATAAGAAAAATGCTTAAAGAATTTCTCAAGTAATTCAAATTCAAAATGACTGAAGGTATAACACCTATAGTGCTATTATTAACTATATTAATTAATCTATTAATATTAGTTATTAGTTAATCGTGCACCTACCTACACATTGGATTGTTCTTGTTAGCAAAGTGTCTAATTCTAGCGTTTGGTAATATTTCTATTCAAAATCGGGATTCCTCGATTTATAAAAAAATACAATTGTGACAAAACATAAAATTCGAATTAATCGATCAAATCTGATAAATCGCCCAGCCATAGCCAGTGTTTGCTTATTTTTACTTTATTAAAATTTTTGTGTACATTTATTTTATTTTACATCAAGGTGTATTTCGTGTAGGGCTGGGCGATATGGCCCCAAAAATTATCACGATAATTATTTTCATATCAGTCGATATCGATAATTATCACGATAAATGTCAAATCTTTATTTCTTTCAAGTTTAAAGCCATATTTTTGCTCCAAAGTGAAGTTTTAGAAACCAGACCATTCATTTTCGTTAACACAATAATTATCTAAATAGATATGTATTTCTTAGTTTCTGCATGTTCTAATGAGTTGATATTGTTTCAAAATCAAGAAACCGGTTTGGGTTGCCTCATAATATGAATGATAATAATATCACTTTTTTGTCTCTTAGAAATACACATTTGATCGTTAGGATGCAGTAACATTTTTGTTCATTATCAAAATCAGTAACATCTTTACATTAGTAACATCTGTAGCAACCTCAGTTTTAAATGGTATAATGTATTCTGACCAAGTTTTTATTTTTATTAAGCATTGGTCTCCTATAGTAGCATACATTTAAATAATGATAAACAGTTAAAACCACACATATAGCACCTCAATAACATGGTCAAAATATAACTAAATGGTTTTAAGTAGTCTATTTGTATGAAAGACAGTAGTCTAAAACCATTCAGTATAAATGTACACATGCTATAGCTGCCTTAACCACACATACTTACTATAATTATATACCATTGTAATAATATTAAATGTGAATATCCCACATTTCTGCCACAATACCATAGTGCAGTGAATATTACTACAGTAAATCCATGGTAAATAATGGCGATGTGCATATTGAAAAGCCTTCTGACTGTCTCGTTGCACAGTGTTTCTCATGTTCGCTTGAATTACATGGCGTGTTCGAGCTTAAGCGCGCTGCACAGAATGGTACTTTGATGTCTTACACTGACCATTCTGTGCAGCGCCGCTTTCGAACACGCCACTGACTGGATCTCACAGCACTGCTTAGTGATCACGTGACCGAGTAAACGCATCTGCTCGTGAGCTCGTGCCGCCGCGCAGTTTGAACTGTGATCCGGCGGATAAACGGGTCCGTGTGGCGCGATTCAAATGAGTCACGTGGTTTCGTTCCGCTTTTGGCGCATAAACATTATATCGAACATTTTTCGAACTTAGTCATATCGTTTTAGAGGAAAATTATATCGCGATAATTATCGTTATCGAATTATCGCCCAGCCCTAATTTCGTGCCTCCAGGCTTTATTCGTTTTGCTCTTATTTGTTCGGTTTCTTATTTATTTGGTTCCACATCGTTTTTTTTACATTTTGTATGTTTGTTATTTTATATTAGGCTTATAGCATGGTAATGGTGTGTTTTTATTTGTTTTGTTATTAAAAGTCTCATGTTTATTGCAGACAATTTGTCATTGTAAGTTATAGATAAGCAATTGACCGGAAATGAAAGTGAAAGCAAAATGCTCACTGGCATTAATAAGGTATTTAAAAGCAAAGGAAAGTGAGAGGGAAAACTCAAACAAACTTTGTAAAACCAAACTGCATTAAGCAACTCGCCGACATTGTAGCTGTGGCCAAAATAAAAAGTATTTATGCCTCCGGAACAGGCATATGACGCAGATGTGCATTTACTAGGAGTCTAATAGCAATGCCCAAGTTCTGTTCCAAATGTTCCAAGTTCTGTACCTCAGGTCCAAAATAAATGTAGAAAGAATATACAAAATGGAAACACCAAATACATTTGTCAAATATTTCAATTTGTTATTTTCAAAAGAGATGGACTTTTTTTTTCTTTAGTATTATTATTTTGTGCTGTATTATTGGTTACTGTGTTATTTCTGTTTCAAAAGGCAGCAATAAATAACACTTTAATATCTAGAGTGTTTATGTGATTTTATGTTGTGAAATTAATAAATGCATAATAATCGTAATAATCGCGAAACCGTGATTATTCCTCAGATTATAATCGTACCAACAAAATCTATAATCGTTGCATCCCTATCTGTAAACCATAATCATCAATTTCAAGAAATAAAGACTTGAAATATTTAACTCTGTGTAATGAATCTATATCAGGGCTCTAGAGTGCGACCTAATTTCACAAGGGTGTGACTAAAGAAAATCTGAGGTCACACTGGTGCGACCAGCCGTTCGAGAAAATAAAAAAGGCTCTGCAACTCTGAAAGTCTCCCTGTGGTTCAACAACAGACACACATTAGGCCCATATCGTGGTCTAAACCAATTAGAGATAGTGAAGGGCGGACCCCCCCTCTGATTGGCCATGGTCCAGATATTCCTGTACGTGTGTGTACGTTTGAAAATGCTGCAGTCAGACAGAGAGAGAGGTGCGCGCAGTGTTGCCAACTTAACGACTTTTCAGACCAACCCAACCAACTTTTTTCCCAAAATGGCAACTAGTGACAAATCTAGTGACTTCTTGGACAAAGTTTAGCGTGTCTCTCTGATCGTTGGTATTGCCGTGGCGGCGCGAGATCAGTGCGCACGCAGCTCTTTCTCTGCATCTGCTTTGTTCAGTGAGCATCTGAGAGGAGCAGCCCAGCCCATTCAGTTAAGAGCGATATTATTGCTTCTCTAATTTTACATGCAAATATAGCCAAAATCACAGCACAGGAACTGGCTTTGTCTTGTTTTATATTGTGTATTATTTGATTTCATCAGACAACGGCTCAATAAAATGGTAAATTAGGATTTTTGTGCAGACTAGCTTCTTGGAAGGGAGAGCTGGTTATGTTTTCTTAAAGGGATGTGTTTCAGTCACTATTTCATATTTATCTCGTTGACTGACAAAAAAACAGTCAAATATATAATGTAAAACAGTTTTATTGAGAATTTGGCTGCATTAAAATACAGTATGAGTACAGAGAGATAATTAGACAGAAAAGGAACAGGTTTTTTTCTGTAAATACTTTTTTGTTTTGTTTCATAATGTTTAGTAAAATGATTTGGTAGTTTGAGCTGGGATGGTGGCGCCAGGTTTTTTATTGGTTTAAACGGGGGGTTTGAGAACCACTGCACTAGAGCATCCCTTCATTCAGACACAGTGGAAGATCTGATAAGAATCTGTGTAGAACAGGGGTCTCAAACTCAACTTACCAGGGGGCCGCTGGAGGTAGAGTCTGGGTCAGGCTGGGCCGCATTAAGTATTCCACAAAAAAAGGGTTTCACGTATTCCAAAAAAAGGAGCACAACTTATCCAATCTTCTCAATCTTTATTATAAACAGTTCTTCAACACATTCTTCTGTACATAAACGGTTGAACGCCGCCGGAAGCTTTCACGAGACTTTCCATGGTAGCCCATAAGTGATAAAAAAATAAATAAAAGTGTGGCAAGACTCAGCAAAAGGTGCTTTTGAGAACAACGTCACTAACACTAAACTTTATGTCAAATAGGGGCCACAAAATATCATCCTGGGCCTCAATTGGCCCTGAGTTTGAGACCCTGGTAGTAGAATCGGTAAGTCTGAAAGATTTTGATGCTAGAGAGAGTGTGGCCAGCTGATTTATCCAAGGCCAAAGATCAAGAAGGCCAAACTACAGGAGTTGGCCATCGAAGGGGCATGTGACTGCAATGGAGGATAGACATCATAAGACATTGAGCCATGAGATGTTCAGTTTGATGCCCTTAAAACACTTAATTTAGATTTTATTTTTATTTAATTTATCTTGAGATGTTTTAAGTTTAAATCTCAGCTCAGTGAAGCACTGTTGACCAAACAGTATATTGACCAAATTGTTAGTTAATCGTTTACTAGTCAATATTGCCTATATGAAAATTTGGGTGCACCTAATTTAGTCGCACCAGTGCAACCAGTGCAAAATGTACAATCAGTATTCATGTTACACCTTAATTTGTCTACCAGTAGGTATCTACCAATTGCTCGATCTGTGGTTAAACAGACTTTGTAGTTCTTTTGATTCAGCTGAAACTGGATCAAAGCTAAAGAGTTTTTTACTCCGCAAACACTCAATTTGTCTATTTGTGTTGTAACTGCAGATAAGTACATCTCCACCTCCCCACAGCTGAAAACACAAGACTATTGAATTATTGAGTGGGATTAGGTTGTGTTGGACTGTTGCCATGTTATTAAGGTTTTTCTTCCTCTCTCTCTCTACCTCTGTCTCTTTCTTTCTCTCAATCAATAATTTGTAGAGGTGGCTGGATCCCAATAAACCCATAAGGAAGCAATTAAAAAGTAAGTAATTTTATAAAAGGCACCAGCCTAGGCTGTTGTTTACCACCACCTATTGGATATTCTTTCTCCTTTGTATTTGTACATCTTTGTACTTACCAATGTTTTGATTAATTAAATGCTAGGGGGCTCTCCACATCATCTGAACTTCCGGGTGAAATTTTTTGTATGTGACCCCAACAAACTTCAGGAAGAATACACACGGTGAGTGGATTTAAGCTTTGGTGTATAAAGGGTTTAAAAAGCTTTTTTTCAATGTTGAAATACCTTTTCTTCTCCAAGATCCCAGTTATACATTAAACATTAGACTATTTGAAGTGGGCAGTATATTCTAGTCATTTTATTGGGCAAAAATTTCTCAACAAATTCAGTCATCTATATATAGGTTGTATTTTAAATGTGTGTTTACATTTTTATTTTGCTGGCTTTTAAGTGTACACTAGAATTTAAAGATCCTCAAGGCTAATAGACAAAATCTAAAAACAATTTTGACGTCATGGATTCATTTTATTTTATTTATTTTTAGGGCTGTCAATGCTAATGCGTTAACGCAAATAAATTGTAATGACACTAATTCTATTAATGCATGATTCGCGCAGCGCGGATTTTCAGTTTGACCCGTGGCCTAACCCATAGTTGGAGAAATGGAGACTTTGTCGCTAGGTTTAGCAACTTTTCAGACCCATTTAGGGTCCCATTCGTCTACCGACAAATCTTTAGGGTTTGCCCAAACCTTATATAGTTTAAGAATTGATGGTACTGCAGCACGTGCGCACACACCTTTTTCTCTGCATCTGCTTTGTTCAGTGAGCGGCAGAGAGGAACAGCGCTGTTAAAACGCATATTATGTTGCTTCTATAATTTACATGCAAATATAGCTGAAATCACAGCACAGCTATTGTCTTTATCTTAGGTGTGGCCTATTTGATTTTATCAGATGACGGCTCGATTATCGTGATTTTTGTGCAGAGTAATGTTTTGGAAGTGAGAGTTGGTTATGTAGTCGCGTTTCAGTCACTTTCATATTAATTCCATTGTTTAACAACAGAAACAGAAAATATATATAAATGAAAACAGTTTTATTGAGAATTTAGCTGCATCAACATACAGTATTTGGGCTCGGAGGCAAACAAATGTAATGGTAAATAATAAATGTACATTTTGCTTGTTCAGAAGAAGTGAGCTGCCCTGTTGTACGAAAATGTAAACAGGTGTAAGTAAATTGCTCAGTGCAAAGAAATAGAAGTAATAGGAATCTATTTCTATGTTCGTTTTTTCATGTGTCTAATAGACATAAACAAGTTATTTTGATAAAAATCTATGACCTTTGAAACATTTCTAGTCTTCATGCTCTGTTGTCTATGGTTTCAGTAATAATAAACATACATTTGCATAAAGCATCCATATTTGTCCATGCCCATGTTGATTAGAGCATTACAAACTTGAAAATTATTAATTTATGGTAGATTAAATAAAAATGTGCGATTAATCTCGAGTTAACTCATGATAATCTTGCGATTATTCACAATTAAATATTTTAATCGATTGACAGCTCTATTTATTTTACATGTATTTATTAAGCAGACTTGGATCTCTTATGTTGTAATCCTCATTTCTAAGGAGGCTGTAATACTGAGATCAAACATTGTTCAGAGAAGTACAGGCTAGAACAGAAATGAGTAAAGCATTACATGAGTAAAACTACAGTGATTGACCTCCTCACTTGAATTGGTGGTGGTGATTTATAGTGAATCATAGTGATAATGTTGCATTATGTCTTTGTAGTGTTCTTGTAGTTTAAACAGTATAGAATGTCATGAGCAATGCCAAGTTCATCATGGTTTAATGCCCAAGGAATACATGAACAAATAAAATGTCTGCAATGTGAGCCAATTTGAAAGAAAGCAACTGCCAAATGAGTACAGCAAATAGCAATGTCAAGGAGGAAAACAGACAAAAAATTTGGGGGCTGAACTTGGTGATAAAACAGAAGAAGTTGGAGCATGGTCATGGGTTTTCTTCCTCATGAAAGCAAGAACTGATAAAATGCCACAAAGTCATTTTGGATAAAAGCATTTGCCGAATGCATAAACGTAAATGTTTAAATCTTCATGCTATAATCAAATTAGACAAACTTTATATACCTCGTAACCGTGTCTTGGCTTTGGTTTTGTTTGGTTCGATAATAATGCAGTTCTATTTAATGTTAGTTAAACTCCAGTATCTAAACTACTGCAGTACAATATAGCATGGCATTTTATGTAGGAAGTTTGATTTAACATTTATAATTTTTTTAAATATAAAAAAATTCACCTCATGAACAGTACATCTGAGTTATTTTTAGTCAAGTGGTTCACAAAGATTATTTGTCCGTGTTTATTTTTATCTTTGTAGGTACCAGTATTTTCTACAGATTAAGCAGGACATACTCAGTGGAAGGTGAGCTGGATCATGTGTGGCTGTTTTTAACTGTAAATCTCTTCCTAAATTCAGTTCATAAGTAGGTTTATTAATGATATCTGTAACAAGCACTATGTAGATTTGTCTCTTCAATATTCATCTTGTAATACCACTGTAGTTTGTGCTTCTGAATTTGCATGTGCATGTTCTTCAATGGCTTAAATACATTAATTTGGTTTGATCTCTAACATTTTACACTGTTCATTTAATATAATGTATATCCTTCCCAGACTCCCCTGTCCACACAATATTGCCGCACTCCTGGCATCGTACGCTGTTCAGTGTAAGTATGAGCCATTCGTTGAAAAGAACAGTTCTAGGATCTACATGACAAAGAAGCCACAATCTAAATACATTTTTTTTATTAAGCGGAACAGTATGTGACAGTCAATTACATGTGGTTTGCTTTAATTCTGGTTTGGTCACACTAAATTTAATGTTACAATTTTAAATCCTTTTTAATGTTATATTTGGTGTCGAAAAAGCGGCGCCTGTAATTCTCTATTTCTTGAGTGAGAGGGATTGATAGCAATTTAGCATAGCAGCAGAATTATAATTAAAGTTGTTTTCCGCCAATGTAATGTCCCAAGTTTCTTTCTGATATGTTATGGTATCATGCAAACTCAAATCCAGTACTGAGCTTCCAAGCAAACCACCAAAGTACAACAGCGCAAGCTCAGCATGGCACATTCCATCTGTGCACAACCTCAACGCTTAACAAGCACTGGCTTGTAAAACGGGAGTAAATGCGAGCAAGAAATCTCTCTGAAGTACAGCAGGCACTAACACAGCCCAGCACATCTTAGTTATCCTAATAGTGCCCATTCGAGATGTAGCAATGACATGGCATATCCCGGGCCCTCGGGGGTCCACTTGCCAGATTGAGCTCAGCAATAATGACTCTTGACAGATTGCTGTAGTGAGCACATTTGCTCCAGTCTCTTCGGGGCTTTTAGCATGCAGTTTGGGCACTATATAGGTCAGAGGGGATTCTGTTGAGCCCGGTTGCCTAGGACAGCGTTATCTATTGCAACTCATTTTGTTTGCTTTAGGGTCTACTGACAATCTGCCATAGTGGCAGAATTGATGCTAAATGCTTTTTTTTTTGGTCAAGTTTTACTGAGCACTTGTGTGTTACATGATAATACATATTGTAATAGGTGTTTAATAATCCTAAACTCTTGAATTGCTTGAATAATTAGTGTGTCTCGTATTTTTATTTTAAATTAATGAGGATGATTGTGATGATTTTTCAATTCTTGTCTTAAATGAAGTTGAATGTCAACTGGTCAACAACAAATATATAAAAATATTATGTGCAAACATGTGAAGAAATATACTCTTTGTATTCATGTTGGGTTTATGTATTTGTGAAGTACATTTACATTGTTTATCTCAACAATTTTTGTATTTATTTACATTAAAACACTTATGTGGTATAGCCTCCAACAAATATATACATATACTTATATACACACACACACACACACACACACCTATTTTTTAATCTATAAACTTTGAATTAACATGATTGTCACTATACACATTTTAATCATTATTTTTATATTTTCAAATATAATATACTATTAGTATACTCAAAATTGATAGACATCTCATATACTCACCACTGCTGCATTTATTTGTAAAATCAGAAATATAATAAAATATTATTATTTAAAACAACTTCTATTTTAATGTTTTTTGAAAACACAGAGGCAGTTTATATCTGTGATGGCAAAGCTGAAGTTTCAGCAGCATTACTTTAGTCTTTAGTAGAACTAAAGTAGAACATTGAACACATGAACATTCTGAAATCCCGCTCAAATTTTTTTTTGCGTTGTAAGGGTCATTACTGTCACTTGATAAATTTAATGCATCTATAAAAGTATACATTTCTTTAAAAAGTAAAAACCTGTATTATTGAAGAAAAAAAACTTTGTAGGGCATTTTGCTCCGATTTTTTGGTCACATAATAATCTTAATGTAAGTCACACACAGAGCAAGGGATTAAGAGATTTAGGCACCAGTGTGTGTCCATACGTGATCCTGTTCCGTTATATACTGTATTAGGTGACAGGGTCTGCATGTTGTACGGTCATGATTCACTGTCATGTTATCCGTTTATCCGTAATGCTGTACTTGTATTGTGTGATTCAGCTGAGCTGGGGGATTACAGTGAAGCTGAGAATTTGCCAGGATACCTGTCTGAGTTCTGCTTCATCCCCAACCAGCCTCAGGGCTTTGAAAAAGAGGTCACCAAACATCACCAGCAACACAAGTAAGAGACATTGCTTTAAACTTGTCGTTGCACTATTCTAATCAAAATGTTTTGCCATAATGGAGTCTTGATTTCACATATGGCTTTATGAATATTCATGAAGGCTCGCATGTGTTAGTTAACATACTCACATGTGCTTTCTCAGCGCTCAGGCTCAGTACGCCCACTCTAGAGCTGTGCTGAGAACAGGAAGCTCATTGTCCTCCGCATCTTAGCCATACTAACAAATCGGTGGATTCTGAAAGGCACAGATTTATGCAATTTACACAAGAGTGGTGTACACCCACTTACCTCTACTTCACTGTCTTGTGATGTGAATCTAAAGCACATGTCTTAATTTAGACTCTTTATTCTCCCTTTTTTTGGCCTGGGCACAGTGGACTTACTCCAGCACAGTCCGAATTCAATTACCTGAGCACGGCACGAACGCTGGAACTTTATGGAGTGGAACTGCACTATGCAAGGGTGAGTGAGTCAGAGCTGTTTTATTGTGTATCTACACACAACCTCTATGCTACAAATAGAGATAATCAATGAAGCAAAGCTCCTGTGTGGCTTTAGAGTACTATAATCACCATTTGTGCTTTCATTGTATGGAAAAGAGAAGTATTAACATTTTGCAGAGCTTTTCAGTTATATAGGCTTGAAACGGAAAAAGACAAATTAAACATTTTCAATTTTGCGTAGACGAACTCTCTAAACAATATTACACAGCACAGTTTTGAAAATGCTAAATGATCCTCATTAATATTTTTTCTCTTTCCCTCTGTTCTTGCTTTCAGGATCAAAGCAACACAGAGATTTTCATAGGCGTGATGTCAGCTGCCATTTCCATCTATAAGAACAGGGTACGAATCAACTACTTTCCATGGTAAGTGAACTTGCTTTATTGGTGTCATTCGTGTTGAGGTGAAATGAAGCTGAGGTTGCAAACTTAAGCCAGTTTGAATGTAATGCATTGCTGTCAGCTTCAAGGGATTATTAAATCAAGATATCTGGCTTAAAATACAGATTCTGTTGCTATGATTTTTTTGTGTTCGTGTGGTCGGCACATTATACTGTTTTAACCAGGTGCGTTTCAACCAGATAGTTGAACACTAAATGTTTAAATGCTGCACAATGCTGAATAATATGAGCCGTTCAGAACATGTACACTGTTTTTGTTGTGTGATCCTCAGAAATGAAAGCCAGATAACCAACAAACAGACAAACTGTCCTGTCGCTTGTTGTGGCTGCAGAGATTTATATGGTAGTGAGATCTCGTATTCATTTATTATAAATTATTATTACTATTATTGTTTGTCATTAATGATCTTTGATTATTTTTTAGACCTTTGTTTCAATATTGCTGTTAATTATTAGCTAATATTATTAACTAAATTCAAATTATTACATTTACTTGCAGTATTTTCCCCTGTTATTAAAATGTATTTATTCAAAAAAATTACCAATCACTCTAAATTGTTCTCATACTAACTTGCATTTAAACAGATTAACAGATTATTGGTCGTTAACATGATCATTTACATTTAAATTAAGATATATATTATATCTATTTTTTGTTGTTTATGTAAGCAAAATTCCATTCTTAATGGGGGGAATTACACCTTGGGGGTTCTACATATTTAGGCATTTTTGTTTGCACTCATTTCAAATTGTGCAGAATGCTAAATGATCAAATGTAAATGTAAAGAGCAGCGCCCAAATCCTTTTCATGCAAAGCTTTATACCCCCTCCTTCACCAGGCTGTTTTTCTGGCACTCAAGCCCAGCTGCTTCTGTAGCTGTAGTCCAAGCATCTCCCATTTGAAATACATGCACAGATGCTTTCCAGGCAAACTATGTTTAGCCCAGAAGAGAACAGGGGCTGTTTTCCTTAGATGTCAGCCAGCCTCTCAGGGCAAACAGTTGCACTTATTGATTATTATATCGTTCACCCCTGTAGTTCATAAAAGTGATTGTTAAAAATGTGTATATATCATATTTTGCTTTCTATAATAGATAATAGGTGAATGCCATTGAAGCATGTTCTTTAAAGGGGTCATCGGATGCGACATGCACTTTTCCAAGTTGTTTGAATTGAAATGTGTGTTGACAGTGTTTATACACAACCACCCTATAATGATAAAGTTTCACCCAGTGTTTTTTTTTTTATCTCGTTAAATAATTTCCCCTTTCTCATATCAAGCCATTGTCAAGATGCCTGTCTGTCAGACCCAGGCCCCTCCCATGATTGTTGATTGACACTAGCGTTTTACCTTAGACCCGCCCTGAGTGAGCTGTCATCAGTCCGCCATTGTTTCAACGTCGGAGCAGATGTAGACAAGAATGTCTCCTAAGCAATTGGTTTTGTTGTTGGATGTAATAATGAACATAGCAGTCATTAACTTCCAACATCTGAGCCGCTGAAGACGCTGTGGATTATGTATGTTTTTAATGCGCCCTGATCTACCTAAATGCGTCTATGTTCGTGCAAATCATTCATGATCCAGCCTCACCTACAGAAGGAGTGAGTATAAGGTTCTTTTATCAGAGTTCCCACGGGTCATGGCATTTCTGGAATATTATAGTCAGAGTTGTACAGTGTTGTGTTGTGCTGTTACTGTGTGACAGACTGTATCATAAGTGGTTGAGGCTGCTCCAGCATGTGTTTATTCAGACATTTGAGAGTGTGTGTTGTGTAGAATATATTTAGCTTCACTATGAGTCATATTTTAATAGGAGTGAAGCTTAGAGACACACAAAGGACCGTGAAATGGGTCATGGTATTTTAACAGCTCAGAATAAGTGTTTGTTGCTGCCCTTGAAAATGTGCTTTTGGTGTGCCAACTATTTTTTTTCTTCTATTTTAGGTTGAAGATTGTAAAAATATCTTTTAAATGCAAGCAGTTTTTCATCCAGCTGAGAAAAGAGGCGGTAAGTGGTATACTTTTTTTATATTGTCATTGGTTGATCAGCAAAGCAAAGCAACATAAATGGCATCCAGAACATGTTTAAATTTGGCCATGTAATGTATTTGAGTAAAATAGCGAACATTATTGTTTGCTAATGCATTGCCAGCTACCTCATAATATGATGCATATTGCAAAAGAAATGTCACAATTCACATTGTCTTACAATATCATAATTAGGTTGTGCTTAAAAATGTAGGGCATGGTATGGGTGCACAGACACACTGTTAGCTGATTACAAGCTGATAGCTGATTTCGTTAAATCATAAAATGACCACAACAGACATCACCAGTCCCATTTACAAACTGCAGGGAGCAGTAATTTCTATTAATAAACCATCTTGATCAGGCAATATCAAATTAAAGAGCATATTGGCTCCCATAGCACCACTGATCTTTGTTTATTTGAAATCCCTCTGTAATTACCGTCCTGCTGTCAGTGATGATGTGGAGAGAGATAGAGACTCTTTACAGCTTATTAATTATGAATACTAGATGATGCATTTTGCATGCGGGGGAGTGGGATAAGATCTGACATTAGAGTCGCACCGATTGCCTGAACCGGTTCTCCACAGCGCCACAGACCCTTTGCTGGAGACCTCAAAACACCCTCGGTGGTGTGAATAATGCACGGGGGCCTTTCAGAAGCAGTTGTACTAAAAGCAGAACTCAATGATGTCATGATCCATAATTGATGCCCAGATGGCGCGGCTTGGCTGAGTGGGTACGATTTCCTTGAGCCTGCGATTTGCAGAACCAAAAACAGTCTGGGAAGTGCATTTACCCCCCTCTGAAGTCCCCAGTGACCAATGAAGTCTTGTAGATTGGAGTGTCAGTCCTAATAGGTCTCTCCTGGACAGAGCTTTCTTGGTGGGTACTTTGGCCAGGTTTCAATCAGAGGCCCATATTCACAACGACATAACATCCAGAGCAGGGAATGTAAATGTCACCAACATCTCCCATGGTTTGGGTTAAGGATGCAGTATGCTGAATTTAATAGCTTTAAGATCTTTTCTCTTCCTTTTTGCCTACAGCATGAGACGAGAGAGGCATTGCTCGGGTTCAACATGGTAAACTACAAGGCCTGTAAGAACCTCTGGAAGGCCTGTGTTGAATACCACACCTTCTTTCGGCTAGATCGGCCCGTTCTTCCGCAGAAGAACTTCTTTGCGCACTACTTCAGTTTGGGCTCCAAGTTCAGATACTGGTAAGATGTTCCTCTAGTGCTTTTTTTATTTAAATGGGCACGGATGGAGTGCATGTAGTTTGAGGAATTGCAGCTTGTTGTTATGAATTGCTATCTGGGTTCAAAAGTAAATATTTTTTCTGCTTGCCCAGTCAGGCCATTTGTTCAGATTTCACCTTGCCCTACCATCTTTTTCACTTCCATTTTAATATATAAATATGTTTATTAATTATTTTTTTACATTTATTTAATATTGAAATTCTATATTAAAAAGTTATTATTTTAAATACATGTTAAGTTTATTTACAAATAAAATCTGCAATAATAGCTGGAACAAGTGATTATAATTATATAGGAGTCAGCAGGTCAAGTTGTTTTTACAAATTCTAAAAATGTGTGGCATTCATTTTTTTAAGCATAAATTCATAGAATTGTATTTAATTTTATTTAAATTTTATAGTCACTTGTATGCTGAAGGAGGCCACAGTCACCAAAATGCTTGACCTTAGTCAACACTAACAAATACTTTGAAAAATTGATGATGCTCTTTTAGCCAGTTTTAGATATATGGAAACTAGGTAGAGGAGGTGATCAATAATTCATCTTGCGATGGTTTTTAGATTTATAAGTGTTTATTGGTGGTCACTATAGTATAAAACATATTTGAACCCTGTGGCTTTGAGCACTAAGAGCCTCATATAAAAGCATCATATGTTGTGAAACTGAGAAATACAGTTTGAATCCTGACAAACATTATACATCTCTTCACAGTGGGAGGACTGAATCACAATCTGTTCAGTATGGCAAGGAGAAGGGAATCAAGGACAGAGTGTTTGCAAGGTAATGTGTGCTTGTACTTCGGGGATTTTGTGTTGGTGACTGGTAATGATATGATTCTTCAGTTAATGATCATTAGCAAACTAATTTGTGAACTTCATTAAAAAAAATAAACTACCAGCTGGTGAGGAGGAGTAACTTGGATCAGAAGGTGAATTTTTTTGCAGGATCTTTACATGAAACATTGAGAGCCATGTTGAGATCAAAGTCCTTTCAAGTAAGTCAGTTGAATTGGGGTCACTGTTTTAGTAACACCCACGGGTGGATATTTCCAGCCATGAAAGTACAGCTCCTATCTACTTGAAATATCCAATATGTTTGTCACTCCTGACAACAGTGTAATGAATGGAATTTATTTAGCTCAAATCAGGCTATTATAGTACTAGACTACGTTTTCAGAAATGCTTTTAATTCATGTTTTATTTTATAAAGCTATCTCTTATGCTCACCTAGGCTGAATTTTCTAAATTAAAAATAATGAAAATGTTATTATAATAATAAAACCGTTTTCTATGTTGATATATTTTAAAATGAAATTTATTTTTATGATTACAAAGCTGAATTTTTTCAGCAATTGCTCCAGTCTTCAGTGTCACATGATCCTTCAAAAATCATTCCAATATGCTTATGTGGTGCTCAAGAATCTGAAAACATTTGTACTGCTTAGTACTTTGTGTAAACATTGATACATTGTCTTCGGGATTCTATGATGAATAGGAAGTTCAAAAGAACAACATTTAATTTAAATATAAATTTTTTAATGAATCACCATGAACAGGTGTTACATGAATATACATATACAGTTGTTACATATAAATATACAGAAATGTCTTTACGGTCAATTTTGATTATTTCAAAGCAACCTTGTGAATAAAAGTATTAAAAAAATAGAACATAAACTAATATTAGAAATCTTACAATGAAATCCAGTACTGTTGTCTACTGAGTCTAATATCCGTCTGAATAGTCTTTTACATGTTTAACTATCTTTTATGAGTGGAAACAATTTGGTGCATTCAAAGAACCTTGAATTGGAGTGCTACTGCTTATGAAAACAATCAAGTCAAGTAACAACTTTTAAAATACCTGCATACATTTTTACATTTATATGCTTGTTGTTTGAAATATTAACAAATGAGAAACTCCGAAGATGAGCATAGTCAACCTCATATGTGATCTATTTTTACCCTAAAATAATGATTGACAGTAGACTGTTCTGTTTGACTTTCAAAGTGGATATTGTTATGACTAGAAAAAATATGACTGGAGACTTCAGTGTCAGTATTTACTAAAATTGCCATGTAGAAAGAGATATTTCACTAGGGGTTACTGTGTCAAAATGCACTGAACACCTGTCGTTAAACATTGATAATATAAATAAAAAATTGTTGAACAATGTCTGGAGAACGTAAAGGTAACATGATAAAACAAAGTTGTCTGTTTCAAAACGCATCAGATTTCAGTATCCGAAATCTGTATTAAAAACAGCATTACAAAAGTAATACTGTACTAAAATACAATAACAGTAATCTTTATTTGAAGAATCAGTTGGTGAAATATTATGAGTTGATTAAGTTTCAGAAAAACAAAAGAGATTTACACTCTCGTGGGTGTCCACGTAATATTAACATAGATTGCTCAATGGAATAATATCTTACTGTTGTGACCTTAGCCTTTGGCTCTACTGAGGTGCTGTGGAGATTAACAGAATGCGTTTCATCTCTAGATCTCCCAGCAAGCCCCTGGGCAGAAAGTTGATGGATGTGACAGACTGGGAATCAGTGAGCAGGAACTCACTGTCTGAAGAGAGGC
The DNA here is from genome assembly GCA_027564155.1 of Gymnocypris eckloni scoliostomus. NCBI lineage: Eukaryota > Metazoa > Chordata > Actinopteri > Cypriniformes > Cyprinidae > Gymnocypris > Gymnocypris eckloni. Next base: position 20,853,052 of record CM050425.1, on the reverse strand, counting down.
TGGAGACCCGTAGCCTGCCCACCCGCTCGCCCCCTGGGACGCCCAACCAGTGAGAGCATCTCTGTTCTAGTGAAACACCCAACCTAATGAGCAAAGAACTAGTAGGGTGCTTGGGCAGTGAAAAGGAAAATTATACTTATGTAAACTGTACAAAAGTTAATTTTACCATAACAACAATTCTGTCATGTTTCACTCCAAATTGCAAAGAAAAATTGTAAGAAAGTATAGATTTACCAAAGTAAATATTTTATGACAATTAAACATTGTTTTTGCTAAAATTTTAGTTAGTGTAATGTATTTTTTCCACATTATTACTAGTAATTATTATACAGTTTTGTTTAAAAAAATACCATTGTACAATACAATTGTTTTCATTTAAATCAGCGCAAAGGTGCTAGAGTGAATGCATTTGACTTGCATAAAATAACAGTAATGAAAATGTTTTTAATGGTCCTTCTAATAAGGCTTAATTTCCTTAAGCAAAATATATTGTCATTTTTTTTTGGGGGGGGGGATTGTGAGCTAGACATTCTTGACATGTTTTCTGAGTTTAACCCATCCAGGAAGTCAGGCAGTCACTTTCTATGTCAAAGATTCAGAGGTAGACTTCCGCATTAGAGGGAGTATTCAGGAAGAGAGAGAGTCTAGATTGTAAAATTAACAAATAGGGTTAGTGGTAGTATTAACACCTAGTATGATGGGTTACATCATACTATAATGTACTATAATATATTGTAGGCCTGTCACAGCCATCATTATTATTTTTTAAACTGATGATTAACTGTCCCAGTTTAATCTTGTCTAATAAAATACATAATATAATATAATGCATTCAATTATTAAACCCACAAGCCTTCTATTTTTGAGTATTCTTTATTCGTTACCCCCTACCAGATTATGACTTAAACCCTTATTTTTATTTCATCCTTATTTGTATGGGAAATGTAATGGATATTTAAACTGCCGATTATCATGGTTACCTCAAATTTATGTTTTGTCTCATTTTGATTTGATCAAACAACCACAATCAATAATTGTGACAGGCCTAATGCATTGTACTCTTTACAGTAACCTTGAATGTTACGATGTCAAAACTTTTTTTGTTTTAATAGATAAAAACACTTAGTTTACCTTCAACCAGAGAATTTGTGCTTATTCATAAAACATATTTGTGAAAAGGATTACAGCAACTATAAATGTTTTCTCAACAGTAGGAGTTCCTTATTTGTGCAAGAGGGTCCTCGGCTACGGCCCTGTTCCATGGGTCACCTGATGGACCATGTCATCCATGCCTCCCCTAGCCTGCCTGTTTTCTCCAATCACAAATCAGCTTCCTCTACACAAGCTAACAGCATCAGCCTGGAGTCTACGCCGTAAGTGCTTCCTCTTCTTCAATAGCAAAACTGTCTGTCCTCAAAAACTGGCTTTAGTAATGCTTTATTATTAGTGATGCAGCTTCCTAAGTGTCCTCCTGTGTTCAGACTTGTTTAAGCAACATGTGGATTATGCCTTTTAAGGAAAAGACTGTGAGAAGGTAATAGTCAGATGTATGAAATACTGATATTTTTATTTAAAGTAATATCAGTGACATTTTATTTAAAACTTTCAGTTTCTTAAATACCAAAAAGAGTCCCAGAAAACCAACTTTTAGCAGACGTTTGGTATATTCCTTTTTATATTAATGCACTTTATAATGCATATTAGGTCTTGACCGTTTGCTTATTCATGCCACAGTGCCACTTTAACTTATTGAAACATTAAATCATTTAAGTTATTATAAAACACTATTTGCAGAAGCCACATAATTTAGTGTAAAAAAACAGAAGCTCAAGTCTGTTCATCAAATGGGAAAAGTTGTTTTACTGCACCAAAACCATCTTTTATTGGCTGTTTGTTTTGTCTCTGCCTTCCAATCACAGCTACCACCCTCTGTCTGCGCCCTTAAATGGCCCCGAATGGAAACTAAACGCATGCTGCGCAGCTGTAAAACGTGTTTACCGCTCTCATAGCATTGGGTACAGAGCTTTGGATTTTAACGGTGAATGGTAAACATGTCAAGCTCTTTGTGATCCTCTTGAATAGGTCTGCAGTATACTTAAGCCTAATGACATTCCCAGTGGCTGATAGGCTATTTGCATGGCATGTGGTTGTTTTGATTTGGTTTGCTAAGCTAGTTTAATAGATATATAATAGCTCATTCCCTGTTCCTTTGTTTCAGTCTTTAAGCTGTTGTAGAAATGACCTGTTTACAGTTGGGGGAGGGTGTCACCACATTATCATAAAAAAACGTGTTGTTAATAGATTTTTTACGAAGATTCAGATGTGACTGACCAAAGTCATTTGACAGCACCTGCAGTGTCACAATATGGCTTAAATGTATAGTTAATTTATGGAAATGGACATTCTGTCATTATTTACTGACCCTCATGTGACATGTCATTCCAAACCCCTATGCATTTCTTTCTTGTGCAGAACACAAAAAATAAGAAGGTTGATAACCAAAGAGTTTCAGTTCCCATTGACTTCTATTGTATTTTGTTGTCCATATAATGATAGTCTTTGGGAACCGAAACAGTTTGCCTATCAACATTCTTTAAAATATGTTCTTATGTGTTACCCAGAACAAAGTCAAACAGGTTTGGAATGACCCGAGGGTGAGTAACGATGACTGAATTTTCATTTTTGGGCGAACTGTCACTTTAAGTGAGATTGAGGTTTATTTGTGTGTATTATAAGAAGGTCTATTGTTAGAATGTGACATGATTATAGCAAATGTTACAATATAAAATATTTACTGGTGCCAGCTATATTTTTACAATTTATGTTTTTTATAATGCTTGCAATTTATTCATTTATACTAAACTTTATATGTGTTCGCAATCTATAACCTTTCTAAAAATGCTAATTAGTATAACCACCAACATATACTAACCCGCCACTGCTGCAAAAGGTAATGTGTGATTGCATGTTCTGTCAATTGCTTGGTTTCTAATTCTGTGGCATTGATGAGCTGCCCATATTCATATACTATGAATATTGTTTGCTATGTGACGGATTGCTTATGTTTCTGTTGTGAGTCAATTTGAATAAAAGTATCTGTTGAATGCATACATGTAAATTGCTATTGGTAGCCATGCCCACAGTGGAATCTAATTAGTCCAACATCTGGTAATGTGTAATACACATCATCAGATATGTGTTAGGACAAGGTGTAAATTAACTTTTCTTCACAGCAAAGTTTGAACGTGATTAATCACAGAAAATTTTAATGTATAGACACTGTAATGAGTAGGTGATACTATGTCATCATTGTGATTATGCTTTGTGTGTCATTTGAGGAACTGAATATGAATACCTATTTCTTAACACAAAGATATGTTTCATAATACTTTCTCTTCTGCTTTATCTTCCTATACAACTAAAGAATAAACCAACATGCAGACATGTGCACACACACATGCTCAGCATATGCTTGTTTGAGATCTAAATGAAGAAATAAACACCTACTGCCCAAACTCAGAAGTCAGAACCCAACAGGACTTACAGAATTCTGCTTTTGCAATGTTATTTTTGACTGATTCATTAAAATAATCAACTTATAGGAATTATTTGTTTGAGAGTCAGACTACTCTGGTTGTGTTGTATGTCTCTGCTATCACTTGCTCTGGGTGACCTTTGACCTGCTCAGCTGCTCTGTATGGGCAGGATCTGTTCGGTTTTGGGTCAGAGCGGTCACTTTCTTACTCCATGCTGGGGTGAGAACACGACTAGAAGTAAACATAAGCCAAACGGGGTCAGTGGGAAGCTGGGAGCCAACACACACATGCGGACGCGCACGCCCTTACGCTCTATATAAAAACACGCAGACTGTTCATTGGAAGTGTGCACCCAAGTGTGAAAGCTAAAACACAATGTGTTGCATAATTGAGCGGTTCACTGGATTGTCACAGTATAATGTGGTCAGTTTACTGAATGAAATGTATTGAGCTGAATTGTGCTGAACCTGTTTGACATCTCTTATAGCTGATTGCTGCATCTACAATTTTGATGAAAATTGATGGTATTGGAGCTCTTTTATTGAAAGGGAATTTCAACCTGAAATGAAATTGACATTATTTACTTGTGCTCAAGTTGATCCAAACATGTTGGACTTTTTATCCGTGAAACACAAAATTAGATATTTTGAAGTATGTCTTTGATGCTCTTTTATTTATATATTTATTAAAATTTCTCTCTTAATTTAATAGGTCTCCGGAAGGAGTTGAAGGTCCGCCCCCTGCCCTCCCACCCAAACAGTCCCGAAAGAACCTGAGCCAGCTTATACTGTTCCACTCCCAACAGGACTTGGACAACCACATAAATGAAATGTACGATGTCCCTATAGCAACAGAAAAGGCCACGGTAAGAATACATCAACTGACTCACTCGACCCAGACTGTCTGTGTGCTACTTTGTTGTTCCTCTTTCCAAAGTTGGCATTAATAGTCCTGTATCCCTCCCTTCTATGGTATACCACTGATGTGGTTGCACTTTCAAAAAGTAATAAAGCTCTTGGTGGTTTGGTGCATGCAGTTCATTGCACATAAATATTTTTTACTGCCTTTGTGTGAGTTCATATTTTGAAAGGGTTTTTATATCTTTCACCAAGCAATGTTTGTGAAATCTAATAATATATTTTATATATGTAGTATCTTTAATACATAAAATACAGTGTTTCATTCAGTATAAAAAAGCAACAACAACAAATACAAATAAACAGTAAAATAGTCAAATTATTTTTACTTGTGAAGAAAAAGCAAAGTTGTCTGCAGGAGCTGTTCAGAAATGTGAATTGTTGGAAATTGTTTAATTTCAGTTGGTAAAAGTTTCAGATTTGGGAAGCATAATGGCCTTTTAAAGGGATAGTTCACCCAATATTGAAAATCCTGTCATGATGTACTCACCCTTAAGTTATATTAATTTATTTCCTCTGAAAGTGAGCATCCAAACAGTTGTTTGAATCCCATAGTATGGAAAAAAAATCAATGGAAACCAAAAACTCTTTGGTTACCCACATTCTTCAAAATATCTTCTTTTATGTTAAGCAGAAGAAAGAAACTCATACATGTTTGGAAGAACTTGACGGTGAGTGAAAATGATGACAGAATTTTCATTTTGGGGTGAACTGTCCCTTTAAGCAGCTTCACCTTATCTCAGATAGTTTGCATGTCGGTGTACAAATAAAACAGCTTAGGAAGATCTCAAACAATGACTTGAAACATGTTTGAACACAGTCAGAAATGTATAAAGGTGCCAAGTCACACTGCTTTTAAACCAACCAAAACTCTGTACTTAACGGAAATCAATGCAAATTAGCTAAAACCAGTGCAGTGTACATGAACAGAGCAAATGTTGACATAATTCAATTTGTTCTCACGTTTAGCCCAATGGAGTCGTTCCTCATGACAATCTTGTCTTGATCAAGATGAAACCGGATGAGAATGGAAGATTTGGGTTTAATGTGAAGGTAAAATGCTCTGCATCTCTCATTTTCTGTAACTGATTGTTGAAGATTTAATGATTCCATAGCCTGTGTGAAATCATCTTTTTCTCTCTCTCTGCTTTTTAGGGCGGCTCTGATCAGAAGATGCCCATTATTGTGTCTCGAGTAGCGCCTGGAACATCGGTATGTTTAACAGGCTGTTTATTGCCATAAATACTAAACTATTACCCTTTATAGCACAGCTGGGATTACAGCTGAAGACAATAAAGACAGATTCATTGAAGAGTGACTCCTATAGGATTAGCAGTGAACTGTCCTGTATGTCAGTGTTCTGCTTATGCCTGTGTTCAAGGATTTATGCCGCATTTCATTCAAAATTAGATATGGAATTTTTCTGCTTGTTGTTTCATAATCATTCATCAAAATCATCATCTAATGGCAAGCACTTTGAATGTCATCATTTTCTAGGCTGATTTGTGTGTGCCTCGACTGAATGAGGGTGATCAGGTTGTGCTGATCAATGGTCGAGATATTGCAGAGCACACGCATGATCAGGTGGTCATGTTCATCAAGGCCAGCTGTGAGAGCCACTCGGGGGATCTCATCCTGTTGGTGCGTCCCAATGGTGAGCACTGGTCTGATTCATACACTAGTTTTTGCTGCCTTCTGCTGAAATGACTACATCCCATTCAAGGGATTGTATGATTTATTTTTACTCCAGTCTTCAGTGTCTCATGATCCTTCAGAAATCTTTCTGATATGCTGATTTTCTGCTCAAGAAACATTTATTAGTATTGTCAATGTTGAGTCTTTACTGTCACATCAATTCATCCTGATTTCATAAAAAAAAAGTCTAACCCCAAACTTTTGAATGGTAGTGTATATTAATAATATCATTTCACATTATATTTTTTAACGCCTTTACAATGAATTAAAAACAAGTGATATCTTGGCATTTACATGGAAATCTTTTTAGGTTGGGCAGCGTTATTTACACATAATAATTTTATTAAGACCATAATCACTTTAAAAGCATGCATTATAATTACGATTTCCAAACTTAAGTATAAAGACAACATTTGACAATTTATTTATTCACCTTGTATGGTTCTTGTTAGGGAAAATTATTTCCAGTTCTGTGGTTTTATCACATTAGCACATTGCCATTACATTATCTGTCTCTCTTTGTAGCTATCTACGATGTGGTTGAGGAGAAATTGGAGACCGGATTTTCAATATATTCCAGAGAAATCTCCCACAGACCCATCGCAGCTGGACCAGGACGCCTGGAGGGACTCAATGCTGCAGTTAAAGGAGGATCTCAACAGTGCTACTATACTGACCCAGTTTGATGTGAGTTAACAAACTGATTCTGAAACTTAACAAAAAAATTGTCATTTATTCTCCTCTGCAAAAGAGCAGTTCAAGTTCATACGCAAATGTTTATCTAAATTACTCATTTTCAGCATGCTCTGAAATCTAGAGCAATCAGGGTTATTTAGGATGTGGTCATATCAAAATAACTTCCGATCACTTTTCTTTCATCAGGCAGCCCTAATATCTTCCTGTTAGTGTGTGTAGGGCTCGAGTTTGTGAAAATGTTGATCAAGATATGCAATATATTACTCGAGACATGTTCCTATATAATACTTGTCACTAAACCCCTGCTACAGTGCAGAAACATGCATTATTTATGTGTTGAAAATGCTTCCCTGTATGAAGTATCCAGTTTGGGCCAGATTTACTGTTAAATAAGATATTATATATGTTGTATTTGCATAGAGTGCATGGATTTACACTCAAAGCACTGGGTGAATTGTCCTTGAAATGATCCATTATTGAAATGCTTGAATTTGAGGAGTAAGAGGACGTTTCACACAGAACACATTTTTGCATTCCTCTGCGTTTCTGTTGCTTTTCAATGTACAGTTGTGTTTGACTGTTGTGACGCATTTAAAAAAAATGCAATTGCTTAAATTTAAAGAAAAACGTGTCTTTAGAACTTGCATGTTTACATTTTACTACATCACATTTCACTTAATACAGCTCATATATCAGATACAATCCTACCAGATTTCTGTATGCTTTGTGAGGGAAATGTTTAATGTATGAAATTCATAAAAGTGAAAAGGAAGGATTGAAAACTGAAGGTCATAACATGTGTGTCTGTTAATGCGTTTTCATTCATTAAGATTTTTGTAGACTGACTAACTTCCTTGTATTTTAAAGCAACTGTATCGGAAAAGGCCTGGAATGACAATGTCATGTGCCAAATTACCTCAGAATCTTTCCAAAAACCGCTACAGAGACATCTCACCTTGTGAGTATCACTGCGTTCCGTTCCTTTTTACTAATAACCAGTGGAATTGATAAAACATAAATCAGTTTTCGTTGTTTTATTGTTAGATGATGCAACTCGAGTAATCTTGAAAGGCACAGATGACTACATCAATGCAAATTACATCAATGTAAGTGATTCTTATTTATTGTATTATCTCCACCAAACTCAAAAACACCAAAGGAATGATGGACTATGATTAATAGCCCTCATAATGATGTTTTGTCATATTCGCAGATGGAAATCCCTCCAGTCTCATAAACCGCTATATCGCCTGCCAGGGGCGCTGCCCAATACATGCCCGGATTTTTGGCAGATGGCATGGGAGCAGGGCTCCTCTTTGGTAGTCATGCTTACTACTCAGGTCGGCGTGGACGTGTATGTATATCTCTGAAATTGTAACTGTTATGGTTTTATTTTAACAAAGGAACTATTATTAATATATATATTTTTACTTCTTGAGCTTATGTAATTCCTTTCTACCACAGGTGAAGTGCCATCAGTATTGGCCGAACCCTCAGGTAGCGCCACATACGGCGGGTTTCAAGTTTCCTGCCAGACTGAGGAAGGAAACTCTGCTTTCTTGGTTAGGGATATGACTCTTACTCACATCGAGGTGAGTTGTATTACAGATTTGCATGTGAACTGTCTGAGTATATTCTTAACTTGAATGATGCAGTTCCTGAGAAAGCTACCACATTGATGATTTAGTTTCTTAAAGGGATAGTTCACCTAAAAATAAAGAATTATCATTTACTCACCCTCATGTCATTTTGAAACTATGACTTTCCAAATTGAACACAAAAGAAGATATTATGAAGAAATTTGTAACCAAACAGTTTTGCAACCTATTGACTTCCATTAAATGTACAAAAAAGCATTGAGACCGACAAATTTAAGTTTCGTAATGACTTGAGGGTGAGTAAATGATTACGTACAGTATTTTAATTTTGGGGTGAACTATCCCTTTAAGCCAATGCTTACTTGCAATTACTTAACTCCAGGTTCTTGTTTACAAAATTAATTTGTCATGATCCCACTATACTATTGTAATTTTATGGTATTTTTTTTTTTGCTTTGTTCTGTGTGCTGTTAGAGTGGGGAAAGCAGGGAAACTACCCAAATTCAGTACCTGGCGTGGCCTGATCACGGTGTACCAGATGACTCAACGGACTTCCTGGATTTCGTGACTCTGGTCCGAAGTAAACGAGCTGGGAAGGATGAGCCTGTTGTGGTCCACTGCAGGTAATTCATGTGTCTATATCACAAAGTTCTTTCTAAATGTAGTTATCTAAAGTGAATTACAGTGCAGTCAAGTCTTGGCTTACCATTTCCCATTTTTATCCCTTCCCATCTCCCTCTTTCATAACCCAGTGCTGGGATTGGCCGGACGGGAGTTCTCATCACCATGGAGACGGCAATGTGTCTGATGGAGTGCGGCCAGCCGGTGTATCCACTAGAAATTGTTAGAACCATGCGGGATCAGAGGGCCATGATGATTCAGACACCTGTAAGTCCTGCCCACCTTCTTTCTTCCTGTCATTGCCTTGGTCAGTCATCCATTGGGGGTTTATCATTGGCTTTCTGCCTTCAGTTGCTGGTAAAATGCAGAATACTTTACAGCTAATGATGACATGTTAAATAAACAACAAAAAACGACATTACTTACATTTAAAACAGCAGCATGGTATAATGTTTCCACATCTATAAAAGAAGAAGGGGGTCTTGTCTAGGCTGGGACTCCTAGAGCTTGAGACAATGATGAAGCTGTGATTCCAACATGATCTGCTATACTTTAATGAGGCTTGTCAGCCCAGAGGCTGCTGACCACGAGACCACCCTAATTAGACAGCAGGAAAGAGAATGTGTTGATGCTCAGTGAAAACACTTGTGCACTACATGCCCACTCTGTGCTTTTTCATTAGTGGTTAGTTAGTTAGTTAATTCCATATACTGTCTGAGGGTTGGCTTCCTCTGAGGTCCTCTGAGGGTTGGCATCATCTCTTCTCAGGTGTTCGGTCATCTCAGATCATTTAAGTGTTGGATCCAGACTGAAGCTTCTGTAATTCCTTGTTACCCGTGGCAGAAACAGAGAAACAAATAGAGACAATTAGCGTACCTGTTGTTCCATTCAAGCAAATATTATTTGTTCAACCCAAGCTAAAGCATAATAATGTGCTTTGATCAGATATAACTGCAGTACAAGATTATGAGATGCATTATATGAATGCTTGGCTAAAGAGATGTGTCTTTAATCTAGATTTAAAAGAGAGCGAGAGTGTCTGAACCCGAACATTATCAGGAAGGCTCTTCCAGAGTTTGGGAGCCAAATATGAAAAGTTCTACCACCTTTAGTGGACTTTGCTATCCTAGATACTACCAAGAGTCCAGAGTTTTGCGACCTTAGGGATTGGATTGTAGAATATTAGTTAGTCTGCAGGAGCTAAACCATTTAGGGCCTTATAATCAAGTAATAATATTTGGTAACTAATGAACTTAATAGTTATCCAGTGCAGAGACTGTAAAATTGGAGTAATATGATCATATTTTCTTGACCTGGTAAGGACTCTAGCCGCAGCATTTTGTACTATCTGTAGCTTGTTTATCGAAGATGCAGGACAACCACCTAGCAGTGCATTACAATAGTCCAGTCTAGAGGTCATGAATGCATGAACTAACTTTTCTGCATCAGAAACAGTTAACATGCTCTGTAGCTTGGCAATGTTTCTAAGATGGAAGAATGATGTGACTTTGAAGACTGGAGTAATGGCTGCTAAAAATGTAGCTTTACCATCACAGGAATAAATTTAAATAGATTCAAATAGAAAGAGTTATTTTGAATTGTAATGTGTAACATTATTATTGTCTTTCAATTACATTTAAAACTCTTGCCAACCCCAAACTTTGAAGGGCAGTGTACATAAATTTGATCAATTATTTGAACACAATTTGCTGTTCTGGCTTCACTTGGTGAATGATTTTAAAGGATTGACCTGAGCCATATTTTCTTGACTTTTATTTCTTCCTGTCCACATCTTATTTTCTGCTGCTTAACGTTTTTTTTTCGTTTTTTTCCACAGTGGTTCTATATGTGCATTCTCCCGTCTCTCTCTGTCCTTCTCTCTCAGTCCATGAATTATGCTCTCATCCCAGTTTCACATACTGCCATCACACTTGGCTGCTCTTGCGTGATAGACTGACACGTCTTGCATTCACCGTGACTTCTCCTCTGTTCTCTGTCTTCTCAGAGCCAATTCAGTGTGTGAGGCCATACTTAAGGTTTACGAGGAGGGCCTGGTGAAACTGCTCAAGTCCACGCTGTACGAATCCAACCAATGCAATGCCAGCTTTTCCTGAAAATGATGCTGAAATTCAGACAGGATCTTCTCCACATGATGATGTTCAGCTCCGTGACAGAGTGATGGAGAAGTATCTCAAGCCAGGAACACAGGGCATAAACCACGCACTGCTGCACTTTACGCTGGCAAAAAGACTAATGCCAGGCTTCAATGAGGAGAGAGAGAAGTGACAAAGAAATCTAACAAAGGTGAATTAGGTACTTGTTGGGACTTTGACAAATATATGTTAATAATGAATATAGTGGAGATTGCTGGTGCCATATGTATGTAAGGGCAGGCCCGTGAATGAATGAGTGTTTTTATGTGGTCACCTATTATTTGGAAACAAACAACAGCCACAAAACAATTCACATACTGGCCTGTGCTGCAGATGAACATTTGTATTTTTATTAGAAATATTTATTGTTTTAGTTTCAATATTGAGCCCTCATCATTCAACGAATTAACTACTTTAAAAAAAAAAAAAAACTTACAAAAACTTTGTTTCAACAGTGATATATTTTCTGTTTGCTTTGATCTCGCTTTTTGGCACAGGATGAAAATCCATTTTTATTTATTTTGCTGTCAAACTAAAAAGCTGTCAACAAGGACTTCAAAGCACTTTGCATTACAGCTGTGGTGCAAAATATCAGTTCGGACTCACGCAGAAGTTAAAGGAATAATAAAATGAAAATGTGGTTATCATTTTCTCAACTTTGTGTCTTTCCAAACCCATATGATGTTCTTTTGTCTGTGGAGGGCAAAAGGAGATGTTTTGAAAAATGTTCGTGCTGCTCATTTCCATACAGTGAAAGCCTACAAGATAGTCCAAGTTTTCTGAATCAGGAAAAAACACACAATAACACAATTAGTTATGAAATAAAATAACCTGTTAGACTATAGAATAATTAATTCCGGGCCACCAACCCACATAAATTAACATACAGAAGATTCCTTTAAAATTAGGTTGATTATTTTTTTATACACTCCTCTGCTATTTTATTTTGAGAACTGTCATTTAGAAAATGTATCTGTCCAAAGGCAAACATTCCCTGAAAGAATAAACTCCTTGCCATTTAAAATCAGATATTCATTTGAGGGTTTAGTATTCCTGTGTGTACTGTGTAGGTGATAAAACAGCTGCATCAGTGTTGCAAATATGTTGTTGTTAAATCTGAATGTTACACACCAAAATGTGTAAAATGCAGTACCATGTTGGGGAGATCAAATCAGAGTTTTTTTTTTTGACCTGTTTATTTCTTGTAGCAGAATATCCCGCTAACATTAGCAAGTGTGTCCAGTGTGTGTGTTGTTGTGTTATTACTGTATGTTTCTGATGTCTATGTGTTTTATAGTACGGTTTGTGTGAATGTGAGAGCCCAAATCACATGTTTAGGTTTGATCTAGACCCGGTTCAACACATTAGAGCTGGCGTCTGGTTGTTCGATTTTATTTAGTTTATTTAATTGAGCCCTAGTTTTATGAACAGTCTTTGTTTGGAAGCCATCAAATTAACATTATTAATCTCTCAAATTAAATGCTGACCCATTGCCCAGTTTCTCAGGTCATGTCTAGTTGAATGCAGACTGAGTTTGCATCCTCTCGTATCCTCTTTGTAAGGTACTATCTACATTTACAGTCAATCATATGATGTTTCTTTCTGGTCATAATTGCTGGAGAACCTTGGTTTTAGGACCAAATAATTCCTTTCTATGCTGAAGAAGTTACAGGTTTTACAAAAAAATAAAATAAATTTAAAACAGGAATATGGCATGGAATTTGGGAGAAACTACACACCTTCTGCCTTGTGGGACAGCACTTTTTCAACAAAGATGTACAATTGTAGACTGGAGTTTAACGTTTTATTTGCTGCAAATAACAGGAAGGTCAAGTTGTGTCACTTGTCCATTTTTATGAAAATATTATAAAGTGTACATACAATGTTGTATATTAAAAAGAAAATCTTTAAAATAAAATTAAGGTGTGTGGTCTGGGTCGTTTTTGAAAGATATTTTTTGTATTATTACATTTGTACATTTGATGTCCTCTGAATGTTTTGGCCGGATAGTTTTAGAAGCTGCAGCAGTTTAACGCTCGGAGTAAACCAGGGGGTGGTGCTGTTGAGAAAAAAAGTAAAAAATACAAGTACCTGTTAGCACCTGGCTGTTTGAGGGCTGTGTTACTCCTAGCTTGAAAATTAGGATATTTTGCTGGCTCAGATGAGCCAGTGGTTCAGATTTACCATAGCCTTTATATTTTTAGCCACTATAATATTTGTATATTCCACATTTAAATACTTTTGGACTTATTTAAATTATAACATGTTCCTTTAAAAAAAGGTTATAATTATTTAGTTTGAAAAAGCTTCAGATTATACATTTTCAATCCATTTTATGAAATCATATTATTTTCAATCTAACCAATGCTTCCAATTACAAATCATTCTTGAAAACCTGCATGTAATGTCTTAGCTTTGAAGGTGCTATAATAATTCAGCATATAGAATAAAATAATATGTGACGATATAATGGTGAATTTCTGACTTACTATACAAATATACATCATCAGTAATCGTTCAGAACCATGGTGTTACCATCTTATTACTGTATTATGATACCACTACAGTACCAATTTGGAAAATATGGGGGATAAGCAGTTCTAGTACACAAAGTTCCAAAATGTTCTTATAAATGTTATTTTTTGTGTATGAAACTGGATTGGGAAGTTAAACTAGATTTTTATCTAAAGGTTTATTCAGTAACTTATAAAAAATGTCTAACATGTCACACAATAGCTGATTTTAGTTTCTTAAAAGATAATAAATGTACGTTTAATAACGTTGTATTGTTGTAAATAAATGTTAAAAGTATTGAGCCAATTTTCACTCCGCACCGGCCCTTTAATTGTAAATCCACTGTTTAGGGATTTGCGTGACGTCATTTCCGGAGGGAAAACAGCCACCTCACAATCTTTCGGACCGGGAGAATATCAGTTCTACTTACCTCCAGAAACATAAGGTGGATGGGCCACACTGCGGCGTAGAAGATGGATATTTCAAAACACAAAGTTGTTTATTGATAACGGCCGAGGCTACAGGACTTTTTCATTGGCGGAACGTCAATCAGTCTGCAGTAAGTATCGCTTTTGTCTGTGGTCTGAGGATCAACAAGTGGATTCGCGCCGCTAGCGCGGTCATCCCGGAGGTGGGCGCGATAGATATTGGAACCATATTACAGCCATATTGTAACTTATAGCTATTTGTGTTATGGAATAAACTCAATATTTTTAGTTCGTTCCACCGCTAATTGAAAATGGTGAGCTTTTTTTTCTTGAGCAAACAGGTGTCAGTGGAGTTCAGTCAGTCAGCGCGTGATGATCGTGAGCCACTCGCTACAATTTAGCTCTAAACCTCAAACTGTGCACGTCTGACAGCATTGTTAAATGTTTGACGCTTTGTCAACCGATATTTTAAACGGACCTCTGTCTACGAATATTTACCACAGTGAAATTATAGTTAGTGAGAGTGAAGGTAGCAATCTTAGTTAACTGCAGTTGCATCTAAAGTTAGTCTCTAAATATCTTACCACGTTATTTTTCATAAATACCACAGTTTGTTTTATGGGAATTATTGTTGTCTTGATGTAACCGTTTGTGTTTTCCATAACTGTGGTCTTATTACAGATGCTTCAGTTAAATAATAGTTACTATAACGTTACATTCTGCACAAAAAATAGTAACATTTTCCAATAGAAGTAAGGTGCAATCTATTCAATAATGGTCTTATTATAGATTCCACAGTTAAATGTTGGTTATAAGTAAGAACTATGGCGAATTTTAATTTGTAACTGAGAACAGTTTCTTTCTTCCAGACTGGACTAACAAATCTTCTTGAACATGCTGAGCTTCCTTCGCCGGACTCTGGGCCGGCGGTCAATCCGCAAACATGCTGAGAAATCTCGACTCCGGGAAGCCCAGCGAGCCACAACACACATCCCTGCTGCTGGAGATGCCAAGTCTATCATCACCTGCCGAGTGTCTTTGTTAGATGGCACAGATGTCAGTGTTGATTTGCCGGTGAGTTGACTAATACATTCAAGTGTACGTGTGTTTGATTGTCTATGGTTTTCATAAACAAGTCTGTTTGGTCAGTTATTGCCAGTTGTACTTGATGTGATACTCTTGCTTGGTTGTATTGTGTGACTCAACAGAAAACTCAAACAATTTAAAAGGTGACCTTTATTAAAGCTCAAGGTTGAATCCTAGGCATTAGTTTTCAGTCTCTGCTCTGACAGAAACTTGTCTAATGAGTCACGTTGATACTCCAGCATGACAGAGAGAATGCTCTGAGCTCTCCTTTGTTCACTGCTGTTTGAGGCTATTTTCTTATTACATAATGCTGGGAGAAAAGTACAGTGAAACTAGACATCTCTGGTGACTAGAAATGTGCTTGGCACTTTTAACTTGACAAATATGAGAAGTCTTTACTTTCAACTTTGTAATTTTAATCACCTTGACTTGAACTGATATGATTAGGAACTCTTTCAAAGAAATTATTTTACTTAGAACTCATGAGTCAAGCACCCACATAAAATATATCTGTGCCAAAACCTGATGATGTTTTTACTGTTCTGCTTCTGATTTTAATGTAAACACTGTCTTTTGCATGTAAGAAATGGTGCTCTGCGGCTGGCCTTTTTTCCTGCCAGTGTATCATATTTGATACATGAATTTGTAAGGCCTCAAAATGATCAACATGATAACTTGAAACTGCTTGAAAACCTGTTGTACACAATCTACTACATGCCTACTGACCCTGATTCATATAGTTAATTCTATTTTTGCAGAGTAAACATAACTAAATTTATATTTCAAGATGAACATTAACTGGACTGAAGCATCTTGTGCTACTTGATTATCCATACATCATTTTTCAAAATCATACATCAAATATGATACATACAACAGACTTTTGAGGAAAGTTTATTTGTACACAGTCATATTGCATTTCATTGCATTATATGTTTTGCCCCACAATTAAAAGTTTATTAGAGTTTTAAACTAAGCCTTTAGGTATAATCTTACTAAAATGTATTACTGGGATATTAAGTGACAACTGATATTTAGCATTTTATGCAAGTAGTCTGATATATTGTACAAATATCAACGTTTTAGAATTTATTTTACTCTTTGGCCATATAAATTAGAGGATTTGCACCAAATTGCATATTTTTCTCAGTTTGGGCTTCTTAATGAAATTGATGTTTTCTTCTTCCTCAGTATGAACTCCATATTTACTATATAGGGTGACCACCTGTTTGTTGCTCTGTTGCAGGTCAGCAAGTTATAATAACCTATTATTGGATTACTGATTTATGTTAAATTGAAAACAAACTTTCAGTTACACTGGATGATAATATGCTCTCAATCACCAATAAGCTTAATTAAATGTGAATTTTAATTGTGACTTTAAATGTTAATAGTGAATATACATTTCCTTAAGCAGTGACTAGGTTATGCTATTAGACTACACAAAGATTACATGTGTTTTTACCTAATGCAGTTCATCTACCTGGCTTAAAAAATTGACTTTGACTTAAAACTGTATGATGATTCAGGGTGTGCCCTCAAGCCCAGGTCTCAGAGATCTAACCCAGATGCTTGTCATTCTGTTTACTGATTAGCCGTAATACCATCATCCCTCTTGTAGCATGTGGCCATTGGACTGTGTGGACAGTGAATGACTTGATCCCTCAGCTTCTTTATGCCTCTGTTTACTCTGTTGTTGTTGAGCCTCTGTCAGAAATTTCCTTGACCTCCACTTCAATGTGTTAGATTTGATGTATGACTGAGTGTGTTTTTGAACTCATGAGGGTTTTGCATTTCTCCTCTTCATTTCTAACTAAAGTTCAGTATTTCCACTGACTGATGTATTATTATATTTTAGTTTTGTTTGTGTTAAAGTGCATTTTTAAATGCTATCTGTATTAAATACTGTATAACACATTTAACAGGTTTCCTTGGAATTTCATCTGCTGTCATTTTGAATGCATTTTGTCAACATTTAGTGACCTATATTTTAAAGGTCCTATATTGTCAAAGCTAAAATGTCCTGGCTTTTTTCATGATAACAGCGGTCTAGGGGATATGTAACTACCATATAAGTTTCCACAGTCCACAGTAAAGCTCACACAGCCTGCATAAAGTAGCTGTGCGTTTTCACGAGCCGTTGTGACTTCCGTAAAAATGTGATGTCAGAACTACTCCGTCACCGCCATCAGTCACCATCCCGAGCACCGCCCACCGTCCTTTTGCCAAGCCCCCAGACAAAATCGCATCCATGCCATTGCTGAGCAACAACAACATGGACACATGTCGAAAAGGTTAACTTTAATGGATGAAACCAGATCGGGCGACCTGTAACGTCACACTCTCACTCAAAGGATGGACGATGTGACTGGACTGTTACTATGAGGTTGATCACGTCTAACATGTATAGTAAAGACACGCTCACCATGTCTATCTAGTCATGATGATGTAAATAGATTTCAATGCCAGCAAGCAATTATTTTTACAGCTACATTTATTATTCCAGCCACAATTAATCACAACATTGTATATACATTTACAAATGATTGTATATAAATCGTCAGTTTGTTGTTTTACACACATGCACACAGACATTATTTCATACACAATATAGTCATGAGATGCGATTATAGTCATGAGATATAGTCAAGAAATCTTCAGACGCACCCATAACAACAAAAGACAATACTTAATTCATGTTTGACTATCGTTTCTGTCCTGTCCATTTCATCTCGTTTAACCACAGCCGTTGTCTTTTTTTTGTGTGGCAGCGGCAGCAGGTATATGATCGACTTTCTAATTTGAGACTGTATTACGTTGATTCTGGCACTCAACATCACAACAAGATGATATTTTAAGCTCCTGTAACTTGGCCGAATCTGCACTGGTTTGAATGTGCCACCTCCTTTGTTTTGCAGCTAGCGCTGTGACGTCGGCCCTACATGACCCTAGTTACCTGTGGTTGGCCTAGCCATGCGTCACTCAGAAAACAACAGGCCAATCAGAAAAGAGGCTCATGAATATTAGTCAGTCAGGACAAATCGATCTGTTTTCAGATGAGCTCCTGATAAAAGAGCTGTACAAATATATTGAGATGGTTTTTGGTACTTATACCGCAGATATATATTTATTCTTAAGGACATCAACTCCTAAAAAAAACTCCAGAAAGTTGTACAATATGGGACCTTTAAAATAACCGTCATGACCATGGTAATAATTATTATTATTAATGGCATTTAACTGCACAGAAAACTGTATGCAAACGATTATGTGAAATACATTCACACTTGAGGTTAGATTTAAAGGCTTAAATATATTTGTTTTGGGTCATCGATTTTAGGCATTTGTTTTGTGGTTTGCATCCATAGATTTGTGTTACATTTTTATTTAATTGTCTGGCATCACTGCAGTGAAAGTCTAATAGATATTAGCGGTTTACTGAGGGCACTGGGTTATGTTCATCTGGTTTGATAAAGATCAGTGTGGTCTATGGGCTGGTCACTGTAGATTACTAATGGCCTGTTTGAGGCTTGGCAAGGAAACGACCAAATGCAAGCGGGATTCACATGCCATAGTAGTTTACTCTAAGATCTTAATCTGCCTTTAGTTTTCCTTGGTTCTTATCTTAAATAGCTGGCACTATTTTGTTGTTGTTTTAAAGATTCCCTCTGATGTTTTATACACGAGAATGATGAGCATAAACTGAACTAGTGGTGACTGATAAATTAGAGGATGAGTTCCCAACTGCATAACCAAGAGTAAACAACCCCACCAAAGACATCAAATGAGCAGATGCCAGTCTACATTACAACTTAAAAGAAAATAAAAATCTACCTCAGCCTAAAGAAGGTTTTTGGCAGGATATTAATTCTACACTATCGCTTTTGAGAAAGCATTGCAGAAACTAACTAACTTCAATTTATGATATTGTTGTTTTTACTGTTTTATTTCTGGTCACCCATTTGTACAATTTAAGCACCAGAGTACAGAAAACCAACCATGGCACATCTCTATAGGCAACAATCTCCTTGTTAGTGCAGTTGGAAAAGAGACATAAATATATTTACAGTTCGCAAGCTGCACAAACATGCAATGACCATCGGGTGCATCTCCAAGGAAAAGCTTTTCAGACAGTCACCCCAGATACCCATAAATTCTAAATTGCTGTTTCACTGGCCAATGTGGAGGTGGAGGATTCCAGTTCACTTCATTTCCTTGCTTAACACTCTTGAGGAGTAAAGCCTAACCCAAACAGGAAAGCCCAATATCACAAATGACGAGAAGCACACATTAGGGCTGGCTCTAGGGCTGTGCAATTTGAGGAAAATATCTAATTGGGATTTATTTTTTTAAATTTGGCATCAAACTTTGGTCATTCAAATAAATAAATATTCCAAGCCCAGAGTCAATTATTCAAAAATAACTGTTTTGATCTGATCATATATAGCCTAAACAAGTCATGGGTCTGAGTGCTGTTATTGGATATTATTGTAGACAGATTGGAGATTAATCCTAATAAACATGCTGCTACAATTAAACCCATTACATTAAATACATTTAAAACAGTGTATTTCAATTCAGCAGCATGCAGATCCTTTTTATGTCAGACTGAGCAGCGCGGACAATCGCTCAGCTCGCTCACATAATGTAGCCTACCATATATCTATTATAATGGAAAATGTATCATTTTTATGACATATGTCGATCAAATGGTCAAATACATGCAAAAAAAGTCAAAAAGCGGCGCTTGGTGATTATTCACATAAACCCTTGTTGGTTATGCAATAAAAGAATGTAAATGGATGACTGAAAATACGCATGTAACCGTAAATTGAATCCGTGCGGCCCTTTAAGTGACAGCGGGATATATTCCTGCTCTGACTGTGTGCTTAATATTAATCAAACAACAAAAGGCAAAGAGAAAATCACTCGCTGTCCTTCACAGAGGGTCTTTTGTAGCTTTAATAAGAAACAAAGGAAGTTTAATACTTACAGTGAAGACTGCTGTTTTATTTTACATATGATTATTCAATTTCTAAAGCTGTTAACTGAATACTTTAGATTTGCATTTAGTTTTTTTGGGTCATATGGCCAAGTAATAATAGTGTTAAATAATCGTGATTTACAATATTGACAAATTATTGTGATTATGATTTTTGTCATAATTGAGCAGCCCTAGCTGACAGTGTGTTTTAATAAAAAGATTGCTCTGATATTTGAAGTGGCAGTTCTTTAAAGAGGATGAATTTAGAAACTTAACTGAAACATATCAGCATGGTAAACAAACTAAAAACAAAAAAAAACTTTCAAGAGCCACCAACACTGAGTACTGCATTTGGTTTGTTTTTAAGATTATCTGTGCAAACAACCCACTGACTTGTCATTTGTTATTCGGAACTAATAAAATATATCAACATATAATACCTACTGAGATAGGGTGGTGGATGTTGGTTCAGAACAAGCAATTAAACCACTTGTTACTTTCCGTCCTGCTTGCTGGAAGCACACTGAGTAATGTAACTGCTCCTCCAAAGGCTGTATGTTGGCCTAGCAGCCTGGAAACCCTCAGCTGAACAATACGAGTTCTGAGCCAGGGTTCTCTCAAGCACACAATGGACTCTTTGTCTGCATTCTTGCAGCTCGCTGGGATGCTTTGTATACTATGCCAATTCACTGGGGCCTGTGTGAGCATCCGCACCGTTCGCCTGGGCTACAGCTAAACCGGCCTTCCCAACTTTGAGTGCAGCAGTTGGGTGATACACTTGTGTTTTGGGGCTTCCTTAGTTGCAGCTAGACTGTGCCTTGCTGGCTTGATAGGATGCAGAACTATAGTTTGAAATATATAGGGCTGTGCGATAAATCGAAATAAAATCGTGATTTGAGATTGCGCAATTTCTAAATCGCTTCATAGCACAATTTTTCCCGGCCCCAACTTCCCGCAGTATGCTATCCGAACCAATCAGAATGCAGCGCCTAAATTGAGCGAGAACAGAACAGACCAGGCATACAGACAGATAGTATGCTAAAGAAACAGGGAAGATGAGTTCAGAACAGGATAAGGACTTGGTGGCCAAAATGCATGTTGTTTTGTTGGATTTGATTACTCACATATACATAGGGATGGGTATCGTTAAGGTTTTAACGGTACTACTACTCTTATCGATACTGCGTATTTGATCGTTTGCGCCTGAAGCTTGAGCGGCACACGCACACACACACACACACGCACACTCACACACACGCACTCACACACACACACACGCACTCACACACACACACACGCAAACACACACACACACACACAGGGCGGCGGGAACAGGGGTGCTGAGAGTGCTGCAGCACCCTGTTTTTTCTGTGGGCAACTGTAAACTGTTGTGAATAAAAAAATATAGGCTAAATTTGTTATAATAAAGATTAATTTAAAAATGTATATGGTTGCTCCGATGTTTATAACATTTAGTTTACATTGGCTATTTTGCTATCTATTTCTATGTGATCTTCGACATATTTACCATTTGCCCATTAATTTAACAGTTGTAAGAATTAAAGTTAAAGTTATTAAACTGATGCAGGGCTATTTGATGCGACGTTGCGCACATCCTGCCAAATCACGCCGCAGCACTGCCAATGCTTGCTTTTATGTTTGTGAATGCTATGATTGTGTTGAAGAATTTGTAGGTTGTGGCTTAAAAGCGGAACATGGAAATATCATGGATGTACTTTTTTTTTTTGTTCTCAGCAATATGAGTCTTTCCCTTCTCCCAAAACAGCTTATAGCTAAAATAGTTCAGTTTTGTATGTAATGGAAAAGTGATTAGAGCGATGTTTTTTTTTTTTCTTCATAAAGTTAATTTAGAAAAACCTTGGGAGCATTTTTGTTCGTTAAATGTTTTTTCTTTTAAGCAACGACCAAGACGGCCAGCATCAGAGTTGATCGCCTATGTTTGATTAATTTAGCCTTATCAAATCATCAAGACTTGACTAAAATAAAATCGATAGATAGGCCTATAAACAGTTCAAGCAGATCACAGTGTTAGTTTAAATGTTTAACCTATATAAATGTGCAATATCCAACAGTTTGTGTGGAGAGTGGAAGCTGAAGCAAGCTTTACAGGACATGGAGGATTTTTTCTTACAGTAAAAACAACTTAAAATACGCTGTGTGATTTTTTTTTCTCATAAAGGTAAGAGTAATATATCATTTTGAACTGTAAAGGGTCTACTTTTATTTGTGTGCATTCACAATATCAACATTGTGCTTTTATAAAATAGGAAAACAGAGAATGCACTTTCTGCGGTTTTGAACAAGAGGCTTCAATGATGAACCGAAACTCGGCAACTCGAAACTGGCTCAGAGATATGATAAATATATCTATAGAAAGCTTTAAAATACTATTTTAAAACGAAATAATTCAAAGCAAACCAAAAACTCTTCATTAGCCTATGTAATCCGTTAAGATGCATATATTTCTCCAATGAGGAGATAGTCATTTTTCCGTCACCTCACCATCTAAAATATAAAAATAAGGAAAGCCTAAAACAGGCCCGATTATAATTTGCGTTTTTATTTTATAATTGTATTCAATAAAAAAAGTATGTAAATCTTTGTCCTTGAAATTTAAAGGATTTGTTGCAATGCAATTTTGTCTGACTGATGTGAATTATTTATTGGCCTATCGTTTTAATCCATGCAGCAAATGCTTTAAAAACAGCTTTAAAATTACTTTATTGCATTCCAGATGCTTTTAAAAAACTTTTCACTATACATTTTAAGGGTTTTAAGCTTGAATGTAACTTGAATGTAAAACATTGTTATGAATTCATTGTAGCCTATTCCCATTTGTAAAATAGCTAATTGTTGTCTAACACGATCTCATGAAAGTGCGTAGGCTATATACGATTTTCTGTTTCTATTTGGCGTAATATTTATATGCAGAAATTGACTACCCCACAGCACCCCTACATAAAACACCTTCCGCGCCCCTGCACACACACACACACACACGCACACACACTTCAGCCTGAGGAACAGCATCTCTCGTGTGGATTGTACTTCAACATTTCATTATCAAACATGTCCAGCAATTTAGTAACTGTAAAGACATTTACAACAATCGACAGGCGATTGATCTGATTCTGATGTTAAGTTTTGGTCAGGGAGGAACGAATGCGGCGCCGCTGAAGAGAAGGAAGTTGTGTTAGAAGAAACACGGCTATAATCTTTAGAAGCTAAAAACATTAAATGAACTCAGTTTAATATAACAGCCACAGGCCTTAAGTGTAAGCATGTTTTAATGGTTAGTTCTCTTCTATCATAAACAGGGCTTATGTTGCGCGTGCTGAACTCATCCACGTGAGCGCGATCTGATTTGGGAATAGCAAAAATGCATCATAGACAAGAGTTTGAATATTGTGCATATAAAAACAGCTGGTGACTCTGGCGGGATATAATTTGCAAGATAATGTGTATATATATAGCAATAATAAATGTATGTGTGTTTTCTTAATTTCTCCAGTACCGATAACAGAACCGTTAACGTCAGAGCTTATCGATACTCGGTCTTTTATAATTTAGCCCGAGACCGATTAAATACCGAGTTCGGTACCCATCCCTACATATACATATAATATAAATATATGTATTTTGCCATATGTCTGTTCTAGAGACATGCTACAACTTGGGAAAGGTCTAATTGGTTTCCTTTGGAAATATGTTTCAAATTCACACAGAATGCATTTATAACTGTAAAGCATGTCTGTTTGTGTCAAAATCGTGATTAAAATTGAAATCCCAAAAATTCAAGAAATCGTGATAGGTTTTTTTTGTCCACATCGCACAGCCCTAGTTTGAAACCAGACACAGTTGAAGTCAAGTGGTTGAGGCTTTTTCAGACAACGTCAGAAGAGATTCTCCTGCTTTGGAGGTTGGGATTTTTTACATTCAGAGACTATGTTTTAGTCAAAGCTAGATTGGCCTGCTTGGCCAAGACCTTATCCACTGACCTGCAGTGACCGTGCTATTGCAAGCCAGTACATGTAGTTCCAATACACGTACTTGGTTATAAACAAGAATGAAGTTTGCATCATTTTTAATACTATCAGTTTAAAAGCTATGCATGCAAGGCAATGGAGTGTTAGGATTTAAATAATGTTCTCTCTATCTCTAGAAAAAAGCCAAAGGTGCAGAGCTGTTTGAACAGATCATGTATCACCTGGACGTTGTCGAGAAGGATTACTTTGGCCTGCGCTTCATGGATTCAGCCCAAGTCCCGGTAAGAGCAAAATTATTTCTAGATAGTGTATGCAAGATGTGCTTTGATATGTTAGCTGATTTGATCTGATTGATGGGCCTGCTATGCTCAAATAGTCAGCACTTTCTCACCTCTTGTGTGTATGTTTGCATCATGATTAAACTAGAATGCTTCTGTCGTAAGCTGCTGTGAACATACGTTGTAGAAAGCTTGGTTAAAAAAATATTTTCCAAAGCATAAGGAGTACTACAGCATTTCACAGCAGATTTGCAGGGGAGTTAGTTGTGCCCAGCAACTGGTAGCCAGTGAAGTGAGTCAAAGATAGTTGTAATATGCACTCTTGACCTGATGTTATATGCCAATCCTCATTACTGGGTGGTCTTCATGATGTGGTTTGAATCAAACACAACTCCCAGAATTCCTGGCTGTTTGGATGCTGTTTTTATTATCTAAATTGCCTAGTTTTGGTGCATTCCCAGCTTGCATTGTAGACACATTGTTACTGCACATTCTAATAAACTTTCATTATTGACAGCTATATACTTTTAAGAGTGATAAAATATTGAATCTACAAAGAGCAACAGACAGAGCTCAGGCTAGTGCAGAGTCTTATGTGAAAGAGGGAGGGAAGAGCATGTAAGGAATGTGTGGGAGAGATCGAGACACTCTATTCTTCCATCAGCATGAGTGCCTCCACCCTCCCTCTCTCCCTTCCTCCCTCCCTCCACATTGTTCATGCATCACCCCGTTAGAGCAGCCCAGCTCAATAGACGAGACAGAATTTTCTAGTGTTTTCAAACCGGAGTATGAAAATGCTTTTGCATGAATTCCCTGTTTTTACCAGATATGTTGTTAAATGTAGTAATTAGGGGTTTAACAATATGCATATATTGAACTGTTTGGTACGAGGCTTTCGGTTCGGTACGCATTAAAACCAAACGATTCATTGGACGAATTTATTATGTTTGGGAAATAAAAGAGCTTAAAGTGTGTGAAATATCAATGCCACTGCGCTCAACAACGCAGCCTGGTCCAAAGCATCTGCTCCATATAATGTTGCACATTGTAGCAGGAGTCACTGCACTGATCACGTGAAGAGAGGTGCTTTCACTGCGAGCCAGCGGTTCGGTGTTGAGCCTGGTTTAAGCCCCGTTCACACCGCCAGCGACAGAGCGGCGTGATCACATTCATTTTCAATGAAGAGCTGGCGACTTCGTGGCAAGAGAGCGACAGTGACCGTGACAGCTATATACTTTTAATGATACTTGAATGATATCTTAGTTTTACTGGTGATATATATAGTTATAGTTATACTTGTATATAAATATAGTTTGTGATTGTGATCATTTTGTAAAGATAAATGTCCAGACGTGCGGTCTACCAATAACATTAGAGCAACAACAGTAGGAACGCCCATCAAGCATCTTCACAGTACAGAGTCCTGAGACATACAGTGCAAAAATCCTGGCGGTGTGAACAGGGCTTTATACTCGCCGTGTCAGCACGAGTGTGAAGGTATGCGCAGCGTGCGGCAAAAACAATGTGAATATTGAGGAAATGATAGCGGACGGAGGATTTGGTTTTCACGCTAAAGTAAAAGTCAGTTTCTCAAAACCAGAGAAGGTGAACATGTTGGTGGAACATGTGGAAAAAATGCAAGCAGCCGACAGCCAGTTTAGTTTTCTTTTGTCTTCATTTTAAAAAGCTTATCTTTGCCGTTTACCTCACATTAAGGCTTTCTTTATTTATCTATTTGTATTCTTCAGTGTTTGCTAAACGTTCTGTAGTTTAATAGTCTGTATATAATACAGCATGTGCCTCATCTTATTTGTTTTTGTTAATAAATGATGTAAGCTGGTTTGTCATTGTAGCCTGCTGTTTTATTGTTGTTGTGCTTTTTAATAAAGAATAACAAAGAATCCATCTTTTGTTTTAGTCTTAAAAATGAAAGGTGAATAGATGTTAGCAAAACAGACAATTATATTTTCTTATAAAACATGACTAAAGATCGCGAAGTCAAAAGTGAAAGCATCTGAAGTCCGGCTTATAATATAGCAAAATAGGAATTCTCATTCACAAAATTCAAATCACAAATAATACTAATGACGAAAAATAACTTTCGTTACCATATAACTAAAAACTATGATAAAAGTTCATCAGCATGCAATGATTTATCCCATGTTGTAGCAAAAATAATAATAATTATAATAAAATTGCGACCAAATTATGTGCTTGTGCGACCAACTGAGAAAGTTAGACTAATTTGGCATTTTGAATTAATGTAGGCCTGTGACATTATAATTTATAGGCCTATTATTATTATGAAGTTACAAGGTAACATAAATTAATTTGCCCCACAATAATTCTGATTCTGAATTCTGATTCTGAATAATTACTGCATAACTGATGCGCTGCGAGGATAAGATTAGGCTATTTACTCCTCAATTAAAAAAAATGTAAAGGTATTTTAAAACAAAATTATTAGGCTATAGGCTACTTACAATGAATTATAGTCATATAATTAAAATATTAGCACTGCAGTCATAAATAAAAATCTATGAAAAAAAGCTTTTATTTCAAGAACCAACTTTCAACAAAATACATTTCTTCTCGTTTTTTCAGTATGTATGGGCCACAAGAGAAATAAAGGAAATAAATGAAAACAGCTATAGGCTATACAGTTATCAGCATATGTTGAAGTAGATTCGCTCTCTTGTCTCTGAGAGAATAAGCATCAGATGCCGCTCCATCATTACTCCATTATTCAATTTTTACTTTCCTTTTTGCTTCTAGTGAATTGACTGAGATTAAGATGATGTTCACCAGCATAAATCTTGCACTTGCATTGTGCAAACCCTGGTACAAACGCGTGCTTGTGAGATATCCACTGGCTCGCCCTCTTGGTTTAAAACAGAAATATTTCCATTGCAACATGACCAATTGTCCCGCCCCCCGTATCGAAAACGTACCGAGCAGTGACACCACTGTTTCGTATCGAACCGAACCATGAATTTTGTGAACCGTTACACCCCTAGTAGTAATGTCTTGAATAAAACATCAAAATGACTATCGTGAGGTTAATATTTTTATATCTTAAATGCAGCAAATTTAAGTTTATCCACATCCTCACATGTGACATGTTTCATTTTCTTACATTTGCAGCACTGGCTTGATGTCACCAAAAGCATAAAAAAGCAAGTCAAAAGTAAGTAAAATGCTGTTCTTACTACTGAACTCACTTCTTGGAAGATGTTTTGGACAGGTTTGATTAGATGAGCAACTTTAAGGCCTGATACAATGCACTCAAGCACTCCTTCATTCATATATATACTCTCTCGTGTTTTTTGTTTCATAGTTTTTTATTGCTTTTATGTTATTTTTTTTATTTTATTATCATGTTTTATTTTTCTTTCTTGCACTTTCCATTGAGCGGACCTGTCCTGACTAACATTTCACTACCTATTATACCCTGTATGATTGTGTATGTGACAAATAATAAAGAACCTTGAACCTTGAACCTTCATACAGAATTAACCGTGGTTACTCCGAAGCTCTGTTCCAAACCCCATGGGTTGCTTTGCATTGTGTTATCTAGGTAGGCAGCTCACAAGTCTTGGGAACAGATCAACATTTTTCCTTAGTACTCTCAGAAATAGCTGTTTGTATAATGTTAATGCTTTACTATGTCTGTGTAATGTCATGGTAATGATAAACCATGCATGGAAACTCTATTTCATCGCTTGCATGACATTCTTTCTGAAATTCCATTTCTATTCTGCCATCTTTAGCGATTAATAATATTTTACTTCGCAAGCTGTGCACTTGTGCACTAGAAACTTAATTTCTATTAAAGAAAGTTATCTAAGACATTTTGCTTTGTTGACCAAATCTGTTATGTTCTCTGCCTTTTTCCTTGCTTCAGTTGGACCACCATATTGCCTCCATATGAGAGTAAAGTTCTACTCCTCAGAGCCCAACAACTTACACGAGGAGCTAACAAGGTACATCCTGTTCATACTTTTACCAATCTACTAATATACATGGTACTGTTTAACTCACTTCTTTCATTTTCATTATCTCTTGTAGATACCTTTTTGTACTACAGTTAAAACAGGATATTCTTAGTGGCAAGTAAGTGAAGTTATTTTGAATTTGTCTCTAATGTTAAAAATGAATGTTATTTGTCTGTTTATTTAAAGTTGGCTTACATGAAATGTCTTTTTGAGCAATGGGTTGTCTACAATACATTGACACAACATTGACACAACTTAATTCAGAAACATACAGTGACCCCCAAAAAAGTTGTTTGGATGTGTTGTTGCAAAAACATTTTACATCTGATGCAATTTGTGACAAATAGCTCACTGTAATGAAGTGCTTTGAAAAAAACACTTTTTTTATCATTCTTAAATTTCTGATGACTTTGTCTGAAAACATTGTGATCACCTCGTTTGTTCCAGGTTAGAGTGCCCTTTTGACACAGCAGTGGAGTTGGCTGCGGATGCTTTACAGGGTGAGTGACCACTGTCTGTTTCTTAAGAGCAATTCAGAAAATCTGTGATTTGCACTACCTTTCAAAAGTTTGGTGTTGGTACGTTTTTTTAGTGGTCACATGATATCAAAGAGATCAATTTCTCAGCTAACCCAGTACTAAATCAAGGAATTAACTGTTAATATTTTAAAAAGTAGATGTAACCAGGTTGTGTATACGAGATGTCAAACAGGTCACACAAGACTTATTTATTGAAAGGTTTCTGTAAGAATATTTTAAGTATGAAAATAGAATGTCCATATTTAAATGAAACTAGACAGAATAAAAAAATATATATATATTTGAATGGACATTTTTAAAAAGGTTTCTCCTGAAATAATTTTAGAATGTGTCATATAGTACGTTAAAAGACTATATCATTGTTATTGTTATTTTTCTTGATATTTTGATCTATGTTTTTCTTGTATGTTGACTTTTGGGACACAATTTGAATTACATATGAATATATGAATTATTGTAAGAATATTGATGGAATTGTTTGAATGATGTAGTTGCATTGTTTTGCCATGAATATAGCCATTGCTGCTGGCATGGCATTAAATCATAAATAATTACATTCTCAGCTCGTTCCAAACATCTGCAGCATTTTGGGTCACAGAGAAAGAGGGTGGACAATGGTTTGAAACATTTCTCTCTCATTCTCAAAAATAAATGAATTGGTGTGGGTCTGGAAGAAAGTCTCCTAAGCCCCTCTTTCTACTGTGCTGTGATCTTCTACATAAATGCACAACACTTTGCTTTCATTTAGAAACATGTTTAATGCTGTTTTGAAACAGTCATGCCACCTCAAGTTTTGAGGGTCATTTCCTGACATGTTTTATCTGTTGGAGAGAATGATTTGTCCTCTTTCTTTCTAATCATCTCTGCTGTGGAACAACTTGTACTGAGTTGTAACATCATGACAAAAGGTGCAACCACATTATTTTTCTAAACAAACTGGTACAGTTCAGGCCATGATGGAGCAATCTTTCCTGATAACTGTAATTTTCAAACCAAAGAATTCAGCTGAATTCTGTGTTTTTTTTTTTTTTTGACCTGTGGAACCTTTATCTTTCAGCTGAATTGGGTGATTGTGACCCAGCCGAGCACGGACTTGACCTGGTGTCAGAATTCCGCTTCATCCAAAACCAGACGGAAGAAATGGAATTAGCCATCTACAACATGTGGAAGGCGTGCAGGTATAAATACAGGAGCTCATTCTATAAAAACGCACCTCCTATCTGCACATAGTGACTCCTTCTAAGTAAGTGCTTAGAGAGGAAATATAAATGTAAAGCAGGTGAATGAATGTCAATGTGTGGGTCACCACCTCTGACTCTTCCTGAATATCTCCTGTCTACTCAACCAGTTTGACCCTGAACACTTTGTATGTGATTTATGACCCATTACTGTAACCTCGACAAGTTGTAATCTACAACAGATGTGCAGCAGCCTGGTTTGTTTCATTTCCTTCAAATTTTGCTCTATCCTGTTCATTGCTGATGTTGTAGTGGCCAGATGCCAGCACAAGCTGAGATAAACTACCTAAATAAGGCCAAATGGCTGGAGATGTATGGAGTGGACATGCATATGGTCAAGGTAAGCATTTGAAGCATGCAAGAGTTTGCTAAAAATCAGGATCTTGAGGGGAATCTCTTCAATCCGGATATATCCAGAAACGATCTGTTCTTTATGTTGCCGTCTCCTCCAGGCACGAGACGGAAATGAATACAGCCTAGGTCTGACCCCACCGGAGTGCTCGTGTTTGAGGAAACTAAGATTGGCCTGTTCTTCTGGTGCGTGCTCCTCACCAGCTCTTTATAGCTGAAGTGTGTCATTTCTGTATTTTATGAGTTTAGCTCCAACCCTAATCAAACACACCTGAAGAAGCTAATCAATGTCTTCAAGATCATTAGAACGTTACAGGCATGTGTGTTTGATTAGGGTTGGAGCTAAACTCTGCAGGACACCGGCCCTCCAGGACAGAAGTTGCCTATCCCTGGCTTATTGTTTTTATAAAATAGTTATTTAATAGAAGTAACAAGGTTTCACTAAATAAAACAAAGCGATATAATGTAATGATATTTAATAAAAACATTCTTCTGCCAAACAATGTAGTTCCTCAGAAATGGTTGCTGAGCAACACACAGACAAACGGAACAAAGGAACGGAACAAAGAGGTGCATGTTTGTAGAGTAATTTACAACAGCCTCGAATGCGGCTCAACCAATCAGAATGAAGGACCGAAACTATCTGTTTTATAAATAGCGAATTTTATTTGTTCTATTTTTAAAATCCTTGAATTTGGTTTAAAAATAACCTGCAGATTCTCTTAATCATTAACCACAAGTTTAGTAATATTTTCAATATTTGTCCTCCAGCTGTGTTCATACTTCAATAAATGTAATGACAATGGCCATTATCTAAAGCAAACTGGTTGTCTGCACAGGCCCAAGATCACGCGTCTGGACTTTAAGAAAAGCAAACTCACCCTGGTGGTAGTGGAAGATGATGAACAAGTAATGCAGGAGACAGAAGAGGTAAAGACGCATCTCACCCACACATACAGGTTCACACATTATCAAAAACAGTACAAACACTCTTGACTTGAGTCTTAAAGGTGGGGTATGTCATTTTTCAAAAACGCGAGAAAACTGAGTCTGGGCTGAGTACCAAAACAAACTTGTAGCCAATCAGCGGTAAGGCGTGTCTACTCATGATGCAGAGGAGAGCGTTCAGTGAACAGCCGAGCCGAGCAACAGAAAGATCAAAATGGGGGATTAAAAAAAACTGAGGAAAACGTCTGTGGAACGATAAGGCAAGAAGTAGGACCCGTGTAAATATTGGATCAGCTTTCCAGCGTTGGAGTTCCGCCTGCGATCGAACACCAAGGTTGCTTTGTTTCTTTTCAATAGGTGAGTAACACTGTGTCTACACCGGAGCCGCCACAACAGCTAAAGTCTGCCTACACTGGAAGTGACAAAGCAACCGTTGAATGATTTGAAATTTGTGTCAGCACGTCATAAATAGAATGTAGAAGCAGTTTTCTGTCGGGATTTGCCGCGCATCATCCAGTGTAGACCTCATCACTGATTATAATGACTTCTAGTATTTTGTTGCGCCACTCGCGTCCGGTGTAGATTTAATGTAACATTGGTTTTTGCTTTATTTTACAGAAATAACTGCTATGTGTGGGGCGGAGCTATAAAAAATGGGCGAGACCCTTTTTGTGTAGTGGCCTGTTTGTTTTGGTGATTTCAAATATCAACATTGGCTTCCTGAGAGCGCTTAACCCACCTTTAAATGTATCCCCTGTAACCACTTCTGACTTTGATCAAATGGCTGTTTTGTTTGTACATAAGCAGTTGGTAGGTGTGTGGTTGGTCCTTCAAGTCTAGGGATATTATGTTTATGCTACAAATGCAATGTAGCATACAATTTAGTTTACATGTGATGTGAAGCATGTTTATTTGTGCATCCCACTAAAAAATATTTTGTGTGTAAGAAAAAGTGTGTATGCTGAAACTCTTGGCATCTCTCCAGCTTGAGTTAATAAACGGTGTCTGAAGTCTCCCTTCAGGCATGACTGGCCTCTGAAACACTTCACAATTTATAAAGGCTGTGTGTGCTGCTTACAGACACGCTGTTTTGAGCTATATGCTCTTTTCCTAAGTGCATAACTTACATTTCACATCTATCTGTAAATGTTTGAAAGCCATGGAAATATTTCCATTTTGCTGTCAGACGTGCATGAGCCTTTTCTCCGCTAAACTTCACAGACTTGGTTCTGAATGTGTGCTACGCATGCGTGCCAAACAGACAGAGCGTAATGAAATGGGAGCGCAATAACCCTGACTAAAATATACATTTTGCTGAAATGTTTGTTGTTGGACATTTTAAACCTACAAGTAAGTGTATTTGTATGATCGCACTAACTGTAAAGTGACTGTAATGGGGTAATCAAAATAGCCTTTTTACTCAATTAGCCTAGTCTGTGCTTTTTTTTGTAATTTCTTTTTTTTAGTTTAGTAAATTTAACTTTGCGATCTAAAAAAAACTTAAATAATGCTTTTAAAGCAATGTTAGAATGTAATGTGATTTTTACCCTTTTTGCACATAATATTTGCCTACATGGTTACAGTCACTTTATTTATTTGTTTAATCCAAATACAAAATACAGAGATATGTACCGTATACCGCAAATCAGCCAAAAAATAGAGATCTGAATTTTTGCTCATATTGCCCAGCCCTACTTTGAAGGAACATGCATTTGGTAATATTTTGCTCAAGGCGCCCTCTTGTAGCCTCAAGAGAGAAGCCAAAAGCTTTTTTTTTTCTTTTTTTTTACTGAATTTATGCCTTTTAAATTCAAATATAATTCTAATTTCGAAAATATTTTAGTAAAAAATTTGAATATAGTTTTTCTGCCAATTTGAAAGCCCGAGAGACCAGTAATATGTTTTCTGTTGCAGAAAAGTGTTCCCATTTGATGTTATTAGTAGTCTCTGTCCTGTATAAGATTGTACAAGGTCTCCTTGTTGTACAATTGAAGACAAAATTATTAGCCCCCCTATGAAATTTCAGTTCTTTTTCAGAAATTTGTGATGGTTTTTTTTTCAGAAAAGTGATGTTTAACAGGAGCAAGGGAATTTTAACACAGTATTTCGTATTATATGTTTCATCTGGTGAAAGCCTCATTTATTTAAATTTGCCTGGAATAAAAATAATTATTAAAATAAATTAAAAATAAATTGCTAAGGTCAATATTATTAGCCCTCGTATGAAATGATCCGTTTGATTGGCTACGAAACAAACCACTGTTGTTCAATGACTTGCCTAATTGACCTAATTAATCCTCTAAGCATTTAAGTTGCACTGTACGCTGATGATTAGTATCTTTCAAAACAACTAGTAAAATAGTATGTACTGTCATCATGACAAAGACAAAAAAAAATTGTTTAGACTAGACTTGCTGCGATAGACGGTGTTGGCAATGATACCGGTGTTAATTCACAACACCCAAGTCACTTGCCCACTGGCACCGTCTCCCACCATCGTTTTATTTAATTTTCTTATATTATTATTATTTTATATATATATATATATATGTGTAAAATAAAACATTTAGTTTAGAAGAGAACAGACACTGCAATTAAAAACTAAAAGCAGATGCGTAATGCAGCATGCCTAGCAACGTTCACAACGCAGATCGGATTTGTCACATGAGGAGAGTGAGTCGAACTGACTGAAAAGAAAGAGAATGGCAGAAGATTTAGTTTCAAAACACAATGCAAAAGCACCTGTTTGGCAATATTTTGGATTCAAACCAAATGCAAATAGGGAACCTGAAAACGTCAATGAAGCAATCTGCAAACTTTGCCTGATGAAGGTGGCAGCATCTGGAGGAAATACAACTAATTTATACACACACCTTCAAGCGCACCACAAGAATGAGGCTGCCAAAATGGGCCCTGCAGCAAAAAATCTACTGCAGAAGCCAAACGCACAGGTACAGCCATCAATTAGTGATGCGTTTGCGCGATGCACAAGATATAAAAGGGACAGTGTTAGGTGGAACAAATACACTGATGCAGTGACCAAATATATCTGCAAAGAAATGGTGTCTTTCTACACCGTTGAAAAACAATCTTTCAAAGACCTAATAACCACACTCGATAGCCAGTATGAACTGCCCGGGCGTTCATATTTCTCCAAAACGGCTATCCCACATGCCTACAACCATGTCCGGAGTGAGCTGTAACAGGCTATTTCAACAGTCGAGCATTTTTCACTCACAGCAGACATGTGGATGAGCACAAAAATGACACCTTACATGTCACTGACTTTCCATTTTATTGACACGGAATGGAAACTAGTGTCAAAATACCTCCAAAATATTTTTTTTGCCAGAGGACCACACTGCCGCTAACTTGGCCAATGCTTTGCAGGAGGCTCTGCATGACTGGGGATTAGAAGACAATAAAGTGTCTTGTGTCACGATGGACAGTGAAAGCAACATTAAAGCGGCTGTTCATAATTTAGGCTGGCCCTGGTTAAGCTGCCTTGGGCACAACCTGAACCTAGCTGTGTCCAACACTATTGAGACGACGGAGAAAGCCCGCACAGACCGTGCCCTAGCAGTTTGTTGTACAATAAACATGTAAACTGCAAGCAAGCCAATTTATAGTTTGATTTATTTTTTATTTTGAAAAGACTTGCCATTTATGTAAGGTTATTTTGGAAGGTTTTTTTTTTTTTTTTTAGTTTTTTTTTGGTTTTACTTTATTTATGTATAATTTATTTAGACCTATTTTATTTTCTTATTTGTTTAAAAAAACGTCCTAATATACGTGATAAACATTCAATGCTTCTTATTTACTTTGTTCCACACCACAGTTTGCTGATATTCTGTTTGTTTTGGGTTTTTTTC
Source organism: Gymnocypris eckloni scoliostomus (assembly GCA_027564155.1). NCBI lineage: Eukaryota > Metazoa > Chordata > Actinopteri > Cypriniformes > Cyprinidae > Gymnocypris > Gymnocypris eckloni. The sequence goes on along the minus strand of CM050425.1, from coordinate 20,817,596 downwards.
AGCCTATAGTATGGTGTATTTATATTCGTTATGTTAATGCAAGTTCTATGTTTAATATAAGTGAGTTTGTATTTTTTCCCCCTGTATTATTGTTGTTTATTCAAGCATGCCAATTACCGCTAATTCGAAAGTGAAAGTAAAATGCGCACAGGCATTTATAAGCTATTTAAAAGCGAAGGTAAAGAAGGAAACTCCAATGAACTCCCCAACCCACAGTGATACCGGTATTACCCGTGTTGTCACATATCGATTAACCAGTGGGAAAATTTCCTTACCGTCACAACCCTAGTTTAGACTTGAGAAAATTGATTGTTCATGCTCGCAAGGGAGGAGAAGCATATACACATTTATCAAAGCATTTTCAAGTGTCAAGTACAGCAGTCGGAAGTATTATTAAGAAGTTTGAAGAGGCCCACACAGTGGAGAACAGAGCCAGGAAGTGAAAGATTTTAAAAACCTCTCTCAATAGTTTTCTTTACAAATACCCAAGAACAACTGCAAAGACACTGGTGAATGATTTAGTCAAGCCTGAGATTGATATCTCAATGAAGACGGACTCTAGAGGCCCTGACAAGATTGGACTGCGAGGTTGCTGACCAAGAAAAACTCCTCTTCTGAAGAAGAAACACCTCCAAGACTGAAGGTTGAAGGACAACCTGGAGAACAACTATGTATACTGGAAACATGTCCTTTAGTCAGATGAGATAAAAGTAGAGCTCTTTAGCCAAATAGATGTTGCCTATGTTTGGAGTAAGAAGGGACAGGTGCTCAACCCAAAGAAAACGGTCTCCAGAGTAAAATATGGAGATGTGGGAGTGTAATGCTGTATGGATGTTTCAGTGCGTTTGAAACTGGGAATCTTGTGAGGTCAAAGGAATCAAGAAAATAGAAGACTACGAGAAGATTTTGTAAGACAACCTCAGGCAATATACAACAAAAGACGGTTTGGGTCGATGTTTTGTCTTCCAGCATGATAGCAACTCAAAGCATACTTAATTTCTGGTGTAGAACTACCTCCAAATGAGCAAAGTGAAAGTCCTTGACTGGCCTGCACAAAGCCCAGACTTGAATCCAAGAAAATAATCTGTGGGGCACACCGAAGACCAGAGTCCATTCTAGGAGATCAACAAATCTAGAGGAGCTTGAGATATTTGCTAAGGAGTAATGGGCTGTGACTCCTCATGAGTCATGCCTGAAACTTATTGAGAACTACAACAAACAACTAAAGGCTATTATCAAGAAAAGGGGATACACCATTGACTATTAACATCAGAGAGCTTATCATTTTGACCTGTAGACTTTTTATATATATGGTTATAATTTTGTTTCTGTTTATATTTCAAACAGGGCACATAGAAATTAGGTTGAGCAACTGGAGCTATCTGTTTTGTCTGTCTTTGCTACCAGCTAAAGGAAGTCAATGAAAGTTTTAAAAAATAAAACTCTTGCTCTGTTACAAATCCTAACGAGTTGTTTCAAAGAAATATCTAACCTAAATGGATAATGAATCATCAAGGACTGCTTTGAAATGAACATACAGTAACTGAAATAGCTGTTTTGTGTTTTGGTAATAATAATAATAAAGAATAGCTGCCTGAGGTGCAGTCCACAACCCCCACACACACACACACACACACACAAACACACACAGATAATAATAATATAAATATAACCTTATTGCAAACTTGTTTAGTTTTGCAAAAGAATGCATGTGCCAGAACTATAACTTTACTAGCAAAGAGAGAAAGCATGCTTCTGTTAATGTAACAAGGTGTCACTTTTCCCAATGGTTGAGCCAATATGTTCTACTATAAACCTTTATCATGTTCTTGATTTTATTTGTATGCCTAGTTTATTACTTTTGGTGTAACACCAGAGGACAAATTAGTAGTGCATTGCTCTTATATTTTGACCTCTGCTGTACTGGAAAAGAAAGATTTTGAGTAACTTTTACTTTTTTCATGGACCATCCAAAGCTTGCAAACATCTGTGGAAGTGTGCTATAGAGCACCATGCCTTCTTAAAACGTGGTCCGGTCCAGAAGGGTTCAACTAGCTCTGGGTTCATCCGCATGGGCTGGCGTTTCATGATACAGGTGATTCTTTTTCTAGAGTGATTAGTCATTCGTCCATCATATAACATATAAAACTGAAAAAAAACTACAGACTTGGGAAATAAACTTAGCACACACTAAAACCACTCTGTCAGCTTAGCATACATTTAAACCAGCAATTAGAGCAATGTCTTCAACAGTGAACTGAACTCAAGTAAAGAAGTTTTGCATGTCCAAGCACAACAAAAATCTATTTGAGGTTACTTGGTTTTGTTGGAAGCCGCCATAATAGATGATTTATGTATTGTATTATCATGTCAGATTTGATAATTTGCTGAAAAGAATTTGCTGGATTTAATTGATTTGAAGCTCTTAAAAGCATTACAGCTCTACTTTTGCATCTGCAGTGGCTTCAGTAGAAGCTGGTGTTCTCTTTTGATTTTAGTATAATGCCCAGTGGTCATTTTCTTTGTTTTACTGGTTTTAGACAAGACTTCCTGTTTTTCATAGGTCCTCCTAACAATATCTTCTGCTAAGTTGTAAATTGTAGCATGGTCTGCTCCAGGTATGTATGTGTGTGTGTTTGGTTGTCCTCACTATGGAATTGCATCTTATCTCCAGCTGCCAGCCTGGAGCTTTGACGCTGTCCAGTTCAGCTCCCTATTGGTCATGCTATTTATTTTCCTGCACTTATTTTAGCACTTATCCTAGCTCCAGAATTAACCTATTTTTTACGTCAGTGAGTTCACTTATCTTTGATTTCACCTGCATGTGTCTCTTTTTGTTTGTTTTGTTTAATTGTTTGCTAATGCTGATTGGTCTGCTTATCCATTAAGAACAGTGGCTTTTCTCTTTCAGACAACATTAGACTTTCATTGCACTAAGCCTGTAAAAGTTAATGCCTGCAGTCTTATCAAGTCAACAGGGATTTATCAAGAAAGTTTTAAAGAGGCACACTGCCGCTCAAAAGTTAGGGATCAGTAAGCATTTTAATAAAAATATCTGAAGACTGTTATGATAATGAATGTTAAAAATAAAAATGACATGAACATACAATGATTAGATGTTAGATTATGATTATGATGCAGCAATGTTATTAAAAAAGAAGCATCTAAAGAATAGCTGCCTGAGATGACGCTGACCTTATACCAGTAAACTGAAACACATTCTATGACCCTTCCTATGATATTAACCAGATAATTGAATGCATAATATAAATATAACATTACAACTTGTATCTGCACAAAGAATGCATGTGCCAGAACTTTTAAGTTACTAGAGAGAAAGCACTCGCTCCCGCTGTGATGCGCTTTCAACAACGCAGCTGAAACACGGGTAAGGACGGAATTTACTATAGATTTCACATACTATAAAGTTCTCATTATAATGCTATGTTTATGAAATTCAAGTGACCTTTAAGTTACGCACTATAGCGAGAGAGTGAGTGAGTGATCCCATCCTATATTAGATTAATCAGATATGTACTGTATGTAGCAAACCCAGTCAATCCGTGACTTCAAAGCCAAGCTTCTCTCTCCTCACGTCTTCTATACTTTGAACCGCATGCTATTGCAGAACTAAAGAAAGTGCTGCTTTGAGAAAATAGTTGTTTTTTTTCACGATCATCATTTTTATGATCGATCATCGTGGTCACAGCCAAGTACTCGAGTACTCGATCGCTGTTGCACATCCCTACCTTGAACAGAAGAGACTCCCTTAAAAAAACATTACAAATCTTTCTGATACTAAACTTTTGAGCAGCAGTGTATGTGTTACTGATGATCATTTATTTTATTTGTGGAAAGTGGGAAGACAGAATATCAGTCAACTAAGGCCAACAAAGCTAGACGATCAGCCTCGTTTGAAAGAAGACCAAGTCGGCGTTACTCTAGAAGGACCATGCAGAACAGAGGTGAGAGAATATCCTATTATCTTGGGGGATTAATATATGTAAAAATATAATACATATTTAGGACCAGGACCAGGTTTTTTTTCCTGCATTTATTTACTTTTTACTTTCCTGCATTTATTTATTTTCCATTTATGATTTTGGTCCCAACAAGTAATAGTCCAATTAGTTAGTGTTTTCCCCAGATGTTTTTGTACAGGCTTTTATGTCCAGATTGGCTTCCTATAAATAGTTTTCATCGGCTTATGTTTTTAGCAACTCTTTTTTTCAATAGTTAACTTGCTTTACTGCTTTGAGTCACATACTATTTTGAAGCCCCAACACTGATTCACTTCCTTGCTCATAATTCTGTTGTGACCTCAGATCTTGTGTAATAACATGCTTATTTTTTTGTTACCCCGCAGGTCCTAACAAATCCTCAGAGTAAGTATTTTATATTCCTTCATTGTGCAATGGAATTCTTATGGCTCTCGCATAGTGATGAGGTGACTTCCTGTTTCAACATCAGTCATAAAGTATGTGTCATTTGAAAGCACACAAACACAATGTTCAGAGCTGTTCAGCGCTTCTATGGACTCAGTTGTGTTACCATATATACCAGTGTATGTATACTAGTTACAGTAGTAGTACTACAGGTACATCTCAATAAATTAGAATGTCATGGAAAAGTTCATTTATTTCAGTAATTAAACTCAAATTGTGAAACTTCTGTATTAAATAAATTCAATGCACACAGACTGAAGTAGTTTAAGTATTTGGTTATTTTAATTGTGATGATTTTTGCTCGCATTTAACAAAAACCCGCAAATTCACCATCTCAACAAATTAGAATACTTCAAAAGACCAATAAAAAAAAAAAAAATTGTGAATCATTGGCCTTATGGAAAGTATGTTCATTTACTGTATATGTACTCAATACTTGGTAGGGACTCATTTTGCTTTAAATACTGCCTCAATTCAGCGTAGTATGGAGGTGATCAGTTTGTGGCACTGCTGAGGTGGTATGGAAGCCCATGTTTCTATGACAGTGGCCTTCAGCTCATCTGCATTTTTTTGTCTCTTGTTTCTCATTTTCCTCTTGACAATACCGGTTCAGGTATTGACAATTCAGGTCTGGTGAGTTTGCTGGCCAGTCAAGCACACCAACACCATGGTCATTTAACCAACTTTTGGTGCTTTTGGCAGTGTGGGCAGGTGCCAAATCCTGCTGGAAAATGAAATCATCATCTTTAAAAAGCTGGTCAGCAGAATGAAGTATGAAGTTCTCCCAAATTTCTTGGTAAACGGGTGAAGTGACGTTGGTTTTCAAAAAACACAATGGACCAATACCAGCAGATGACATTGCACCACAAATCATCACAGACTGTGGAAACTTAACACTGAACTTCAAGCAACTTGGGCTATGAGCTTCTTCACCCTTCCTTCAACTGTAGCCAAATTCCTTGACACGTCTGTGTGTGGTGGCTCTTGATGCCTTGACCCCAGCCTCAGTCCATTCCTTGTGAAGTTCACCCAAATTCTTGAATCAATTTTGCTTGACAATCCTCATACGGCTGCAGTTCTCTCAGTTGGTTGTGCATCTTTTTCTTCCACACTTTTTCCTTTCACTCCACTTTCTGTTAACATGCTTGGATACAGTACTCTGTGAACAGCCAGCTGCTTTGGCAATTATTTTTTTGTGGCTTACCCTCCTTGTGAAGGGTGTCAATGATTGTCTTCTGGACAACTGCCAGATAAGCAGTCTTCCCATGATTGTGTAGCCTAGTGAGCGTCTCGGTTACTCGCAACCCTTGTTCTCTGAATAGAGAATGAGATGCTGCGTTGAACGCATCGAACGCCCACCACGTGACCGATGTCTGAACCCATATAGAATCACGCCAATTCATTGGTGTCTGGACCCCACGACACATGGAGACCATCCGATGTACTCTAAGGGGATCTCATCCCAGCTCTCTCAGGCTGCAATGGCTCGCCACGTAAACCCTAAAGGTAGTAGAAGCCACCCCTGTCAGCCTTTCTTGCAAAACTCCAGCACTGGACCAACAGGGCAGTTAACTGGGTCAATTGCACGAGTCAAAACACCAGGATTCAAAGACTTCCCACTCTGGAAGAGTACAGCTTGGCCAGCTGGGTGGGTGAACGACCCATGCCCAGAGTCACAGGAAACTCAGGGAGAACTTCAAGAAGCGGGCACTGGGATGACTCTTGAGAAGCAAAGAGGTCCACCCTCCACTTTTGCCAAACAGATCCCAAGATCTGACACTGGCCTGACGGTTCAACATCCATTCCCCCTGGCCTGAGCTTCTGTCTCGACAGAAAAATCGAGTCACAGGTTCAGTATTCCCGGAATGTGAACCGCCCTCGAAAGAGAGAACTTGTTCACACTGAAGGAGGAAGATGGCACCTTAAGCTCTCCAGGGTGCTGGCGATCATGAACCTCCTATCGCGTTTATGTGGGACACAACCACTTCATTGTCCGTCCTGACTATGATATGAAACCCCGAGAACGGGGAGAAAATACTTCAAAGCCAGGAAGACATGACCCTGAGTTTCCAGCCAGTTTATATGCCAGAGAGGAACTCTTCCCTTCACTCTCGTTCGCTGGTCTGCTCTTCGCCAAGACCGCTGCCTTCTCATTGATGCGTCCGTCGTCAAGATCATATGGCTTATGGCGGAAAAAGGCGAGGAGCCTGTCTGCTCACTCTCCATCTCCTGCAGCTCAGGTCGATCTCACGTAGGGCTCCTTGATCACGAGGGAGCCACGGGTGCTCAATCGCCGATAGGGAAAATGGAGGATTCCTCTCGCAATCCTCAAGCCGAGGCGGAGGGTTATGAGGCGGAAATCTTGCAAATCTTGTACATTTGAGGTCCCGTAAACGCGTCACGTGTATGTCTGAAAAGCCAAAGCACTTAATGCACTTACTGTGTGGGTCTTGGCGAGCCATGAAACCGCGCGCCGCATATGGCGGATTGACAGCGGCCCGAAACTCCATGGCACTTCACCGTGAGGAGAACAAAGTTCCACTGAGGCAGGTCGCCGAGAAGGTGCAGATGAATGATCGCAGAAGATAAGTTGGGCCAGAAAATCGCAACAACGAAGGGTAATGTGACCGCTGCCGTGAAGGTAGAGAGAAATCTGAGGAGTGGATGGTGATGCGTTTGCGCCAGGTATGAGCTGACGGCGTGATTGCGTCAGGAAGCGGCGTTTACATGCCATCAGCCAATGAATTGGCGTGATTCTATGTAGTTCGGAACAGCAGTGGGCGTTCCGATGCGTTCAGCGCCAGCGCTGAGTTCTCCTCCTGAAAGAGCCAAACTGAGAGACCATGGGGCTTTGAAGCATCAGAAAACCGCTTTGCAGGTGTTTTGAGTTGATTAGCTGCCATTGGCATGTCACCACATATTCTAATTTGTTGATGATATGGTAATTGGTGGGTTTTTTTGTTAAATGTGAGCCAAAAATCATCACAATTAAAAAGAACCAAAGACTTAAACTACTTCAATCTTGTGTGCATTTAATTTATTTAATACAAGAGTTTCACAAGTTGAGTTGAATTATTGAAATAAATCAACTGTTCCACATCATTCTAATTTATTGAAGATGCACCTGTATATAGTGTGTAGTGTTTCTAGTGAACGTTTATATTCATTCTTATTTAGCGACAGAAATACATCACTAGTCTGTCAGCTTAAGCACATTTTGTCAGACTGAGTGTTCCACTTTAGTCTTATAAGGCACCCCTTGAGACTGTGATGCAGCTGGTGTTAAAGTTTCAAATGTGAATGCATCCATGTGCAGGAGCTTTTGTGGTGCGCTGATCTATGGGGAATTTTTCAAGACTCATGCTGTGACTAATACAATAAAGTATGAATGTTTTACTCGTTGCATTTTTTAAAAGATCTGGTGACATGCTGAAACAACATCAGGAATGTCTTAGCTCACCATTATCCAGTGTTGGTTTGACTTGACCACATTTTCTGGTCATCAGCTCTATAAGGACCGATCTTTGTGCTGCCTACTGAGTCAGTCAACAATGGCTCATAAACCCTGATATTGGTTTTAATATCACTTGCATTTTGTTCTTTCTCTTTCCACAGTAACCGTAATAGCAGGAGTGAGCCCAAGCTTAAAAACAAAGGTAGAACCTTCTCTCTGTTATACAAAAATACTGATAATGATAAATGTTTTTGAGCACAAAATCAGCATATTAGAGAATGATTTCTGAAGGATCATATGACACACTGAAAACTGGAGTAATGGCTGCAAACTTCATCTTTGCAATCACAGCAATAAATTATATTTTAAAATGTATTATATTAGAAAAACACATTTCGTTGGTTTTGATTTAATTAATGTGGTGAGCATAAGAGATAAAAAAAAAAAACAATCTCTCATCATAATTTGGAATAACATAAATATTATAACTAGAAATTGTATGCGATATGACGGTTTGATGGTAGATCGATAGATAAAATATCTCCACGAATCTGCTTTTTGGAGAAATATCGTGAAATGCTCACGCTCGCACTACGCACCTTCTTTCAGTTACAGTTCTGGCGCCTCGTGATCAATAAACTGTACTAACGCGACATTACATTCACATCAGTGTGCTTAACACAGCGGTAGAGTTACTCTCACGGGACACTGCTGCTTATTCGCAAATCACAAAAGTACATTATTTTTCATGTTTTAAAGCCTTGCCGGTTAAGCGATTCATTCACTGCTCCTTCTGACATATGCTTTTTTTTGAGCTTTCGTACCACCTGAAGAGGCGTGGCCCGAAAAACCCTGTCTATGAACAGACTGATTCTGAACTAAAATGTTATCTTTTACTAACTTCTTACTGTCAAACACACACAAGGTTTATGTATAGACTCAGTTTATGTCTAAAATGAAAGTAAACAGCCACGACACAAAATGGATGCGTGCTCTGGATATTAGGATCTTGGCATAGGTCTTAAAGGGACAGAACTAGGCATGCCACCGGGTTGTCATTAAGGGTTGTTCACCCTAAAATGTTATTTCTGTCATTATTTACTCACTCACATGTTGTCCCAAACCTGTGTTAATGAATTTATTGCGCTGGAACACAAAGAAGATGTTATTTAAAAGATGTGGTGACCAAACAGTTACTGATACACAGTACCTTTGATAGAAGGAAAAAACTATATAAGTCACTGAGGACCCAGCCACTGTTTCAGTTTGGTTTTCCTACCTCAAAATAACGTTGTGTTCAGCAGAAGAAAAGAAACCTCATTCAGGAGTTTCTTAAAACTAAACTTGGGTAAATTATGGTATAAATATAAAACACTACGACAGAATTGTAGAATTGTTGACTGCTAATGTTAAAACAACAAATACAAAGATAAAAAATAACGTGCTACTTGACAGAAAATAATACAAAGATACAGCTGCTTTTAATGAGATAGATCTTTACAGTGTTTTATTTTATATTTGTTCATTCAATTTCTTGGATATTCCTGCTAGAAGCATGCTATTGGCCTCAAAATAGGAAGCATCTAGTTTGTTTTATTTGTATATTATATTATCTTTGACTTCTTATTTTTTAATTCGTTGGCCAAAATATCATATTTGTAACCTTGAAGGCTTTGTCTTCATAAAGGGAACATCTATGTGGCTGCACTGCTCGAGGACAAATATTAAAACCAACACTGGTAAAGAATCGATAAAATCATAAATTTGTTGATATTTCTGAAAGAATCATAATATGATATTTTGCCAATACTCCCAAACCACTAATATTAATTATTAATTTATTCTAGAAAAACCCTGACTTTGATCACATGCATTTGATCTTCATAAAAGGGCGCAATTATTATTGAGCTGCAAGTTTGACCTTTGTTAGTGTACAATACTATATTTAGCTCATTTTGCTTGGAAAGGCTGTTTTGCTTTGAGTTTTTGCAGTATGTCGTCCTGGCTTTGCTCAACCCTCAAAACATGGAAAGTTGATATGCCTGTCAGTCAGCAAGCCCACCCTCTGCATATTTTGGCCCTATGGAAATCGAAACCCTCCCCAGGAGCCCCAGGCACTAATGGACAAAGGTGGAATTATTCTCACAATTTGACTAAGAAAAAGACCTCTAAGCTCTGACAATACTGATTCCACTGCATTTGACTTCAGAGCCCGCACAGCTCAGTTAACATCACTTTGCAGAGTGCAGCACTTGTATAAATTTGATATTTTGGGCTGTTGCGATACTGCTGCACCAATTGTCTGGTTGGTGACAGGCTGGTGTGATTGTGGTGCTGGCTGGTGACTGGTGCTGAAGTTTTGCTTCATACTGTTTAGCTTTGTGGCATTGAGCAATGGCTGCTTCCAACTGGAGAGAAAACGCCTGCACTGGGCAGCAACAGCAAACTCTCTCTTGACCAAAACAAGGCCTATCTTCCTCTTACTGTCTCTTTTCCCGTCTTGCTTTGTCTCCTATGCCTAGTTACAGTTCTGGCGCCCGTATCAATAAACTGTACAACGCGACATACATTCACATCAGTGTTAACACAGCGGTAGAGTTACTCTCAAGGGACACTGCACTTATTCGCAATCACAAAAGTACATTATTTTCATGTTTTAAAGCCTTGCCGGTTAAACGATTCATTCACGTGCTGTTCTGACATGCGCTTTTTTTGAGCTCATACACCTGAAGAGCGTGCACGAAAAAGCCTGTCTAACAGACCTGATTACGGAACTAAGTTATCTTTTGCGTTAACACTGTCAAAACACACAAGGTTTATGTATAGACTCAGTTTATGTCTAAAATGAAAGTAAACAGCCGACACAAATGGATGCGTGCCTGGATATTAGATGCGCGCAGGTCTTAAAGGGACAGAACTAAACATGCCACCGGCTGTCATTAAAGGGATTGTTCACCCTAAAATGTTATTTCTGTCATTATTTACTCACTCACATGTTGTCCCAAACCTGTGTTAATGAATTTATTGTGCTGAACACAAAGAAGATATTTAAAAGATGTGGGTAACCAAACAGTTACTGGTCCACATTGACTTTGATAGAAGGAAAAAAACACTATGTAAGTCACTGAGGACCAGCCACTGTTTGGTTTTCCACCTTCAAAATAGCATTTATGTTCAGCAGAAGAAAGAAACTCATTCAGGTTTAAAACTAAACTTGGAGTAAATTATGGTATAAATATAAAACACTACGACAGAATTGTTATTCTTTAATGCTAAAACAACAAAATACAAAGATAAAAAAATAACTTGCTACTCTTGACAGAAAAATAATAAAAATACAGCTGCTTTTAATAGGAATCGATCTATATAGTGTTTTATTTTTATATTTGTTCATTCAATTTCTTAGATATTCCTGCTAAATACATCTATTGTACCTCAAAATAAAGCACTGTTTGTTTTATTTGTATATTATGTGTATCTTTGTTCTTATTTTTAATAACAAAGATAAAATAATGAAAAAGATTTTCATCTTTGCCCACGTTGGCCAAAATATCATATTTTGTAACCTTGAAAGGCTTTGTCTTCATAAAAGGGAAATTATTTTGGCTGCACTGCTCGGACAAAATAGTAAAACCAACATGACAAAGAATCGTGATAAAATCATGAAATCTTGATATTTCTGAAAAGAATCATATGATATTTTTGCCATATCTCCCACCACTAATATTAATTATTAATTTGACTAGAGAAAAAGAAACCTGACATTTTGATCACATGCATTTGATCACATACATTTGTTTATTACTATTGAGTCAGCAAGTTTATTTGTTAGTGTAAATACTGCATATTTAGCTCATTTTGCTTGGAAAGGCTGTTTTGCTTTGAGTTTTTGCAGTACCTTAATGCGTCCCACACGCTTTTTTCCTCAGCCCTCCAAAACACGGACTCCCTGGTCCGGTATGCCTGTGGTCAGCAGCCCACCCTCTGCACCAGGCCCTATGGAAATCGAAACCCTCCCAGGAGCCCCGGAGGCAGCCAATCGGACAAGAGGAGGTGATCTTCTCACAATTTTAATGCAATAAGACCTCTAAGCAGGTTAATCTGATTCCCTGCTGTTACTTCAGGCCCCCGCACAGCCAGTTAACATCACTTTTGCAGAGTGCAGCACTTGTATAAATGATATATTTGGGCTGTTGGATGCTGCTGCTGGTGTGTTGGTGAGCTGGTGAAGGTTGTGGTGCTGGCTGGTGACTGGTGCTGAAGGTGCTTCATACTGTTTAGCTTTGACGTTGAGCAGATGGCTGCTTCAGCACAGGAGAAAACGCCTGCTGGGCTGACAACAGCAAACTCTCTCTTGACGTGAAAGGCCTATCTTCCTCTCTTACTGTCTTTTTTCCCTTCTTGCTTTGTCTCCTGAGGCTGTTTTGGGGTATTATTATGCTGTGCAGAGCTTTGCCTTAAACTTGAAATATTGAAAATGAATTAAATCAGACGGTGGGGTGGGATTATCAATGCGAGTGTTGGATATGATATATTGGTCTGTCTTATGAAAATTTGATCCTCGTTCCTTAATGTTATAGCTATTTTTTTGTCTAAACTTTGTTCTAGTCTGATGTTCTGAAACCCCAGTGGCCTTTTCATAAGGCAAGGTATGTACACTCCTGTTTTCAACCCTTCATGGACTCGCTTCAACCAATCAGTGCATTTCTGAGGGAGTCTTCGTGATTGGCTTTGGATCAGTTATTTTTTCCTTTGGCTGGGCAAATCATTATCTGCATCAGTTCTTGATTCTAGTCCAAACCATCCAACCCAATCAGTGGGGTAGAGCTGTGATCTCAGCAGGGTAAATGGAATAGTTGGGTATAACAACAAGCTGAAATGATCGACTTTCTGGTTTTGGCTTTGTGACTGTCCTGTCCTGTCCTCTCCTTTGTCAAAACTGAAACTAATACAGATAGTCTCAGTACTAGTATCAATCCTTGGCAAATTAAAGATGGAATCAACAGACAGGTGAACATCCCTTTCTGATGACAGTTTCCACCTTAAATTGATTCCTATTCATTTGTATTGATTTTTCTCACTTACTATTACTACTAACCTAGTAAATAGACTAAAAATACTTTCTTTCCTTCAATTTTCTACTCAGATTTTCGACAATTTTTCTACTCTACTGTATATTTTGTTCTTTGAAATCATTCAACCCTCTTTGCTTGTCACCTTACATCTGTCTTACTATCTGCTTTCCAATGACCTTGCTATTTTTATATTAATAGTAACAATACTTTTATTTAATTTATTACTTGTCATTTTAATTAGTATTAATAATAATTAATCTAGAGTCAGTAAAACATATTGTTAATGGTAATTAATATTAATAGTAAAATATTAATTTTGCTTCACAATGATTAATTCACCAATAGTAAGCTATAGAATAGTTTCTAATAAATTAATGAAAACATTTAATGATTGAATGTTACAGAATATTTTAGAATGTTCCATCCTTGCAAAATAATAATTAATCAATGAAAGTTCTAAAATTTACATCACCTAAATATTTAATAAAATATTGATGCTACTTCAAAATAAATGGTACAATAATAATTTGCACCACATAATTACAGAAGAACTGCAACAAAAATTGTTTCAATTCAATATTTTGCATTGTGTTATTTGCTCAGTAGTTTGAATGTTAAATTATGTGAATCAACTTAGGGCTGTGCGATAAATCGAATTGCAATCGCAATTTGAGATGTTGTGATTTGCTCATCGCAAGGCCTGCGATGTGGATGCGATATTACTCTGTTCCCGAGCATATGCATGACTGCCAGCCTTGAGTGGCAGTCTTACTAACCAATAGAGAGAGCGCACCTCCGTTCTCCCCGATCAGCACTGCTCTAGCCAACTGCGAAAACGCCCACCATTTAAAAGGGTCAGATCGAAAGTTAGGCAAATTAAAACTAAAGAAAACATATGTAACTACAACAAACTAGAAAAAGGTCATTTGCAAGAGCTGCGTCACAATGCATATGAGAGCTCCTTATCGAATCTGCTTTCAGTGCTGGAGAATAAAAGATACATTTTTAGATGTTTTTATTAGTTGGCTACATGAACATTATCTTACACATTTTATCTCCCCAACAGATTAATTAGAAATAAGTTTATAATGCATGTTCGCTAATTCAGAAGAACACACACACAGCCCGTGTCTCTGAATGCTTTCTCATACTCGCTGCATCTCCGCGTCTCACGGACAAGCCGTTTACACGCAGCCCGTAATGCTCTTTTTATTCACGGTCTCGCGCCCGGTTCTGCTCTGCAAGTCTCTCACAAGCGCATCTGGCAATATGGACGAGGCCTAACGCGCTGCGTGCGCAACCTGTCAACTCGCGCCTGGTTCCGCGTTTGAAACTAAGGTAAATAAAGTCTAAGTGATTGCCAATTTCACTTGAATGAAATGAAACATTCAGCTCATTTCCCACTTGTTATTAAAATCCCAAATACTAAAAAATATAAATCAGCCGTGCAACATGTAATACTTTAATAACTGACTAAAGAAATACAGTTCTTTATTTATAAAAAGAAAACATATTTCATGTGAAATTCAGCAATTTTGTAAAAGTAGTAATACAATTATAATCTTCCCTGCAGAAAAAAAACAGTAGAACCCCTCCCAAAGCACAATAGAAAATGTAATTGATTTAAAGGTTATAATGGGAATTGTTTTGGTTTTAATGTAAACTATAATGGTGCCGTTCTGGCATTTGATGCATTCTATTGGTGGGATGTAATCTAGCAGATGGCAACCAATAGAACAACAGTAATTCCTACTGGAATAATACCCAATTCCTATTGGATAACGATTAACAGGGTAACGATTATCATACTGTGCTGCACATTATTGACAATATTGAGCTGAAACTTTACTTTGCAAAATGTAAAATCGCAAATCAAATTGAAATCGCAATATCTGCCAAAAAAATCGCAATGAGATTTTTTCCACATCGCACAGCCCTAGAATCAACTAATTAATTAAAATGAACATCATTTGCAAATTGGACATCACAGATGTTTATTGTTGAATGTAATGAGAAAAAAAGAAAGATGTTGAATAGTGGTTCAGGAAACATTTAGATGCAATAAACTAATGCCTCCTTTCTAGAGAAAATAATTTGGACATTTTACTTTTTTCTAGAAATCAGTTTTTTTCAGTCTGGACTTTTGCTCCATCTAGCCTCTCAAGGTTCAAGGTTTCTTTATTTGTCACATAATAGTTATACCTCGGGCAGGTAGTTAGTGAGAAGTCTACTACAAACTCATGTTATATTCAGTGCAGTTTTCCAAGTAAAGTTTCTTAACCAGGAAATGCCTTTTCTATAGTGAATTCAAACTTAGCTCCCTTAGATCCTTTATTTCTTGTTTTTTTCCTGTGATCTACTCTCTACCCTTTTTCGACTTCTGCACATCAGACTCTACAGTATTCCTGTCCCTCATGCTAACACTCCCCCCTCCTCCACTGACCCATCCAGGCTTCACTCCCCCCCTCAATCCCATCACCGACACCAGCGTGACTGACAGGCACCTCCTCTCATACACGGATGCTGCCACAGCCCCTCCACCAACGCATTCCTCGGATACAAACAAAGCTCCAGGGAAAGCCAGGATAAAAGGCATATTCTCTGACTGAGATCAAGCGAGACTATCTGGGCTAATGTCTTCCCCTCGTTTTGTCCTTCACCTCTGAGACTGAAACCAGCCAGAGGGATGAGATAACCTTCATGGGAGAAGCCTGAAATCCTCACGTGGCTGTATTTTTAATTAGAATGATTTGGTCATTGTTCAACCAGCTTTATCACCCAGTAAATATCCTGTTGACATTTATTTTGGCTATATATTTGACATTTAAGTTGTGCCTTGATCATCATAACCACACCTTTACTTGATTTTTTTATGCTTAAGGTCCTTGCACACGGAATCTGACATTTTAGTATGCGTTTTTTGTATTTTTCCATATACGTCATTCTTTCCTATCAAAATGCTTGCTACAGATGTGAAAACACAGAAAATCTAACCTGGTCCGATATTTATTTTAATTTGTTTTTTTGATAGACGAATGTTTCGGAGGCAGTGTGTAAACGTGATTGACACAACGTGAGGTCGTATTTTTTTTTTAAATAAATATATAAAAAATAAATAACATTCAGTGTGCAATAACCTTTACTATACATATAAAACAAAGATGTTAGACGCTTTCAACAAATAGGGTACAAAGTAGGGCATTAAACTCTTAAAAATGAAGTATTTTTAGTTAAAGGATGTACTTGAGTTTAAAAAAATGTTGTTTGTTTTTCAAGAGGTCAAGCTAAATATTAATGAGATTTTATTTAAACAATAAACATATTAAATATAAATATTTTATAAAAGAAAAACTAAAACACCAAAGTGAGCAACAGTCCTACCTTAGTTGGGACTTCTTTTTAGTATGGACTATTCATATCAATTAAAAAGAAATGTTCTTATTTGTGGAAAGTGCCATTTATATAATTAATAATTATAAAATTAATTATCGATCTTATTTCAGTATATCTTTGTGTGATCATCATAATCTGATTATTGAATTGTCATGAGTTCTTATTTGGGCTGTTAAACATTTGTATCCAGTTGACAATGTATAGTGCAGTATACACTGTTTTTAGATTTGTCTACAGTACTATAACCACAGGAACATATGCATCTTACATGGCTTTAAGACATTTGATTAAAATTAACAAACAGAAGCAACTTCCCATTGCATGTTTCAGTTTCTCTTGAGGTTTTCACTCTACATTTCTGTAAATGACAAACTTTGTCATGTCTTAAGGTGGAAGTTTTTATTTTACTTGGTTTATACAGACACTCAATACTTGAAAGTGCAAAGTGGTTTTAGTCCACATGGGTAGGAGTGATCCATTATTAAGCCTCCTTTGAAAGTCAATCTCATTTTAGTAATTTATGGAATGTGACACTGTTTCCTCCCTCATTTTACTCCAGAAGGGAAGGGATACATTGCGTTTTGTGATTCTAGTACAGGCATTTCTAATGTGCGTGTGTGTGGTCTTTTAATCTAGATCTAATGGAATGTGTGTGTGGTCAGTTGGCATATGACTCTGTTAGATAATGGTTCTGTTCTTTTTGTCGTCTTCTATAATTACCGTCTCTGCTTATTTTTGATTGTAAAGGCTTAATTATATTGGACTCGTTAGGGTTGTGCAATACATCGGATATAGAAATACATATTCATTGTCCAACCATCACATAATACCCATCTACTTTTGAGTACACTATTTTTTTTTTTAAGTTTGACTTCTCATATTTGAAATGTGATGCTGTGCTATTGCATAGCTGTAACTTGAGTCTTGGCCCGGCCCCAAGCATTTTGTCCAGGTGAGTCACATTTGTCATATATCTATCAATGTAGACCCTGTTTGAGCAGCGTATACAGGGTTACATCCTGTAATTGACACATGGTAATTAACCCTTTTATCCTTCACAGCATGCCCTTGGTGACTGACCTTTTGGAGACGTGCATAGATGAGGTTCTTCAAGCCCCTGTTCCCATGGCGATAGCAGAAGAAGTGGGACCAGGTGCTGCTTATGCCACCGCCAGCACAGCCACAGAGGAGACCTTCTCTCTGACCGGTGAGTTAATACATCGCAGACACTGTGGAATGCACTGGTAGAAATTTTGGACCGTGTTTGTCATGCATAATTTATGTCATAAATGAATTTGTTCACAACAAATTATAAAAAAAATGACATTCAATCTATTTTATTATATACAATATAAATGTTATAAATGTCCTTTTGAAAAAAAAAAAAAGTAAACTAATATTGTCTGCTTCAAGAATAATCCACTTCAGAATAATAAATAAAACTATATAGGCTAGAACCAATCCGTTCAAAAGTTTGGGGGCAGTTGGCAGTAATATTTTTTAGTTTTAGTTTTTTATTAATACTTTTATTTAGCAAGGAGGCTTTAAATAAATAAAATATGACAATAAGGACTTTCATCAAAGAATCCCATAAAAATGTATTATGATTTCCTCAGTATTATTAGGCAGCACAACTGTTTTCAACATTGATGAGATAAGTTATGTTTCTTGAGCACTAAATCAGCTCATATGTATTATTTTGTATGATCATGTGACAAACTTCAGTATTATCTTCTGCTAGGTTCCAGGTCATATGGTTTTCTCTGGTAACGAGAAAACAGATATCACTGCAAAAGAAGCACTCAAACTGAATGTTTCAGATTGTCAATTCCTTTTTGTGATGCCAAACCTGTGATAAACTCTTATATTAATGACATGTGTCAGATAGAATGGCATAGATGTCATGAAAATAAGTTATATGAAACTAATCCTAGTGTAAGAATTAAATCTAGGTATGACTGTTGTTTTTACAAGGTGTATTTTAGGACATTCAAGATTTACTCATGGATATTTATTAAAAGGTGAAGAACCCACATCATGCCTTATTTGCCAAATTAAAATGACTATGAAATATATTTTATTGGATTGTACGGTTTTAATGTAAATAGACAGCGGTTTTATTCAGAGGTGTGTCTGATTTATTACAAAATGTATCACCTGAATGTATTTTAGAATTTTTGTCAAGGGTACATCTGAAATGTCTTTTTATAACCGTTTTTTAATTGTATACAATGTAGAATATATTAAAAGATCATCATGAAAATAGCCGGAGAAGCTGACATGTTGTTAAAAAGGTAATAAATAAATGATCATGTGACACCGAAGACTAAAGTAATGACTGCTAAAATGTCAGCTTTCCATCACTGGGATAAATTACATTTTAAAATATATTCAAATAGAGAACAGTTGTTTTCAAATAGTAATAATCTTTCACAATAGTGCTGATTTTGCTTGGTTTTGTACATGCAGTTTGGTTTAACATAAGAGACTTTAAAAAAATATATTTGTATTAATATTAATGACCATTTATTTTGAATGGTAGAGTATTTAAATGTATATATTTAATTCTCTATTATTATTATTTTTTTTATAAATTTGAACATATACATGTTTTTATGAAACAAAGTACAACTTGCATTATTTTACTTAATCTATTATTTGATTATTGTCTGTATAATTAAAGTATTTTCATGCTCTGCCTATCTTTTGTGTGATCTGATTATCCACAGAGTGAACATGTCTTAATCCCGGCACATGCAGATGTGTTTCCATCTGTCTTGTCTGACCTCTCATTGTTTAATGATGCTCACTGAATCTGTTCTTATCCACAGAGGCTGCAGCTCGGCTCAAGCAACTAGAGATTGAAAACACTCCAGTGTCTGCTCCAGCCAGAACAAACGTCAACCTCAACATGAACAACCAGGTCAGTTCAGCCATCTGGAAGCCCCACACACGCACAAGGAGAACAAAGCTTCTTATAAATGGTGTTTTTGCAATATGCCCCCCTCCACACACAGCATCTTATTAAAGCATGACATCAACTTTAAATACAAGGAGCAGAGATTGTGTTGGCTGCTGTGCCCCTCTAACTTCAGGCTGTACATTAAGTTAAATATGAATATGAAAGGTCATGCTATTACAGCAGTCATTGATCTCTATATCCTTTGGTTTGTGTGCAGGAGGAAGTGGCGAAACTGACAGAGAAAAGTTTGAATAGCGTGGGCTGTAGCCCTGTCCTGAACCCGCTCAAATCTCCTGAGGAACTCAAGAGCAACATCCTGAAAGCTCAGGCAGAGGCAGCACTCAAGGTATTCAAACACTGTCATAGGCCGCATTTACACATGATATTAATATTCATCTCCACTCGGACAGTTGGCTCAAAGGAAGTGTCTGATTTAATGTCTACAATACATTGTTCACGGCCTCAACGTGTTGACAGGTACTCTGAAAATTATGGATTAAGTTCTTGTATATGTTTTGTAAAAGTTAATCTCTTTGTTTAGGATTCTAGAGATGAGCTTGGACTGACTCCAGAAAAGAACTGTAACCTACAGGAGGCAGCAGCCAGGTATGATGTACACTATATTGCCAAATGTATTGGGACACCCCCTTCTAATGAACAGGTTTGTGTACTTTAGTAATTTCCATGAGTACAAATCTTAGGGTGAATTCACAGCAGGAAAGTCTACTAGTTCACTTCCTTTTTTTTGCTCATGGTTGTTTGGTCCACACCCAAGTGCGATTGCTGTATTCACACCTGCCCAAAAGATCCGCACCAAAGGTGGAAACAAACTTGAGTTCGATTCAATCGAACCGAACAAGACAGGTGGGAATGCACCCTTAATGTTAAAGCATATGATCATATTCTAGGGAATTGTGTGCTTCTAATTTTATAGCAACATTTTGGACAGGACCCTTTTCTATTCTAACATTACAGTGCCTTTGAGTGTAAGGCCAAAAAGAAATGGATTCAGTCAGTGTGGAAGAAATTGACTGGTCTGCAGAAAGCCAAGTCCTAATCCCAGCTGAACACCTCTGGTGTGACTTTAAATGCAGACCTTGAGCCAAAAACCAATGAACAAAAGTATTGGGACACCCCCTTTTTTAGAACAGAAAAAGGCACTTACAAAACTGTGGCAACAAAGATGTAAAAATAATTAATGCATTTAAAAATTGAATTTCCACCTCTGTTGCAACAGTTTTGAAAGTGTCTAAATGACTGTACCCATATGTACAAGTCATCGGTGATGAGTTTTTGGCTCAAAGTCTGCATTTAAAGTTCAGCTGTGATTAGGACTTGGCTTTCTGCAGACTAGTCAAGTTTTTATACACTGACTGAATAAATAATTTCTTCTTGAACCTTGAATAGAAAAGGGTTCTGTCCAAACTGTTTCTATAAAATGAAAAGCACACAACTCCCTAGAATAACATTACATGCTTCAACATGGAGATTTGTACTCATAGAAATGACTAAAGTAGATAACCTGTTCATTATGGGGTATCCAATATTTTTGGCAATATCGTGTATTTGTCTTGTTGTGACAGGCACAAACATTTACGTTGTTACATAGTTAGTTTAAATGATTTTTTTAATAATGCAAATATGTGAATGGTGGGTGTAATGCCTGTCTGTCTCTTAGCAGACTGATGGGTTGTGGGCGTATGGGCAGCACATCCTCTCTGCCAGTGAGCGGGAGAGCGGAGCGCCAGGAGTCCTGGGACCTGCTCAAGCAGCCTGGCCTGCTGCCCTGCTCTACCAGCAGGTGAGACCACAGCACTCAAAACCTACTCCAAGTTCAGTGAGAAGATTGCACTACAAAGAAGAATTGCTTTGTTGTTTGAGTGTGTGGATTAAGACATAGTAGGAGTGAGCCTGTGGGCCTGTAATCCTCCTGGGACAGAGTCAGGCAGTGGAGCACAAGCAAGCTGGCAGAAACTGGGGCACACCCAGATTAAAGGGGCCACCTGGTCCTCCCATCCACAAGCCAGGACTTGTTTTATTTATTTTGTACAGTATATGATCTCACAATACCATTCAAAAGTTTGGGGTCATGTTTTTAGTTTTTCCTTTTATTCATCAATGACTCATAAATTGATGAGAGGAAAGTAAATACATTTTAACTGTTACAAAAGATTTATATTTCAAATAAATACTATTCTTTTAAATAATAAATGGACAAAAATATTAAGCAGCACAAATGTTTAAGGTGTTTGTTGCAGTTAGAATTAAATATTTTTTTGTAGGTTTAAACCAAATAATATATTCTGCCATACCTGTCCTGTCCTGTTCACTCCAAACTTGTGGACAATTATTTAAATAAGCAAATTAAACAAAATAGGTCTTTATTTAGACCCTTTTTGTTTCATTGCGACATTTAATTTTACATTACTGTGTGAGAATTTGTGAGAAAAACAATACAATGTTACAAAATGTTCAACGTTGATAAGTAGAAGTAATAAGTTGTTTCTTGAGCACTAAATCGGCATATTATAATGATTTCTGAAGGATCATGTGACACTGAAGCCTTGAATAATGACTGCTGATAATTCAGCTTTTCCATCACAGGAATAATGGCTGCTGAATAGACATTTTGCACTTTAAAATATTAAAATAGACAACAGTTTGAAATAATATTTTACAATATTATTGTTTTTACTGTATTTTTATCAAATAAATGCAGCCTTAGTAAGCACGACAGACTTTCTGACCATTTTTAACTTTTCAACAGTAGTGTATGTTAACTAGTAAGAATGTTTCCAAAGAGGTAAAGCTAATTTGTGCACTTCTGTGTCCTAAAAGCTAGACTGAGATGCTTCAGTTGCTACTTTTATTTTTTTATTATAAATTATTGTATTTTTCTAATTCACAGCATTTCACAGATCATGTCCATAGACTGACTGTTCTTAGTAATGAGGCCATAACAAGCCTGTGATTAAAAGCTCACTGTTGCCATCTAGTGTCAATATTGATTTTCCGTTACAGATATGTCAAATGGCTGTGGTCTGCCAGGACACATGTTCTTGTGTAACCACATGTATTCATGCTACAGATTGACTGCACGATTAGCTGTGTACACTGACCTGCAACGGTTCAGCTCTGATAGTCACATGATAAAAGAAACATATGAGTGCCTTAATGTGTACGATTATTTTTTTCTGTGTTTAACATCACATTTACAATTAGATGTCTGTAGAATCAAATAAACATTGTGACTGATGGTTAAAATTATATACAATATGAAAATTATGTGTTTTGGAAAGGAACCAAAGATTAAATTATAATTCACTACTGATGCCTACATCAGATGCTCAATTTGTATACACCAAAATTATGGGTTTGATTCACAGAGAACACACACACTGGTAAAATCAGCTGCCAAATGTGTAAATAATTTGTACCTTTAGAATGGTACACATTTTGTCAGGACTCTGGAAGGCTCTATTCTTGTGGGAAGCCGTCCAAATGCGTGCACACACACACACACACACACACACACAAACCCATAATCAACAGTAATCACAAAGTGACCCCAAGTCATTTCCTCAAACGCTTCATAAGAGGTGTTCATAATGTTTCATTCAAGGGTGAACCTTATTTCCTGTGTGATTTCCTTTGAATGAACACTAATGAATAGCTTGATAGGTGCTTTGAAATGTGCTCAAAGGTTTTCAATGTCTTTGTGCTCAATTCCAGTGCTCAAAATCAAAAGGTTTGTGTCCAGATCTCTTCTCAGACATGCTGGATCGCTATTGAAAAGATCAGAATACTCTTTTTTCAGGAAAGAGTGACAAGAACATTTTCATCCACAGCTACAGCCACCATTGTTTTATCATATACAGCAGCTTCAAGATTCAGTCAGGAAAAAATACTTGAAGTGCATTTGTTCATGAAAGTGCTCATTCAATTCATTGTCTGTCCTCAGCCTGGAAGAGAACTCCGATGACTTCATCTCTTCTGTGCCGCTTCTGTCATCAGATCCTGTGAATGAAGCCCAGTCATCCAAGGTAACAGAAGTGGCTTAATGTCATTCCAGCTGCTGGCGCACTGTGTAACAAGAGTCCACAGCAGCTGTCAATATATACTCTTTCATTTACTCATTCACCACATAAACATGTTCTCCTTTATAGGGAAAATAAATCCAGCACAACATCACTTTTATTTTCTTTGGCTGTCAAACATTCATAACAGCGTGTTGAGGTTTTGCTGTTTACTCAGTGGTTCATCAGGATTGTCAATAGAGTGCTGCAAAGCCAAGAGGAATTTTTCCCTTAGCTTTTGGATTATTGAAGAAGGATATGTGACCAATACATTTGTATGCTATTAAAATGTTTGTCATGGTAATCTTCACATTGTACATTTTGAATCCTAAAAACAATTACCAAAAGTAAAATGTTAAAGTTAGGCTATGCACAAACTACACCAACACAACACAACAGTTAAAATTTTAACACAAGATTGTGTCTATAAACACAAGAAGGCTGAAAAAGCAGACTCGTGAGTAGATGAGCTTTCCTGCTTTGCATGACGGTGTTTAATGTCCCTGACAACCTCTGTAGTCCCATTTAGTTACTTTTTACCAATTGCCTTTTTAAAGACGCATAAAAGCTTTAAGAAAATCAGTGGTTAATTTCTGAATTCATTTTGTTATAGAATAAAACATGGTTGACCTTTTGTTAACCATAGACCTCACTTCAGGCATATAACCAAAACCCATTGACTTGGGGATGATGGGACTCAGTGCACTTATTTCTGGGTTTCAGTATTTATTCCTGCAACACAAAACTATTATGACTATAATATTAAGCTAATGAAACCATTAAAAAAAATAAAAAGTAATAGAATATTGTAGAAACTTGAGGGTGGGTTCTTGGCACTTGGGCCACTTTTCATTCACCTCACAGTGCCATATTTACTTATATTTTTATCCATTTATCTTAACTATTCTCCCTTTCTGTCTCTGTTAAATGTTTTTTATTTTTTTACAAAAGCATCACTTTTGTGATGTCTTGCCAGCATTGACACGTCCTGCAGGAGATTCAGATCTAGTCATTGAATGTGCTTTTGGTTGCCATACGCATTAGAGCATGTGGCTTTTTACAATGCAGGTCAAAGTTCAGGATCCTGAGCAGCTGACAGCCCCACAGACTGCTAACCTGATAGACTTCACTGACCCCATCCCTGTAGTAGGTTCAGCACTGCAGCTCACGGTATGCTTGTAATGCTTGTAGTAAGCATAAGTTTGGCTCTATAATTGACTATGGCACAATCATGCCTGTTCTCTCTAGGTGTTTTCACATCGTTGAAGTATTACGATTTTATAAAAATATTTGATTTGACACAGGTGCCAGCTCCCAAACCCACAATCACTCCTCGATGGATCATTCCAGCATCCGCACCTACAGTGAGTTGACCTCTTTAATCATTTTGATAAAGATATTACATGAAAATGAAATCTGATTGAATACCTAAATAGGATACATTTAGTATGATTTAACAGTACCTCCGTGCATCACTGTAGAAGAACAGCACCTGTATCTAAGCGTTTGCACAGGGATGCCTCTTCATATTTCTCTGCAGCTCTGTAGATGCACTCTGTAGATTTATAGATTTAGAAGAAGCTTTCATATTGCAGTATATTATGTTGACTCACTATCAAGCCACATGTTCAGTGGAGTGTACATTACCCTTACTTCTCACATATCTAGTAGTTGATTTAGTGACTGACTGTCCCCTACTTCCTCTCTCGCCTCTAACAGTCTGGCACCTTTACTAACGGCCCCTTGACTGTACAGCAAAGATGTCATCTCACCATCCTGAAGGGGCCGCTATTTCCTCACCCCCATCTCTCTCACAATGTGATTGCCACAAGGTTTGTTTCATCCCTGTTCCATTACCTTTCTCTGCTCTGTTGAGGACAGTTGTCCTACTACTTTCCTGAGCAATCAGATTTACCATTTTCAACTTGGTAGATGATAAAAACCAAGAGGAGTCCTGCTGTAATTTCTCCATTTTGTGGGTGTGTTTCTCAACTGAGAGTAACTCGAAAGTAGTAGTATATTCAATTAAATCTACTAGCACTCAAAAGTTCGGGTACATTAAGAATTATTTAATATTTTTGAAAAGATTCCTATGCTCACCAAAGTTTATTTGATCAAAAATACAGTAAAAACAGAAATACAGTGCAAATTGTTACATTTTAATATAACCGTTTTCTGTTTTGATACACTACCAGTCAAAATTTATCTTCTGCTCACAGAACCTGCATTTAATTGATAAAAAATACAGCAAAAAAAATTGTTGTACTATTTATTAAGAACTGCTTTCTATTTGAATATATTTTAAAATGCAATGTATTCCTCTGATCAAAGCTAAATTCTCAGCATCATCACTCCAGTCTTCAGTGTCACATGATCCTTCAGAGATCGTTTGAATATGCTGATGTGCTATTCAAGAAACATTTATTATTATAATTATTATTATCAATATTTAAAACGGTTGAGTATTGTTTTCAGGATTTTTGATGAATAGAAAGATCCAAAATCACATTTATCTTAAATAAAAAGCTTTTATAACATTATACACTATACCATGCAAAAGCTTGTTGTCAGTAATAATTTGTATTTCTATTAATTATATAAATTAATACTTTTATTCAGCATGGATGGTTTAAATTGATCCCAAGTGATGATAAAGACAATAATGTTACAAAAGATTTCTATTTAAGATAAGTGCTGTTCTTCTGAACTTTATTCATCAAAGAAACCTGAAAGATTCTACTCTGCTGTTTTCAACAATAATAATAATAAATGTTTTTGAGCAGCAAATCAGAATATTAGAATGATTTCTGAAGGATTTGTGACTGGAGTAATGATGCTAAAAATTCAGCTTTGAATTTACAGGAATTTAAAATTTAATAAAAAAATATATTAAAATAGTAAACATATTTCAAAACTGCTGTTTTTGCTCTACTTTGGATCAAATAAATGCAGGCTTGGTGAGCAGAAGAGACTTCTTTAAACAAAACAAAAAACTTAAAAATCTTACTGTTCAAAACGTTTGACTGGTAGTGTACGTTTAAAAATATAATGTATTCCTGTGACTGCAAAACTGAACTTACAGCAGCCATTACTTCAGTCTTCTTTTTTCAGGGTTCTCTGATTAATTGAAAGTTTTTAAAATAATATGTGTTTAATGTAATTTTGGATAAATTCCTTGTTGAATAAAAGTACTTTCTTTTAATATAAAATAAATCCTACTGACCCCAAACATTTGAACAGTAGTGTGTTTTTGCATGCAAAATAACTTTCAAACATACCAAAACGAAACTAAGTTTTTAGTCCAGCAGAAATTGCTTTAACTTCAAACACTGAAGAGTTAATATTTGTTTCTTTTTGAGTTATGTTTGTTCTTAATTCAGCTTCTGATTGTAACTGCCAATTGCTGAATTGATTTTGACAGTATTGTGGCTCACCCAATAAAGGACCACAACCACAAGCCCAAAGGTCTGCTGACCACTGAACTCTGAGAGCGAAGCCTTGAGCACATGCCCAGCACCTGTCACTGGACCATCTAAAGTTTTCCTACATTCCAGTGCCCCGACAATGAAAGCACAGAGACAACTGGACTCTGGGCATGCATGGGATTGCAATTTCATCTTCAACAATGCTGGCTTTTGACAGATAGTATCCGCAAACCCAGATCTCAGCGCTGATGACCAAGAATAAAAGTATTGAACTCCGTTTCAGTGCACCAAGGGCTAACAACAGCGTCCAGTGATTGGGGCCCACCATTCCTTTTATAACTTTTATACCTCTTTTGAGTGACTCTATACAGCCCTTGGGTGTAGCAAAAGCACATGAATGACCCAGTCCTGTGTTGTGATGGGATGTTTGATCATCTAGAATGTCTGATCCACCTGCTGTCCACTTCCTGTTCAGATCTTCTCTGATTGGATGACTGTGAAAGAGCTTGTGAAGTGAACCCCCTCGGATCACAATGCATCACTGACTCTTTTTAGAACTGGAGTAGCTTTTGCTACAGAAAATCTATTTTTAATCTTTTTTGCCCTTTTTTAATCTTTGCTCTCTATGTTTTTATGAAGTAGCTGCATTCATTCTTACACTTTTAAGTACTGTACTCTAAACTGCACAGTTGTTAGAGAAATATTGTGTAGCTTTGGGCAACTACAGTCATGAAATCGCTGAGCCAAGATTTGCTGTTTGAACATTTTATCAATGCTGTTTTTATCCGAACATAGTAGTTATGACATGCCTTATTTTAATAGCTCATAAGGTTTTAAATATACATGGACATATTACAACGTAACATGTTACCACAGTGTAATATGTCATCTACTGTGTTTAGTTGAAATATTTCACTGGGTTTTCTTTGTGTAGTGTGTTAGTGCAGTTCTTAAGTGTGCTTCACTGTGTTGTATTAGATGTTATGTGAGACACAGGAGCAGCTGAGACCTCTTGTCACCCACTGGCTCATACTATATCAAAACTGTGAAAGACTTGGACCATGTAAACAAACTAAAATGCTATTCCCTGTGATACAATGAAAAAAAACAAATCACTTGCAGTCTGTGTCATTGACATTACCTTCTGCACTACAAGTTCCACAAGCATTAAAAGCTATTTTTCAGCATACTGTAAAGTACGTAATTGGTATAATCACTGGATCTGAAATCACTGGGATTAAATGTTTGGAGGTCAAATTTGAACTTATGTAGTCAAATCTTGTAAATAATAATTTGTCAGATTTCTTAAAGTGGTATATATGGTCTAGCTTTTCTGATTTGCTCTGTCTTTAGTGGAAGTGCTCAATCACAGAGGGCAGTTGTAGCTGCAATCCATTGATATGCTATTCATTTTGTTCTCCAAGACTCACACTGTAGGCTTATTTACATACAGAATATTAATGATCTGTAGATGTCACAGCAATGATCTGTTTATATCAATACACCTGACTGTAAGCCTTGTCATTTTGTATAATGTGATATTCCACAAGTAAAAGATATTTTAACATTGTTGTTGAACCTGTGTTTTTATGGGCATTGTGTGTGTGTGTGTGTCTTCTAAATGTTACAGTACGCACAAACTTTAGACTTTATTTGATCACCATGGAGCTGAGTTTTTGCCATTTTGGCTATTCTTCGATCCATTTAGAATATTAGTTTTCCATTTGTTGTGGTTGCCTTTTTAAAGCACTAGATATCATTTTAGCAGAGCGTCCTATCATTTTCTGCACTTATTTAGGTTTTCCCCTAAATAATCAACATTTTAATCCTCTAATCAAAGTTCGCTACTCTTTTGAACAATGTAACGACCCATTTTACTCAGATTTTCAGAAAGATTTGCACAGTACATTTGCTGCCTTTGTCCTTAAATAAGGGCCACTTGTTTGACACCAGTTTTTATTTTACAGAATGATTTACCTCTAATTAAACTTCTGTATATATATATATATAGAAAGAGAGAGAGATCCTATTGAATTTTATCTTAATGGCATTGAAATTGCGATTTTTATTATTATTAAATTGCTAATTTGTTTTGTTAATATTTACCCACTAAATTTGTTAATAATAGGAAAATAATGAATGGCTTCTAGTTTGTTGGCATCATTTTTGTCTCTCGATTCCTTTAAAGCAATAGATGATTTTAAAATGCATGTTTCTGATATCAATCCAATATTTGTGGGGTAAATGTGCATGTGGCTTAAGCATAAAAGAGAAAATTTTAACAAATGCAATAAACCTTATGCACTTGACAATGATTGTGTTTTAGGTTTAGGACTAAACTGTAAATGTATTTGATCAAGAAGAAGAAACCTTATTCTAAGTTGGGCAAAAGGAAATAATTTCATTCAGGCTACATGTACTAAAATATTCCCAAAGGAAGAATATGTAATTGTGCCAAAAAATAAACATCTGTGAGAATCCAGATGAATGTGCATACCTGCTGGGTGATTCTGCAAGTTTGTCACATTATGTTGAAAAGTTTCCCCTGGCAGTGTGGCTGAAGTCTCCAGTGGAGCAGCAGGTGGAGACAGAGCTCTTCATGAGTCAAACAGGATCAAACTTCAGTCCTTTGTAAGCTCCAAACTTCACAAATTAGTGCAGATCACACAAGATACTTTTCAGCTTTTCTTGTTGTTGTTCACCTCATATTTAAGGAAATCGTTTGACAACAAAT
Source organism: Gymnocypris eckloni scoliostomus (assembly GCA_027564155.1). Lineage (NCBI taxonomy): Eukaryota > Metazoa > Chordata > Actinopteri > Cypriniformes > Cyprinidae > Gymnocypris > Gymnocypris eckloni. The sequence continues at coordinate 20,788,032 of CM050425.1, read as the reverse complement.
GTAATCATTTATTTAAAAAATGACAGCATCAGAAACAATTTATAAACAATGTTTTTAACCAAACTGTTTTTTTTTACTGCATATTTATACTTATTTAGTCATAAATAATAGAATTGTCTGATTTATTCCTGGTCATAATGACAATACAGTCAGATGCTTAGTTGTTTAAAAAGACCCAATATAAAATAGCCTATACAAAAAAAATATAATACATTAGTAATAGACAGATCATTTAAACACTTAGTTCCAAATAAATTGTTACATCAGACAAGTAAACTTGTCTTAAATCAAGGCACAAATGTTTCCGGAGGAATTCAGTTTAATTGCATGGTTTTATTTTATTTTATTTGTTTATTCATTCAGCCAATGGGTTACTACTCGAAGCCCCAGTTATTAACCTATTAATTATTCGAATTAGAATAACTGCGGCTAATTCTTTATTTCAATGTCATTGTTTTGTCAATCCCCCTGTAATTCAGATCGTGACCACAGAAGGCGCAAAGTCTCTTTCAGTGGGGCTGCTCTTTAATAACGACATTTCATCTGGATAGGGAAATTGGCGTCAGTCCATTAAAAGTTACGAGGTAATTTTCTCAAATTTTCTGCGTTTGATAATAACGGTCTGTGTATTTATTATATTACTTGTAAAAATTGTGTGCACTTATGCAGTAGTATTTGGAATTGAGCATGAAGCTCAATGTTTTTTCCTCGATTTTCCACTAGTGTGAACAGCACACCGTAAGTTACAGTGCTTCCCTCACTTCTCTAATTAATTATGTTCATGTTTATTATTAGCCAGTATAAGTTGATGAGCCGTGAGGGAGGTGGCTTTGCGTTTACTGCTGCCACAAGCACAGCTCGCATCTTTTAGTTGTGCGCCTGACGCGCGCTGGAGCGCACAGTCCGCATGCCCACGAGCGACTTCAGAGAGAACTACTGAGCGCACGCTTCAACTCAGCCGAGACCCATTCCAGCTCCGCATTTCAGCTTTATTCGGTACTAAAGTAGTACTTTATAAAACACATGGTATGGTGACTGAGAGGAACGGGGGAATTCTGTCTTCGGCGTCTTCAGAGGCGATTCAGCGTTGAATTAAACTGCAAAATTACCTGTCAAACGCGCAGATGTGCGGAGTGTCGAGAAAGTAGAGCCGTTTAATCGACTATCAACAAACTTCCGTTGTTTTGACTGACATTGACACGTCATGGCATCAGTGTCGTGGAGACACGCGCTTTTCTTCTTGCTAGTTGGTAAGTTGAACTGGTTTGTCCTGTTTGTCTGCATTTCAACCCTATTATGTTTGTTTCTCTGAATTTAATTCTGACTGTAAAACGCATATGACAGCTAAACAAATCAGAACGAGCTATTAAGTAGTGTGTTTATCTGTTTGATTGGTTTGATAGTGTTTTATGGAAGTATCTAAGGTGTAAGATGAGTGAGAAGTCCAGTTTTTTTTAGCAGTGGATTTTTAGGTTGGATTCATACAAATACAAACCTGTTAATAACGATTGTAAATTGTATCATCCAACCAAATTTTTTTTTTTTATGTAGCTCTCAGGTTAAAAAGTGAATACACTATTCAGGCAACTAATAAAATATGATTTTGTGTTCTTTGGACAAAGGTAATGCATTTTTTAAATAAATGGGCAGTGGACAATGATTTTTTAAATATTATATTTACACAGATGATTATAATATTTACTAGCCAAATTGGGTTTAATATGTTTTTATGTTATGGTGCATTCAGTTAAATTTGGCAATTGAGATGATTAGGAAAAAATGGCCCAATTTTTTATTAATACTTTTCCATTTTGTTGTTTAATTTTTCATAATTCCATAAATGTTTTACTGTTTAAATTCAGCCAAGAAGTCTATATTATGCTATTTGATGGCAGGTACCATTTGATGTGGCAACTTACTCTGATATGGTGTGATAACAATGCAGGTATAGCAATTTAAATAATTGGATCTTAATTATATATGCTGGCTGTAATGTACTGTAATTTTGAGGAAAAACATGTAATATTTACGTAGAACACAAATGCTCTTATCCCATTTAGTCTTTTTCATAATACACAGAGGTTTGAAATTTAGCTGAAAGTGAATAATCCATAAGTGACAAGCCTGCCCACTTATGGGTCAATTATCTAATTTTCTAATTAATAATGCATGGCAACCTTCTTCTGTTGGAAAGAATTCATTTCATACTTACCTTAACAAGCTCGCTGAGCTGTTCTGAGCATGACTAACAAGCTACACCGTTTCCCTTGATTTCCTGTCACCATTCAATTGGGATTGCTATATTTACTCTACGAAGATTCATGGCATACTTATGAAGAATTTTAATGCAATTATGAGCGATTCATTGTTGTGAACTCACCTGACTCTCAGACGAATAATGCACACATGTGACTCTTCCTTTGTGACAGTGACAAGTATCTGTCTCTCTGATGGCAGAGGGAAAGAGAGGATGCTGATGGATTCAAGTAAGAGAATGAAGCTCATGAAACTGCAGATAAATATTTAATCAGTCTGTAGAAATATGTAACTCTTGAATAAACAGTTCTGCTCCAGTTAAGCCTGCTGTGGGTGTCCTATAAAATATGTAGATTTAGCAGGGGAATCTTCTGGTTTTAAAACAGCATCAGGAAGTGGACTCAGGAGGAGTGTATGTTAACTGATGAAATAAAATCTGCTACTCTTTAAAACTATGCAAATAAAAAATGAGATATGCAAGCTTGATTCGATGGGTTGAATTTCAGAATAGGTCATAATGTAATATGTGTTCCAACAATGCAAGTATGTGTTGCATTTTTACCGGGTCTGCAAAGGGCCCTGTAAGGATACTACAGCATAAAACTAGTTTAATGACTAATAACACAGTTTAGAGACCCTTTCCTTTACTTTCCATATTTTCCAACTTTCTTTGTAGTTTTTTTTATTTTGTTTTTTTTTATTTTAATTTCCTTTCCTTTTCTATCCTTTTTATTTCCCTTTGGTTTTTCCTTTTTATTACATTTCCATATATTAATTTCTGTATATGTCCTCTTTTTTTCGTTTCCTTTTCCCTTCCTTTGCCTGTTTTATTCTCCAGCACTTTTTCCTGTCCTCTTTTCTTTCCCCATTATCATTCTTCCTTTTTAGATGACTCCTAACCCACTTTCTTTATGGATGGCTATATCCATCTTGTCCTTCAGATATGCACCAGGGGAGTCTGTCAAGTCCCAGGATATTGATGGCATCGTGACTGTTAACTGCTGGCACAGAGAAAATGGTGGCTTCATGCTTTTGTTGCGAGCCGAGATAAATGTCAAGCACACTTTTCAAAACCGAACAAAGCTTTCATTGTGTTCCAGACCAGAATTGTACTCTATCCCACCAAGATTTATCGATCTGACAATCTGACAATAGAAATTCTACCACATAAAACACTAAATACATTAAAGGACACGTTAGCGGGATGAAGGGGAGCACAAGGATGTGTCCTATACGGTTCCCTAAATGCAGATTAGCATGGTGCATTTCTCTAATTGAGGTGAATAACCTGATGGCAGTGGGCGGGGAGATCTGGACAGCCGTAACAAGTGTAGACGAATATATGGCTGCTCTATTTCTTTACGCTTGTCAGGACCGCTTTGTATTTCATTCTCAATGTACTGCCTTAAGCAGTTCTACCCTTGAAATAATTCTGTTTACTAGGCCTTGAACCCAAGTTCATTAGTGAGCATTGTGTGCTAAGAATTTAGCGGTAAATGATTATAGAATTTGTTTTACAAACGGAGCATTTGGAATAACATCCAGAGAGCTGCTGGACCAAACTAAGCATGCTTGATCGTGCAGAATGGCAGCTGGAGCTGAACACAACAAATGTATCCATATTTCGTATTAGCATAATCGGAAAATATCTCAATAACTTTAGCGTGAAGTAACTTTGCAAAAGTGGAATGATTTTGATTGCCTGTGTCTTAAAATCTTGACGTGAGCAATGCTATTTTGTACTCAAGAAAAGTAGCTTTTTAAGCTCTTTGTATACTTAGATGAACATATTGCATCATGTTAGACCATGTTGGATCACGTCCATCAGCAATCATATTTTGTGGAAAAGTGCGACGCGTGACCTATTTGGTCAGCATTCATCATACAGTATTGGAAAAGCACAGTTAAACATACAAATGTAATAGCAAAAGGTGGAAGTCGTGGCCTAATGGTAGATTGAAATCAACTCATAATCGAAAGGTTGCGAGTTCGAGTCTTGGTCCGGCAGGAATTGTAGGTGGGGGGAGTGAATGTACAGCTCCCTCTTCACCTTCAATACCACGACAAGGTGCCCATGAGCAAGGCACTGAACCCCCAAATAAATGGCTGCCCACTGCTGTGTGTGTGTGTGCCAGAGACTAGAGCTGTAATTAATTTGGATAGCAGCATAGCTTAATGTTTGATTTTAGGATGATTTGATAAGATAACTTCACAATTTGATTGACAAAGAAACTCCATAGGACACACATTCAAGTTTACTGGAGTCTTTTGTCTGGAAAAACTCTGAAAAGTAGGATACTTAAGTAAAAATCTCTGGAGAAAATATATATTTTTTTATATACAAGGTGGCATGAGCATTGAATCCTAGCTCTTGGCCGCTGATTGTATAAATAAAAACAGGCAATTTGTGCGCCCGCCCTGGCCCTTGAGACACATTTAACATTTGTCTCACTACAAAATAAAAGTGGCGCTTTGTTTAATGCTTTAAGAAACAGAAGTAGCACTGAAAAATACAGTTAATATTTGATGTCGAACCTGTCGTGTGATGTCAGCAGGGAATCATCATGCTGGAATGTGCAGCTCTCTGCAGCGCTGCTGGATGGGATGGAGCTCCTCCCTGCATTAGCTGATTATTCAATATGCAGATTGAGTTACCCTATAAACTGTGTTGCATCGCTGTGGTATAAATTAGTTTTAAAGGAAAATAAGAGCTGGATTGATTCATCTGCTCAATGGCATCTTTAAGGCTCAGCAGGCCCCTCTTATCACGCGGGGAACAGACAACATGGCACTGAATATGAAATTATATGCTGTGAAGTATCATTCTTGGGTCCTTGGTGTGATTGTCTAAAGAGACAGTTAAAGCAGCATCGACCCCACGCAGTGTATAAGACCTCTTTAACAGCAGGAGCTCAGGAAACAAGATCTTTCTCGCCCC
>CM050425.1:20628488-20782738 GCA_027564155.1 Gymnocypris eckloni scoliostomus | reverse complement strand
CAAATAAACACGCTTTGAGACATATAAAGCGTAATGATAAATGGGTGATATATAACAAATCATGTGTGCTAAAAGTGGAAGCTGAAGCGCGCTTTGAAGGACATGGAGGCTCTAGCGAGATCACTTGCATTTTTTTTTTTTTATAAGAGTGGAAAATTTAAAAACGCCCTAATTTTTCCTCATAAAGGTAAGAGTATTCATCATTCGGAGCTGCAAATAGTTTTATTTGTGTGCAATCACAATATCAACAAAATGTTTAGATTTTTAAAATAAAGAAAACAAACTGGGTGGTCTTGATCTTGAGCAGGAACACTTCACAAAAACAGAACCAAAACTCAGCAAGTACTTGCCTTACTGACATGATAAATATTTATAGAATGCCATAAAATACTATAATTTACAAAAAAATTATTCAAATCAAAAAATAAAAACTCTTTCATCAGCCTATGAAATCCATAAAGATAAATTTCTCCCTAAAGGCGCGTCCAGTGAGGAGATATGGGGAGTCAGGATCGTCAAACTTATTACTATTTTATTTAAATTTTGTATTTTTTTTTGGGGGGCAGCTGTGCCAAGATAGTGTTTGCATGTAGGCCTAGTACAAATAACCTACAGCGGCATTTCAGTGTCACACTGAACAATTACTAAATAAGATTAACGTCATACTAATTTAATGAAGTCAAAATTACGATATTAAAATCATATTATATTGTGTGACATTAATGTGAAAATTACACTCCCCAAATTTTTTTTTGCATTGTGGTTCATTGTTTTATTTATTTTTTAGGAAAACCGCAACAATAAAGACAAACTCGCTTAAATTAAAATAATAAAGGAAACGTTTATTAACAAAAATTTCGCTTTTGGATCATAGTTTCTCGCATCACTCTTAGTTGGATCATAGTTTCTCGCATCACTCACAGTTGAAAACTATATTAAAATAAAACGAATTTAAGAATTAAAAACTACAATAATTATAGTTTTTATAATATTTTTATTATAGTTTTGAATTTTTGAATTCGTTTTATTTTAATAGTTTTCAAATTTGCAATAAAACGTGACAAGAGTGATGCGAGAAACTATGATCCAAAAGCGAAATTTTTGTTAACAAATGTTTCCACGAACACAAACTTTTCCATGACATTCTTATTTATTGAAATGCACATGTATTATATAGATTCATTACACAGAGTGAAATATTTCATGCCTTCATTTCTTGAAATTGATGAAAAATCAGATGACAGGTACGTCACAGTGTGCATTACAGCCCTCGTCAGAGAGCGCCAGAATTCAAATAAACAATTATCCGCTTTTTTTACTTTTTTTGGGGGGGATGGTCTCATTCTGTGTGTAACACTGAATACTACAAAGCCATGTGGTTTTTTTAAACCAAGATGCAGTTTTTTTAGCGTGAGCTATTCCATAACGGATAAAAACAATAACTATCCCTGAAGAAAGGAGACGTAAACAAAGGAATATCCGTCCATATAACAACGTTATTGCTTCATTGGACTAAAGTGCTCGATGGGATGTTGTTCCGTGGACCCTTACCTCTCTAACTAAACGGGGATTTACAGCAGTGGATGCGTTTGTGACTCAATATTACACGAAGCTGGTATATGCTGCTTATGGATGGTTTGATGTGTACTGCTTACATAAATTTAGCAAATACATTCCTTATAAGCTTTCCATCGAAAAACAGCGATCTATCGTCGATGCTAGAGAATGCATTGAGACCTTCATAATGATATATAGTTTGTCAAGATTAATTTTGTCCCGCTTCCTTTAATCTATTTGTAAACAATGACACGTGCAAACAAAGAGCGTTCAGAGTGCAGGTTAACGTTAAAATTAGTTCAATGTAGTTGTAGGAGTGTTAAATAAAAAATACAGATGATTAACTTCATTCAATTGTTCCATTTCATTATGTTTTGTAACATAAAAGATAAAGCTAATACAATATAATAAAGATATAAAGATAATACAAGCTACTCAGTGTATTCAGTAGGTTGCCTTGGTGGCTTAAGGTATTGTAAGTATACAACAATGCGACAATAAATAAATGCATTTACTTTTTACTATTGATACATAAGTACTTTAAAAACATGTGCTTCCGTCATTTTACTTAAATTAAAATCTGTGAAGTAGTATTTGACCAGTAGTATCTGTACTTTGACTCAAGTAAGGAAGTTGTGTACTTTGTCCGCCTGTGGTTGTACCATATATTGAAATGAATCTGGCCGTATGTATTAATCACTTTTACAAGGCATTTACTATTATTTTATTTAAAAACTGATATTAATCAGTATCTTTATCCATTATGCATTTATGTTTTTACATTCAACACTTTTAATGTTTAGTATATAGTAAATACTGCTTGAATTGGTGTATTTAAAATGTAAGTTTTCAGTTTCAGGTAATTTATTACTAGACTCCATAGATAAATATGTAGTGGTTTATTTCAGCCTTACAGACTGAATTTTGGCAAGTGAGACTTAGTTTAGATTATTTATTGATGGATGTTTACATTAACATAATGATTATGGACTGTTAAATACTTTATCCACTGAATAAAGTTTATACATTTCAGAAAGGAAATGATGTTTTAAACATTCATGATGTGTTTGTGATGTGAGCTTTAGCAGTTTTAGACCCTCCCCTTCTGCTACATAGGTAATGAAGTTACTAAGTTCATGGTGACCAGCATTCCACGCTTTTTTTATTTTTAATACACCATCTGGGTATTCATAGTGACTAGGTCTTGCTGTTTTTTTAAACGCTGGTAATAAGAACCTTACAGTAGTTACACCTCACCACTTTACCCACAATTTCTGCACTTTACCTTAATTTTGCACTTGATTTTTCTCCTATTGGAGTTCTGGATCTCCCTTGCTATCACAAGAAGTCATCTGAGGCCTAATGATCTGCGGCCATGTACACAGTTTATCTTCAGTCCAGCAGTGTAATGAGTGGGAAGAGCTTTACTGAGTGGGCCCGCTGGGCCAAGGGATACCATTAGCACAAACATGGTGTGGCCATTTCAACTTCTTTGTTCACAGCTCGGCAAACAGATGTTTTCTTGCGTATTCATCAAGTTGTCTAGGCGCATGAAGCGGATGATGCTTCTGGATATGAGTTAATGTTGAAATACATGCCTGTGGGAAGTAGATTAGGGTCATCAGCGAGAACAGCTTTCAAAACCAAGAAGCATGCATATTGCGAGTCTATATATTGGGATTTCTGTACCCAGTAAATGTTTATATTTTAGAAAATGAAAAAAAAAATATGTAGCTGATGAAGAACAAACAAGGCGTTGTTTGTTAAAATGTCAGAATTTATGTCATGAATGCATGGTTACTGATGCAGATTTATAGACTTGAATCTAATTTACAAGCTAATGATTCAGTTTTATTTCTATTTAAATTTGATTTAATTTTGGTGTATTTCATTTACAATGTCTACTTAACTTGCACGCACAAAACTCTGCTAATGCTGTAAATTCTAGAAAGCAGTGTTTCAGACTGATTTAAACTGGAAACCGGTCTTTTTAAACTATTCAATAATAGCACATGTTAATTAGTTTGTGAATCAGACTGCCAGATTTGTTTGTTAATCAGACTGCATTGATCACATAGTATGTTTTGTTTTTGCTTGCAACCCTTCACTGTTTGGATAGAGCCATTTTTGTTTTAAGATTAAGACCATAAGACTACAGATAGAGAAGAGAATACTTAGAAGCAGTGGCATAGCGTATGCAGGGTATATGCAGGTGTATATGGGCCCAGGCAGATTGTGGGCCTGCCAAGCCAAAGGGAACTTTTGACTGAAAGGGAACGAATAGGAGCCCTGCACGGGCCCAGCCCTTGTCCGACAGCTTATCAGAACTCTCTGCCTGAGTCCAACCCGAACTCGTGTCTTTTTTTCCTCTCTCTCTCTCTCTCTTCCCCTTTACACAACTGCTGTTACAGCCATTACAAAGATCAGCTTTGGTTTTTAATGGCAAAGTGGTTATATTTAGTTTTGCTTAGTTTCATTTCGTTAAGGTAATTTAGAAATATGATTGGAACATTTTATGTTTGCTAAATTCAAGTTTAAAAACCAAGCGGACAGTGCAAGACAGTGAGTTGAGTATATGTTTGATCAGTTTAGCCTTCTCAAATAAACACGATTTGAGACAAACTTAACGCATTTCACAAATAAAAAAAAAATTAAGATAAATGTGTGATATGTAACAAATAGTTTGTGCTAAAAGTGGAAGCTGAAGCGTGCTTTGAAGGACATGGCTTTTTATTGACTCTGTGCATCTCAGTGTGGTATGGTAATTCCTCAAACCAGGACTGCAAAGCTCTACAGAGAGTCGTGCGCTTAGCTGAGCGCATCTCAGGGTCGGTCGGCTCTGCAGGACATCTACTTCAAACGCTGTAAAAGCAGAGCTGCTAAAATCCTCAAAGACCGGTAACCATCTTTTCTGTTTACTGCCATCTGGCAAGCGCTTCAGGAGCATGATGGCAAAAACTGAGAGACTGAGGAGGAGCTTCTTCCCTCAGGTCATCAGGCTCCTAAACTCAAACCCAGTCTCATAAACTCCTTAACACAAACCCAGTCTCATAAACTTACAAGATTGTTAACTGTAAAACATCCATATTCTCATCACCCGTATTGCCTTTGTGTACATACCCTGCACAACCCCGTTTGCACATCCCTCTTGTTCATATTACTATTTATTAAGCCCCAGTATACTGTTTTTGCACATCTTATTGTTTTGCACTTTTTATTTCATTGCACATTTTACTCTTATTTCTCTTTTTACCATATATGCTCTTGTGTTGTGTTACTTTTATATAATTTTTTTTTATTCTTTTGCACTGTCCACTGAGCGGACCTGATTTCACTTCTGATTATACCCTGTATAATTTTTATGTGACAAATAAAGAAACCTTGAACATGGAGGCGCCAGCGAGGTTTAAAAGAGTGGAAAATTTAACTGCACCTTAATTTTTCCTCAAAAGGTAAGAGTATACATCATTCAATGCTGCAAATAGTTATATTTGTGTGCGATCACAATATCAACAAAACGTTTTAAAATAAAGAAAACAAACTGGGTGGTCTTTATTTTACTTTTAACTTTTTAGTCATTTAGCAGACGCTTTTATCCAAAGCGACTTACAAATAAGAAAAAGTAACTAAAACTATAAGTTAAAAGTCTATAAATACTATATACACACACTTAAGAAAATGGAGAAATTAAATAAAATGACAAATGCATACAACAACATTTCAAAACTAAACATTTAAATCAAAATCAAATCAAATCAAATTTATTGTCACATCACCACAGCACAAGTGCCTTGGTGAGTGAAATTCTTAGGAGCGTGCTCCAGTGCAAAAAAACAAAACAACAATTTACATATGGACAGTACATATTTACAGATGAATTTTAAATGAAAACAACAAATACAGCTAAAAACATTTCAAAATATTAAAACAACAAAAGGTATGAGTATAAAAATGATTCTAACATGACACTAAGCCAAACACACACATATATATACATATATTCTTTCATTTCTATGTAGTATGTTGAAGTAACGTTAATAAAATAAATACAATTTATTAAAACTAAAGAAAATACCTATAAAAACATAATAAATTCATACATAATTTAACTAAAATTAAAATAGATAAATCAAACGGCAGTAGTTTATCAGTAATCCAAAAAAAGAACACTGCCAAACACACATGCTAACAAACAATGACTTACTTACACATAGTAAGAATTTGTTATACAAACTAAAACAGAAGTGAAACAAGCAGTAAGAAAGAAGATAAATAAAAAGCGATACTTATATCCTTTGACAGTGTCCCTTCCCGGTGGAGTCGCACGGTAGAGTCGATGGTCTTTACACTCTTCGGTCTTCACGCGAGGAGGTCTTCACTCAACGGCTGCCACGGTAAACTAAGATTTTTATACCCATCTAACAAAATACTACTCCAATTCAGCTGAAAACTATTTCCTGTTAATCACAATAAATGGCCAAGCAAGCGCCCGACACTGACAAGGGACGCGATACAGCACGCCTCCACACAATAAACAAAACAAGCCTTTCCTAGCAACAACAACTGCGCTTAAACACTAATGAGACAAGTAAATACACTTACTAGTTGTTTTAACTTCCGCTGATAGACTGCTTCTCTCAAAGAGTATTACTTTACACTTCTATCTTCTGCTAGCGCTTAAACACAATTTCCTGTTAATCACAATAAATGGCCAAGCAAGCGCCCGAATCTGACAAGGGATGCGATACAGGTCTTGATCTTGAGCAGGAACACTTCACAAAAGCTGGATCAAAACTCTGCAAATACTTGCCTCACTGACATGATAAATATATTTATAGAATGCTACAAATTACTACTTTACAAGGAAACAATTCAAATCAAAAATGAAAAACTCTTTCATTAGCCTATGCAATCCGTAAATATCTATTTCTCTCTAAAGACGCGTCCAATGAGGAGATATGGGGAGTCAGGATCCTCAGCTTCATACTACTTTATTTGCATGTATGTATGTATGCATGTTGTTTGGGCGCTGTGCCAAGATTGTGTTTGCATGCAGTACAAATACCCTACAGTGGCATTTTTGTGTCACACTGAAAAACAACTAACCAAATAAGATTAATGTCGTACTATTTTAAGAATAAAGACAAAATTAAATAATAAAATAATTTTATATTATGTGAAGTTAATGTGAAACAAATTACATAAAAAAAATTACAGAAGGATGAGAGTTTGTGTTATAATAAATAAGCGATTATTTGCATCAAGTTGCATGCAATTAATGACTTGAAAACGTTAAATATTATTTCCAAGCATTTATACCGTAATAAAACTGTTTGTGAATAGCCACTATTTATCAACAAGTTAACTGAGTTGGAGAGCCCATATCATTTTTTTTATTCTGGGGGGTACACATTATTTGCATATGGGCCCGGGGCTGACTTGCTACACCACTGTAAAGAAGAGAATATATATGGTGAGGTCGCAATATGTGGAAAGCTGTTAGCAAAATAGCAAGTCATTCTAACTAATTCATAATGTATTTCCCCCTGTTTAATGTCCATGAGGGTCCCACAATGTGCATATATTGATGAGCTCAAATGCAATCTGATGCTATGCCTGTGCTGTCAACACTTGTCATTGAGGTTTGGTGGAGCTTCCCCTAGTGTAGTGCTAATGGAGGATACTAAAATGAGATAATTAGAGAACCAAATAATGCTGCACTTAGACAACCACTGGGGGTACAAAGGAAGACTGTGTGTATGTGTGTGTTGGTGCGGAAGCAGTGGCTAGGAGAGTGAAAGAGGGATTAACAGAACTGATTTAAAGGGATTAGCAAGTCCCACCGAATCCAAGGAGCCGCTAGAGCCCCCTACCACACGCTCCTCAACCCGTAATCCTTTTCAAGTGTGCCACAGAATTGGTGTTCCCTGTAATCTGCCCGATTCATATGATGAAACTCAATACACTTGACAACCTCTGTGAATGGGGGCAGACGGAAAACAATGACTGTAAAATGCCGCTCAGCCAAAGCTGGATTAGTACAGCTGCAAGTGTTCCACTGGAGCTCCTTTCACAGATGGACTTCATGGAGGTACTTGCGTCAAGAGCCTCCGCATGACACCACTGTCGTTTTTACGATGGATAGATCTGTAATATGTGTCTCTGATTGCATTCATACCTCATGCTCATGCTAAAAGGAAGGGTGTGGATCTATGCTAATGTTTCTCATCCATCTGTGGATATTAAATGGCAATCCCTGCTGATAAGAGTGGCCTGAATGTGCCTACAGCCACTTTGAAAACAAAAGGAATGTGTGTCCATCAACAATAATGGGCTGGGGATGCATATTCAGTATAAAACATACATTAGTGCCTCAAATGGAGCTGGGAGGAGGCTGTCCTTGCTATTTGAGCAAAATGGGAAATTTAATTACACGACCATTTGGCGCAAGAAATGGTAACATCTCTTGAGGCATTGCCAAGTCCCATTCCCCTTCCCATATCCAAAGGGAAGGGTTTGAAGAGGAGTGATTGGATGGCTTGAAGACCAATGGAGTCTCAGGTATCGCTTTAATGCAATGAACTGGAGGACTCGTGGTGCCTGTGGTAATTATTTAGCTGCCGTTCTGTTGGGAGTTGGGTGGCGGGGCAGCTGTAATTAACGCTGTGCTGATGGATCCAGTGACTTCCTGCTCTAGGCGTGTTTCAGGGATGGGATGAGAATAAGAATAAGCATCATATCCAGAGGGCGAAGCCTCCATACGTTGGACCTTTACGTTATTACAGAGATGAGTGATAGCCCATATCCAGATACGAGGTGAATGCAAACTCAGTTTAAAGGGATAGTTCAGCCAAAAATGAAAATTGCCATCATTTACTAAAGCTATCATGACATTTCAAACCTATATTACTTTATTGTGCATATGTGCATTCTTCTGCTGGCAAACAAGCCACAGTGTATCCAGGTTCTGTGACAGAATGCCGGCTGCTGCATCAGCAGCATTACACGAATACTGACACAGAACACAATAAATTGTTGAATAAAATTATTTTTATTTTATTTTCCAACAAAATTATTCCCGTAAAGCTTTCTTATTCTGGCCCTTGCACGTGATAGTCTATGGAAATTCAGAAAGCTCTCTGATTTCATCAAAAATATCTTAATTTGAAGATGAATGAAGGTTTTAGGAATGACATGAGGGTAAGTAATTTTAAGACATTGTAAGACATTGTTAAATGTAAGACATTTTGGGGTGAACTATCCCTTTAATTGTAAGCAAATATGACAACAGTTTCTACTTCTAATATATATTTTTTTCTTATTTATTTTACATGTAAAATGTAATCCATTTAATTAACCAGTCATTAAACTCTCCTTCCATATCTATCTCCAGATGAACACACAAGTGGACTGGCCACAAACTGAACAGCGAGATGTTTAATTGATCCGGAGGTTAACGATCCAGGCTTAGCATTGCACTGTTTTTAAATGTCAGATCTCTCAAACCTGCCCTTTGTGTCAGCGGCAAAGAATGAGAGCGTGCGTGTATGTGCACAGGTTAAGTTGTAGCAATCTGCAAGGTCTGTCATAGAGCACATCGTTACAAGTCCAGTCAGTGGGTCAGCCTAATAACACTGAGCCTAATTCACATATGAAATCAAAGCCATGGCAACATTTGAAGCACTACGCTTGTGACAGTAGGGAACTCTTTGGTCTTTGCTCTGTGTCCTCAAAATGTCAGATTTTGATCTTTCTCGGAATGTCCACCTAACACTGCAGAGTGGATGGTTTCTGGCCATAGTGAGAAGAATGTTTCTGTGGTTAAGCATTGTCTTTTGTCAAAATTGGCAAAATGCTTTGAGGCTTTCTGGAAAAAAAATTAATTTATTGAGCTGTAAAGGGGGGTAGGAGAAATATACATCCAAGTGATCAGATAATATCCTCAGGGTGGTCACAAGCTTTGCCATAGTCAGGTTTTTTTTGGCCTCAAACCCATATTAGAAACGTCTGTGTCATATCAATGCATGCTGAGGATTTAGAAAAGCATCCAAGGGTGAATGGAATCAAGCGTTGTTCGCTGGTTTTTATCTTATTTTTGTTTTTATCCCTGGCTGTTGTTCAAAGGCTACTCACGAGGAGATTGGCCATTTCTCTGAAAGATCTCTCTGCACAGATCGTCCTGCCTCTGTTAGCTAATGAGTACTTATTTAAAGCACTCATACACACTTTGGACATTGAAGCAGAGACATCCAGCTGCTAGTATGCAGGCACACAGCATGCTGGGATATGAGAGCACAGAGTTTTGACATGATGATAGTGTTAACCAGGACATGACTTTTAGAGTACTGCTTTTATATGTATAAATGATTTTGTTTTCTATAAAAAACAATGTAAATCACAGTGCTACCACAGTATAAATGGTACAGCAGAATTAAGAATTATTCAAAATTTTATTGAGAATGGCTTTTAAAATTTTATTTACAGCAAATGTCTCTTCCTGACATGCCAGTTAAACTTAAAGTGTAAAGTCCTGTGTCAATATAATTCAAATTTGCATGTCATTAAAAAAGAGTAAATTTTTAAGTTATAAATAAAAAAATATATTAATTAAATAAATTACTATTTTAAAGAATAAAATAAGAAGCCATGTTTGCAGGTGCATAGGCCACAAAGGAATGTCTTGAGGGCCATGCGTTGACTTGTGCTTCTCTAGTTTAAAGCTAAATCTATTTTCTCCATCAATGGGATGTATATCACATGTGTAGATTGAACTAATTGCTGCATTGTTATATAGTCAGTGCAAAATTGTCATATAAATCTCTAATTGCAATAATTGTATGTTGCAGTGCAGTGCTTCAGTACAAGAGGCAAGTAATACCACTATATTTTACAGTGTACATTACTTTCTTCGACACAACAATTATGGAGATGAGATTTTCATCCATGCTCAATTGCCTGACTGTGTTTTCATATTAACGGCATATTGATCTTAGATTGCTGGAGCATGTTATTTGGCTAGATACATAATGGCCATCATGGCTCCATTTCTATTGCAATGGTGTCATCTGCCTTCTGAGATCACAAAATTGGAATTTGCAGGTTTATCACGTAGGAGTCTCTTGTATATGTAATGGTCTCACAAGCTCATTTTATACGTTTAGTCTCTGTTTCATATCAAGTTTGACAAGGTATGTTTGGCAGAAGATGAGAGGAGGAGAACAAATTATTTACCGCATGATGTACAGTGTTGGTGAGTGTTACTTTTAAAAACATGTTGCATTATTGAGTTACAAAGTGATGTTTCTTTTTAATTATGTCATTTTTTGCTGTTTAGCCGTGCAAACAGCTTTGATTATAATGGGATTTTAGCAGTGTTCATCAAGTATGTATTTGAAGCAGCATTCAGATAATATAGAGTAAATTTAAAAAGTACCATTATTTCCAAATAGCAATATGACATTTCTATCGATCAATTACACATTCTAATCAAATATATTACATTTCCTAACAGTGTATTTGCTTAAACCTTTAAAAATAGATACTTTTATTTTATTAACTTTTTATTTATGGTTATTTTACTACATTTAACTTTGTAATGTTTATTTTAGTGCTATAAAAGGATTAATTGCGATTAATCGCATCCATAATATGTGTGTGTTCTGTGTATATTTATTATGCATATATAAATACACATACATGCATTTATATATTTCAGAAAAATATGTTTATTTTTATATATTAAATATATTTATTTATAATCTAAATTATATTTTATAGTATAGTATAGACATGTAAATACATGTACATATTTTCAATATAGAATGTAATGAAGTTCTTAGATCGGAAAGAAGGAGGCGGGAACCGGCGAACATGTAAACACTTTAATAATAAAATAAACAAACATAACAGAAAAGCGGCAGCCCCTCACGGATGACTGCCGCACACAAAACACAAACTAAAGTCCAGGGGCCCGTTTCAGTAAGGAGGTTCAACCAACTTGGAGTTTAAACTTGAACTCAGAGTTGACTTACTCTTAGATGGGAAACTCAGAGTTTTCGGTTACAGAACGGCTGAATTGTGTTAGTTTACTCAACTCTAAGTAGGTTGACTCTGAGTTTAGCGCGTGCACCACGACTATGAAAAGTCATGATCAGTGGAGCTCCGAAATTATGATTCACCATGGCAACAGCTCCCGCCAAAAAGACGTCAGCGCGCATACTTCCGTCAATGCGTAACTTTAATTCTTAATAACTGTCAATAACTTAATAACTGTTATAATATCAGAGGTGAAAACTTTAATTATTGAAATAATATTCGTTTTAATGGTATCCTGTGGCCACGAAAGAAAAAAGGAAAAGACAAAGAAGAAACAAGAACGTGGCAGCAGCTAAAAATGAAGTATAAAAACACAATTCAATCAAGGTAAAGCTTTAAGCATGACTGGTTCATGGGTGTGGGCTAAATTACTTTACAAACATTTGACATTAAATATCATTTAATGTCTATTTCAACGCGCTGCAGCTTTTTCCACATAGTCTAACACTCTTTTCACATAATTAAATATTTCTAATAATTATTAAATAAATTCACATAATTATAATTATACATTTCTTAATTAGAGTAATAAAATGAACTACTGACTTGTCAACAGCAAGAAGGCAGAGGGAGAACCTGCAGCAGCACCACTGACAGATGAAGAGGAGATGGTCAAGTATTGGAAGATTTTTCAAATCCAAAAGTAAAAAGAATAACTTTTGCTTTTGTATTAGGAAATAAAGATGACCAAACATTTTTGAATAATTAGTTTATTTAACAGCTGTGGTGGTGGTTATGGCTCGTACTACCCCTCCATCTGGCATCCTTCCATTCCATACAGTAATCAATTTCATGTTCAGAAGATGTGATGGTGGGGATATGCTTGTCATCAATGCATCCAACAACACTGGAAATCCTGAAGGAAATTCTGATTATTGGGTTACTTCCAGACGTCACATAAAGATGTTATCAAGAGAACGTCATTTATCAGATTAGCCTCATTTAAACCGATTTCTACACCACTGACCTACAGTCCTGTGAAACTCCTCTTTGACGGATTTGAGCCCAGGAAATAATTCTCAGAATGAGTGTGAGGGATGCACACTTTCCTTCAAATCTGCATACAGGATTTATAATGTGATAAATAATAATCTCCGATGTTTTAAAGAAAACTAACATTTAAAATGGGACCACTCAAATAAATATGCACATGAATACGGTGTAAACTAATTATAATAAAATAAATAATATACAGTATTTAGTCTTGTTTCCATGAAAAAAAAAAAAAAACGAATTTAATTGAATTTTATTTTATTTTAGCAAATTATCAATGCGGTAATAAATTAAAAATAGCCCATTCTTGTTTCCGTTTGCATTAAGATTATTTTTCTTACCCTATGGAGTGCACTTTTATATTTTAACAAGACTAAATATCTATATATTTTTTCATCTATAGAAAATGCATCTTAACTTAAGAATTTTTAAATCTTTGTACTTGAAATAAGAAAAATACTCAGTAAGAAAAGCAATTTTGCAGCGTGAATGAATGAATGAGGTATTAAAACATCGCTTACACTTTAAAAAGGGGGAGGAGACGGAAAGAAACTCTGGGTTTACCAAAGAAAACCTGCTCCCGACCAGGTTAGGTTCACAGAGTAAGTTACCGCGGTAACTGACTCTGAGTATAAGTTACCTCTCTTTCAGAAACGGGCTTGACTTACCCTGCTTTCCCGGGTTTGACAAACCTCCCATTTTGAAACGGAAAACCCAGAGTTTCCCTCATTTCAGGGTTTACATACTCAGAGTTTTCACTTAACCTCCTTTCTGAAACGGGCCCCAGGCCTGGTCCTCTCTCGTCTTCCACTGTCGTCACTCCTCCTTTTATTTCTTCCGAAGCTCCTCCGTGGGACTTGAGACCGGTGAGTGGCCATTTAAAAAACATTTATCTTGGATGCGATTAATCGCGATTAATTGTTTGACAGCACTAGTTTATTTTATTATAGTTAAGAATAAAAATGTGTCACATCGCTAAGTCATTAAATAAACATTATGCAAAGAGGCTGTAGAAGTATATTTTTTATTTTATTCCAATACTGTTCTGACATGTCTGTCAAGCTGTCTGAGACAGCATCTTTTCATAGAAGATGTGTTCTTGCAAAAATGTTTTTTCAATGCTAGTCTATGTACGCATGCAGATTGACACCTTTGACTGTTTTGTAGCATCTTGCACCATGCCACATTTTTGTCAAGTAAAATATATTTAAAAAAAAGGGTCTCAGGACCTCTGTGTCATTTTGTTGCATATCATCTAGCTGTCTTTGAACACAAGAAAGTATTAAGCATGATTAATTGCATAATTTTTTTTAATCATGTTTTTTTTAATTAATGAATTTAATTGACAGCTCTGCTTGTAATGCTGTACCCCAACACTGATGATGTGTCAGATAGATTCAAGAAATGATACATGATGTAGTTTGGTTAGTTAACATAGCTGAGAGCTGTATGCATGCAACATGGGTATTTATAACCCTTACAGCAGAATGTTAGAGATTGATGGATCATCCTCTGCACAGAAAGTGAACGAGGGAGGGCAAATTAATTGAGACAGGGAGAGATCGGGCGCAGTTGCTCAGACTCAAGGGCGAGTGGCCAAATTTAAGTCAGATTCCATTGAAGACGCTGTGTAGCCTAATTATTCTGGGCTTCACATCTGCTTGTGTGTCTCTGTTGCTTCTTCCGTCTTTTCAGTTTAGTGAACCTTGGAGGCCCCTGTCTGTTCTGAAGAATCCACCACACACACACACTAGCAGACAGTAATGAGAGGCAATCCGTGAGAAAAACGCGGCAAACTATCCACAGCCACTGCAACTTTCTATACTGTTCATTGGCAGAACGTTACCAAACTGCATTCGCCTCCACACCTCATGTCTCCTCGCACTGCCTGTCTTCCCATGATCCCTCACTCCTCCCCAACACCCCCATCCTCCTCAGTGAAGCGCTGATGTTTCCAGCATGGCTTCTGGGAGATGGAAGTTGTGAAAACCTCCGATTGGCCTTGCAGAAGGAAGAGACAAACAAACAAAGGGGAGCTGAGAGTTGTTTGAAGCCTGTTGAGAGGAAAGAGAGAGCGAAAGAGATGGCAGAGATTGAGGAAGCTGTGGAGCAGTGGCTCAGCTGCTCCCTGGAGGGCTGGCAGAGGGTTTTGGGCAAGGGAGGAGAGATCTGGGTTGTGAGGAGGCGAGCGAGCGAGTGAAGAAAAGAGAAAGAGAAGCATAGCTTTGCCCTCGGTGACTGGCAGCACAAATTGACAGAACTCTGTCGTAGCCACGTTCTTCATCCAAGGCCGGGATGAATTTGTGTCGTCCCCTCTCACGCTCTTGTTAGACGGGCTCCAGAGGGAATGGCTCCGCCACGCGCCAATAAAAGAGAGCTCAAACTATGACTAAAACCGTGTCTGAGCTAAGCGGGAGAATGCTGACTTCTCTCTGCAAGCCGTTTGAAGCGAATAGTACTGGCTGGAGCATTTCTTATACTTATAGATTGGGCTCCGGGTTAAGCCTCAACCGTACAGTTTCTTATTTTCTCGAGAAAAAGAGCCCCAGGTCTGTGCTGCTACTGCAAACTCATTGTTTCTCAATGTATTACACAGCCCTTTTAGCCTCTGTTTCCCCTGGGCCGTGTCACCTTGTCCATTTCTGTGCCCTTAACTCATGCTGAGGTCGAGGTTGACTGCTGTGAGCAGCTTATCTATCGATCCCACCGGAAATCCAGCCACGTTCGAGAAAATATGCTACAAATTGCATTATGATGATGAACATTTTCCTCTGTAATGCTATTATGCAGACAGCTCCATCAAATTCAATCAGCAAATGTGTGAGTCTAGAGCATGACTGTGTTGGAAACAGAAACACTGAGATCAGTAATTTTGTGTTTACTAAGGATCCATGATAAATTAATAACGAGGTATCTTTAAGATCATAGCTGCCATTTACTGTGAGGATGTTCACACCACTTTTTGCCATAAGCCATTTTTCCCAACTTGTTTTTATGAGAAAATGTAATTATTTTACAAGTTGGTGATTTTGTATCAATTTGTATTAAGCTATACATAAACTTCATATTATTATTAGAAAAAAGCACAATTCTCCACACCAAACCTATCTGTCAGTGAGGTGTAAGAAGATTATATGAATAAGAATTAATCACCAATTTGACAAAATTGCAGTGAGATTGTTGTTTTGTACCCACAGCTTTAGAAAATAGCTTGTGAATGTACCTAATACAGAATATGCATCTTAAAATTTTGATAATGAGCTTTCAGTTTGCTTGTTTGACATAACGAGTGGCTTTAGATGCTTGAATAATTTTTCTTTGCCAATGTTGTATATTTTTGACTTGGCAAATGCATTTTTACTTTGTGCATTCATACTATAGATCATCTGGTTTGAGTGCTGTGCTTTGTAACAGTGAGATTGTTTCATTGTAGAATTCATACACTCACAAACCCTCACAAATTGTTCCAATCATATATTTCACCCTCAAACCTCTTCACCTCCACCGAGACCGTCTTCTGTCTGACAAATTCCCCACATGTAGCCGAGTCTCTACATCTTCCTCACTCTCCTGGATTTCCTCTTATCTCCTCTGCGTGATATACATCCAGGCAGGAAGTTGCAGCCTCTCAGATTCTATCGCGTCCTGTGTGCCTTGTTTGAGCGAATGACTGAACCTTACCCTGTGGAAGAAAATAAGATCCGGTGCTAGACCAGAGAACGAGAA
This sequence comes from Gymnocypris eckloni scoliostomus, assembly GCA_027564155.1. Lineage (NCBI taxonomy): Eukaryota > Metazoa > Chordata > Actinopteri > Cypriniformes > Cyprinidae > Gymnocypris > Gymnocypris eckloni. The sequence continues at coordinate 20,766,367 of CM050425.1, read as the reverse complement.
ATGTTATCTCCGAGTTGGAGGGCCCAATCCACCAGTCCGTTAGTGTTTACCTGCCAGGTGACAACATGATAAGACCCTTAAAGCAGAAGAATAGCCCCTCTCACTTTGCCATCAAATACTCTGACTTGTATTATAAGGGCATTTAACCATTAGCAACCATTTGTACCTTAGAAATGTATAGGGAGGCACAAGAGATTGTGAAGGGCATATGGTGTGGCTTGCTCTGATTAGAAATGTTTCTATGTTCGATTTTATCTGTTTCTCTATGGCGGTTTTAAGACTCTTGTAGCATTAAAGCAGTGATCCTCAAATCTGCTCGAGAGATCCACTTTCCTGCAGTGTTTAGCTCCAAGCCTGGTCATACTCACCTACCTGTGATTTTCTAATGATCTGAAGACATTGACTACGCTTACATGGACAACAATACTGTAATTTTGATATGATTAAGACACTACTCTGATTAAGAATCTACCATGTAAACAGATATTTTTGATTACCTTAATCCACAGTCATAATCGAAGTAATCACAAATCGAATTAAGATGTGGAGTATTCCAATTTTAATCGCATTATTTAAGTGCAGTACATATATGTATACATCTTAATCACACTATTACCGTCGTGAAGGACTCTTCACCACATTTTACGACAGGATACACACACGGTGATAAAAAAATACTTTCATAAAATTAAAAATGAAACACACAAAACTATATATGGCATCATCACGAAGATGAACCATATGTTGCACGTGAAATTCTGGGTTGGATGTTGGATGGCGTCAGGTGGGGACGTAATGACGTGTGCGATTAATCAATCTATTTACTATAACATGTAAAACAGGAACATGAAAGGAATATTCTAAAAGCAACTCATGTAAACACCTTAATCATAATATTGTTTTATTCAGAATAAGGTAAATAATTACTAATGTCCATGTAAACATAGTCACTGATTAGCATGCCTCAGATTTTTGAGCCAAGTGGATTTTCAGCTTCCAAAATATAAAAAATAGCCGAATTATATTTTCAATATTCGATACAATCACACCGCTGAGCCAGAGACAGAAGCGTTTTTACAGTGCTGCATTATAACCAATCACACGATGCTGTTGAGCTTATGAATGCAATGGCCAATCAGAGGTGTTCAGAGGAGTTATCACTAAAATGCCGGTGTTTTCTTCATTCGCTCACTGACTGAATACCTCTTTCTGGCGAATTCTCTCGTTAGAAGAGAAGCTTCAGTGGTTTTAAAGGGAGTTTTTGAGAGAGCTTGAACTCTAGACTGTCAGTGAAAATGTGCTTCGATAATATAAATGTTCTTTGCTCTCTTTCTGTACAATGAAAGTGTTATGATAAGTGGTCTAGCCTAATTTACAATGTTTTTATTCATTTTAACTTTCAGTGTTAATTTCACATTAAATATAAAGTCAGTTGTATTAAAACTATGTTATGGCATGACACCCATATCTGTTACTTAAGTAAACAGACAGATTTTAATGCATAGTTAATAGATTACATTATTAGATAACTTTGACCATTGCCCAGATCAACTAACATAATCTATACAGGTGATAATTTAGATATTTCATGATATAGGTAATGCGTTTAAAAGAAAAAAAAAAAAAAACATAATAAAATAAGTGCTATTGTGGCTGCTGTGTATCAAATGACAACCCCCCACACACACACACACACACACTTGTGCCCCTCAAAAAAAAAATAGTTCATGGCATCCCTGAAGGAGAGGATACTCTTATCATCCACCACTGTTGTTCTCTGTAGACATCCAGACCTTTTATGTTGCTGAGCTCACCAGTGAGTTCTTTTTTTTCTCAGAATGTACCAAACTACTGATTTGGCCACTCCTAATGTTCCTGATATCTCTCTTATACATTTGTTTAGTTTTTTTTTGTTTTGAATCCTAACAATTGTCTGTTTCACTTGTATGGAGAGATCGTTTGGCCGCATGATGTGGGTACACAGCAACAGCTTCCAAATGCAAATCACACACTTAGAATCATTTCCAGACATTTTACCTGCTTAATTGATGGAGAAATAATGAAGGAATAGCCCACATCTGTTCACAAAATGGCTTTTGAGTTATCTGTCCCAATTACTTATTGTCCTTTGAAAAAAGGGGAAGGTACATATTAAAGAGCTGTAATTCCTTAACCGTTCCTCCAATTGTGATCAAATCAAATCAAATCACTTTTATTGTCACATCACCACAGCACAAGTGCCTTGGTGAGTGAAATTCTTATGAGCGTGCTCCAGACAGTGCAAAAAAAACAACAAACAATTTACATATGGACAGACAGTGCAAAAAAACAAACAATTTACATATGGACAGACAGTGCAAAAACTGCACTGGAGCATTTACAGTGCTCCAGACAGTGCAAAAAAACAAACAACAATTTACATATGGACAGACAGTGCAAAAACAACAAACAATTTACATATGGACAGACAGTGCAAAAAACTGCACTGGAGCATTTACAGTGCTCCAGACAGTGCAAAAAAACAACAACAATTTACATATGGACAGTACATATTTACAGACTGTACAGAAGACAATGTGCAAAATACACATACATATACTCAGTACACATAGTGTACTATAAAGACACAGTCAATTATCAGCGACACTTTATACACCGTATGGGCACATCTACATTATGTACACTATCTATACATTATGTAGTCTATACATAGTAATAATGTGAGGTGCAACAGATTATAAATTGAAGAATACCCTATAAATTGATGAGAATACCCTCAAATTAAATCTCATTATATAACTGTAACTTGAATGTTTTGGACAACAGCTAAAATAAAACAAAATGTGCTGTATATATTTCATATAAATGTTGTAAACATTAAATTCATTAAAAAATCAAGGATAAAAATCCTGTTTTATATAAAAATGCTAAACAGAAAACCAGTTTTAAACAAACAAAATGTTATTTGATCATCAAATCAGCATAATATAATTATTTCTGAAGGATTATGTGGCACTTAAATTCAGCTTTGCCATGAAAGGAATAAATTGCATTTTAAAATATATATTTAAAAAGAAAACAGTTGTTTCTGACTGTAATAATGTTTCACAACTATTTGCACTGTATTTTTGATCAGTGAGGTGAGTTTAAAACAACTTGGCGAGTTCAAACAACTTTTTAAAAATTACCAATCTAAACATTTTGTGTATTAAGAAATTATCAATGTCAATGTAATTAGTATTGAAATTTGAGTCGAGTATTTTAAGTGTCCATTTATTTGTAAATGCATCAATAATCAACTTGTTATATTTGAGAATACATTTTTGATAATATGCTTGTGATCAGGTTTGCCTTCAGATCATAAAATAACAGTTTAATGGGTTTACATGATTTTGCACATTGCCATGTTAAGCATAATTGACATAGGATTGCGCATGCAAACATGCTCAATAAAGCACTGTGTGATTAGAAAGAACACTCATATTGCCTTTATTAATTTTCTACACTAAACATAATTCAAATAGAGAGGGAAAAATGATGTGATTAGCACAGTCCAATTTGATATTGATGAATTCACAAAGAAAGCCAATGAAGCACAAAAAATACTTTGTTTTAAACATAATTACAAATCAGTCTGTGCAGAAGGGAGCTGCTGTTTTATTTATGCTCATCCAGTTGTTGTTGTTTTTCCCCCACCATGCTGAACAGAGCTGCTACCAGTCATGTTATTGTCAGCTTGTGTCTTCTGGATGTCTCTATTGATCTGAGAAGTGGTGTTACTGGAATCCTGTTGTGGCCCCAAGCAGATACATGCTGAATTGGCTGCGACCAACTGGCAGCTGAAAATCTGGAGGGATGAAGTGCGGCCAGAGGCAAGAAAAAAAGTGAGCAGAACCACACGATCACATGCACTTTTAATTAAGCACAGTCTTTGAGTTTTTTTTTAGCATCTGTGTGCATCAAGCTCAGAAGAAAAGCAATATGGTATTACTTGCGGGATGGTGTCTGGGCTAGACAGAAGTCTGCTGTCGATACTCAGGAACAGTCTGTGAAATATTGTTAAGGGACATCATACACAAAATAACAGGGCTTTTCTAGTGACAGAGGCCCCACTGGGGACATTAGAGTTAAGAATGTGGGGGTGAGAGAGGGATAAGGAAAGAAAGAGATGTTGTAAACATTCATATCCCACTTGTTCTACTGATATGCATGCACAGGTGTATTTTAAAACAGTCTTGTATTATCATGAGTGCCAGTGAAAGAGAGGACACCACATAACCAAAACACTGTGATGGCTGGAGGACTTTACTCTGCTGACGTCTGGGCTGGTCTCCCGCTGAGCTGTGGGCTCTGGGACTGGTGTACTCACACCCCTTGTGCCCACCTTCTCCACCCACACAGCCCGTCCTGTAGACGGAAGAAGAAAGAGAGGGAGGGATGGACTCTTTGTGAATAATTTATTCCACTCCTGTGCATGACTGCTAGTGTGTAACCAGGCAGAAAGAGGATAACAGAGGCAGGACAGTACCAGCTCCGACTAACAGAATGACCCACTAGCATGATAAAAAAAAAACAAAAAAACATATATATCAACACACACACACACACACACACACATGTTGGTTTTTATGGTTTACGGGGACTTTCCATAGGCGTAATGGTTTTTATACTGTACAAGCTGTATGTGCTATTGCCCTACACCTACCCTACACCTAAACTTAGCCCTCACAGGAGACGGTGCATTTATATTTTCCCTCAAAAAAACTCACTCTGTATGATTTATAAGCATTTTAAATTATGGGGACACTGAAAATGTCCTCATAAATCACCTTCTCCTTGTAATACCTATGTCATACCCATGTCATTATACAAATTTGTGTCCTCATAAACCACATAAACATGACACACACACACACACACACACACACACAGTGCGTGCATAATTATTATTAAAGTTAATATTCTGGTGATTTTTTCTCAAGCATATTTACCAATTTCAAACCACATCTATCCTTATAACTACAATTCATTTTGTATTTAATCATATATCTATGTATGTGTGTGTGCGTGTATGTGTGCATACATACAGAATATATATATATATATATATATATATATATATATAATTTTTCAGGACAAAATTTATTTAATATAAATGTGAAATCTGTGTCTGTGTTGTAAACTGTGCGGCTTAAGGAAATTAACTCTTGAAATTAACTTAAAGGCTTAAACGGACAAGAAGACAGAAAAGAAACAAAAAAAAAAAAAATGGGGTAGAATTTTCACTCTAAATTACTATTAAAGTTCACAAACAATTACAAAGAATGGCATGTAACATATTGAATTAAACACAATTTTTAATAAAATAAATGTAGATCGTAGTCCAATAATATGTGTGTGTGTGTGTGTGTGTGTGTGTGTGTGTGTGTGTGTGTGTGTGTGTGTGTGTGTGTGTGTGTGTGTGTGTGTGTGTGTGTGTGTGTGTGTGAGAAAGGATTTGGGGTGCGATTCCCAAGCTATCAACTATGGTCGCAATAGAGTTCAATGGAACTAATATCCATAGTTTGCTAACGATTCTTTTGGGAAATGCACCCCAGGGTTGATTAACAAGCATTCTAAGGAGTGCAATTCTTTTACCAGAAATGCATAGCTCTAAAGTAGCTCCAGGTCTGTCAAAACAATAAATATTTGTCCTTACAGCCTACAACAGCAAAATAACCAAAACCAACAAAATCTTGACCAAGAAAAACAAATGCGATCAACAAAGTATGTTTTTCCTACTAAATTACCTTTTACTTTCTATGCAAAGTGTGCTTGCTTTCTCCCGTTCTCTCTGTCTCTATCTACATGCACACATATACAGAGACATGCAAATAGAGCATTGTTTTCAGTGCTACCCCACAGCTTGTCAGTAATATAGTTTGCAACTGAAAAGCTAGATGACATTTCTAAGTATGTAGGTAATAACATCACTGTTTTTGAAGCAGATCAACTTACTGTTTTGTTATTAATAGAGACTCCGCTGCTGAATAATCTTGAGAGATGCTCAGACTTATTTTATTGTTTTGTCTTACAGTAAAGTTGATGTTTGAGGAAGCGTACATGTGTTTTCTAAGCACTGACTAAACATAAAGCATGTAAACAGTTCTGGAGCAGTTTTGTTTTGTAGAGTGAGACTATCTTGATGCTGCACAGTTCCTTGTCACTCTGCAGAGAAATCAAGGCCAACTTGGACCTCCGCTGGGTGATAAAGGTCTCTACCTGCCCACCACACAGCTGGATGCCAGATGCAGATTATAATCAGGCCACGTCCTTCTACTCCTGTTCTCTGAGGAAGATTTGTAGCTATGCTGTCAGACACCTGTATATTCAAATCATATTCATTCAGGAGAAAGAAAAAAGCTCAGAGAGATGATTATTTGATAGGAGAATCTATTAATGAGTTTAGATTTGACACACGAAGGGATTTGATGCAGAATGAGATATGGCGTATTATCTGCTGCTGCCGGAGAGGAAGATGTGCCAGAGTTTCTTAGGAGAACGAATAAGCTCTCATTCACTAAAGCCCTAAGTCTTTCAGAATTATACGTAGGATGTCAAGATGTCTGTTACATTAATGGGAAAATGACCATGCGAGGGCAGGCTGGTCCCAGTGCTACAGAAAGAAAGCGTGGGCAAAAGTTGATGGGGAAGTCACGACTGCATACTTGTTTCCTGTCTCCTCTGTGAGACATTTTTGTTGTGTGATAAATCCTACTGAATAGTCGTTATTGCCCTTCAGAAGATTGCATGGAAAGACAAAGGTGACCATGGGTGATTCTAGAATGTGTGAGTATTTGTGAAAATGTGTCGTTGTTATCTAATTAATTAATTAATTGGAAATTTATTGGAATAAATTAAAAACACGGTCTGTGTTTGACTCAGTATGATCACTTTGTTCAAAAGTTCAAAGCAGAAGTCATTTTTTATCATTATTTGTTTGTGTGTTTAGCTATTGGGGATATTTTTTGCTATTTTGAGTGACAGACACCAAACTTGAACTAGGCCCCTTTCAAGCCACTGTTTTAAGTTTGTTAGCATGAGCACAAAAGTACATGGTTCACGTCTTTTAATAAGAAATTTGTAAGAACCACAAATGGCCAGTCTTATGTCTTATGGTTTGTCTACGGATCTCTTGAGCTGTTAAATACCTGAGAGCATTTTGGCTACCAATTTCCACATGTAGATAAATGACAAATTGGAACCATAAATCACTAGTATAACAAAACTATACAGCAACTTAATAAATGGCTGGCTTTCAGGCGAGAGACGGATCTCAAGGGTTTATAAAACTCCAGCCTTAATGTGGCAAGGAGACATGTCAGTGCTTGAGAAAATATACATGCCATTCTATATCACTTACCCTGCTGCCATGCGAGGGAGTGCCTGTCTCCAAAGGCACTATGCTATCAAAGTCATCCGTCACCTCCGAGAGGGACGTATGCTCGGTGCCACGTCATTTTGCTTGCTTTGCTCATCTTCGCAGTGGGCAGTGTGAGCAGATTGCATTACCAAAGCACTCATTGAGGAGAAAGCTCTTCATATAATCCAATTTCTGGCAGAGTGTGGCGGCCATTCATCTGCACATAGTTGGAGGGTGGGGAGGGTGGGGAGTGTGTATCGTGCGACTGTCCCGCCTGAGTCCACTACTCATCCTGTTTCACTGATTACTTCTATATAGACAATTCACACACATTCAACCTCTTTCTTCTGTCTGATTCATGACTGATAGCACTGGGTATCTGGTACTAAATCCTGTCAGAAATGTTGAACAATTGCTACTACAGTACCCTGAAAAATAATTGTTTTTGTCCTATCTACACCTAAAAGGTGCATGGCTATCTTAACATGCTATTATGCATCATTTAATGTTAGAGTACCTTTGATAAGTGGTTCTAAAACTTTTTGGTGGTGGGTCACTGTAGCAGTAATTAAAATATAAACGTTACAAATTTAAATTTTTATTTAAATTTGTATACAAAAATACAAATTTGTCAAAAACAAAAGTTGTGTATAAATCTTTCATATCTTGAAATGTCTTCTCAGTTCCCAAATAGGATGTTTGTTGTTCACATATTAGCATCATGAGTTTCTGTGTTTGTTTAGTTCCCATGCCCTGGAGGCAAATTGCTTTACTTTCCAGCTTGTTTGTATTTCCAAGGGTCTTATTTAGCATCCTTTATCATCCCTGTCTTGAGCTACCGATTCATATTTTTTTACAGACATTATTTAATGGTTATTTCTTTGAAATTAAGTAGACTTAAATTGACCTAAATTATCCTGCTGTTTGGTAGCAATGGAAAACGTCTCGGTTACGTATGTAACCCTCGTTCCCTGAAGGAGGGAACGGAGACGTCACGTCGGAGGACCGACGAATTGGGATCTCGCTTAGAGAAACCAATCTACTTCGAGTGTAAACTAAACGAGCCAATGCACATTGGCATGCAATTATTGCATCCAGCTGCCACTGATCACAGCATGAGCATAAGTAGGCAGCAGGTGCAGCGCATATTCAGGTTTTCGCTGAGGAGCCGAACCGGGATCCGGCCGCCAGCGGTGGTACAGGAGCCGTGGCGACAGGCGTCTCCGTTCCCTCCTTCAGGGAACGAGGGTTCGTAACAGAGACGTTCCCTATCACGCTCGGAGGACCGACAAATTGGGATCCTACCAAAAGGCCATGGATACTGCCCCTTCCAGTTTCCCGTGGAGGCCTCATGTGCCGTTATTTTTTGTCGCAGGTTAGGGCCCCCATAGGAAGATAAGTTACTGTTACTATGGCACTACCCACTCAGTAGGACTGGATAACACTGGGAAAACGTACCAGTTCAGCTTAGAACTGGAACGTTGCAGAAGCCCTTACCTTCCAGAGGGAGGTTCAGAAGCAGTTACACATATGGACAATAGTCAGATGCATATGGAAGATTGGAGGTGATCGTAACCCTCTTGGAAGTAGCAGGAAGTCTGCCGGGAAACACGGGCTCTAAGGCTATACCGTGGAATTTACACATATGGGATCCGAACGGCCTCTACATATGGAACCCAAGCCTCTACTGGTTCTCACGGATTCATCGAGTGAGGGCCTGGCACCGGATGCTCCACTACATCCGGCTGCCGAGGGGACGGAGGAGCTCGACAGGGTCTACAACGGATTCTCTGGAGCAGTTTTAGCAATCCCACCTGAAACCGGAGCCCTCAGTGCTTCTACCCGTTTAAGGTGAGAACACAGGAGGAAACCGGTTCCACACACGAAGGCTATAGAATCTATCAAACGTGTTAGGGGTCGCCCAACCCGCAGCCCTACAAATATCTGTCAGCGAGGAGGACGCCACACTTCTGTAGAGTGAGCTCTCAACCTGAACGGGTAAGGCACACCCTGTGCCTGATAAGCCAGGGTGATGGCATCCACTATCCAGTGGGCCATCCTCTGCTTGGAGACGGCATTCCCTTTCTGCCGGCCTCCATGACAGACAAAGAGCTGGTCTGAGGTCCTGAAGCTTTGCGTCCTCTCAACGTAGTATCTCAATTCTCGGACGGGATAAAACAAAGGGTGGAGACAGTATAAGGACACACTTGCAATCGCAACTGACCGCTCCACCGGGGGACCCCGTAACCCCTAGCTGCACCACCAAGGGTGGTGAGGGAGGAGGAGTTAGCAGGTCGGTTTCTGGCAGTAAAAGGTGCCGTCCACGACCTGTAAGCTCCTCATGCACGTCCGGGAGAGAGGCACCCGGGGCAGGGCACTGAGAACCAGCACAAGCTACCCCGAGAAACCAGTCATCCAACCTCGAGGGTTCGGGACATGGTGGCTTTCTCCACTCGAGCCCTACCCTTTCGGCGGCCCGGGAAAGCATAGCCGTCACTTCCAGATCAGACTCCGGCATTGCTACCACCGGAGCAGCAGCGCAGCCGAATCGTCCTCTCCAGAAGCTCCAGCTCACCCTCCGATGCAGCGATCGACATCTGGTCGTCGGGAGGAGTGCCAAGGACACTGCTGGTATGCTCCTTTTAGAGGGCCCAGCACGTTCCATTGGCAGCTCAGCTGGTTGCGGAGCGCAAGAGGAGCGATGGTCCCTTGAGGGTTTGCCACCACTGTAATCCTCAGACCAGCCGTGCTACCGCCTGAAATAGACCTCGCCTGTCTGCAGCCATGACGAGAACTAGATCGAGACGGAGGCAACAGCTCCGCCCCTTTGTCGAGGTAACGGAGCCTGGCCGCAACTCCGAGATGAGCATCCACAGTGAGAAGATGACTCATCCACGAACGCCACCTCAGCGTGCTTACTGCCCAGGCATGTGAGGCAACAATCGTGACCATCACCCAGCGCCAGGCAACGACCGCATCCAAAAATGCACGGGTGACACGTTGTCTGAAGCAAGACCCAACTCGTCTTTATAAAGACGCAACGTCAAGTTTGCCAGATGCAACGTTGTCTTTAAAAAGATGTACCCGTGAATGCTCTTTTAGGGAAAAAACTATTTTAGCGTGCTGAAGCGCACAGGGGAGATGTCATCTGCAACACTAACAGGGGGTAGTGCAGCCTGATGTGTGCAGTCCACTCGACATGGGAAGAACCACCGCCGCTGTAGTGCCGTACAACCAGCACGAGAGTCTTCCGAAGAGTGAGCTCAACTCGTTGAATTCACTCGTTCAGCAGAAGTCAGGAGCAGAACGATGTAACCGCTCGGCTCTGAAGCGAAAAGCTGAATATGCGCTGCACCTGCCGCCTACTTATACTCACGCTGTGATCAGTGGCAGCTGGATACAATAATTGCATGCAATGTGCATTGGCTCGTTTAGTTTACACTCGAAGTAGATTGGTCTCTCTAAGCGAGATCCCAATTCGTCGGTCCTCCGACGTGACGTCGAGAGTGACCGACTGATAGGGAATATTATTAGTCAATGCACTAAATGACTGGAATTTATTTTTTTATTAATTCAATGTTGCTCATTTAATGTTAATTCAAAATGTGCTATTAGTCAATTATTTTAAATGTATTTATTTAATCAGTGACATTCCACATTAATATTACATAGAATCAGTGTAAAATGAGCCAGATTTGGCCAAAATAGCTAGTTTTCATATATAGTCCCTGTGCAGGTTGATGGAAAAAGCAAAAACAAAACAAAATCAATACATTAATACAACATGATTAGGATCCTTATAAATGTTTGCAATTTCTGAAAATTTCTCTGAAAGCAAATGATAATTGACTTAACATTCTTCTCAATTGTATATTAAAAATAATCCTAACTTATAACTCAAACATTAAATCATAACCATAATTTTAACTAATTATTACTAAAATTATAAAATCTATTACCTAATTAGAACAAAAATCTATTTGTTTTAATAATTTTTTTTATCAATTCGTGGACCACTTTGAATTTGGTGTGGCTTAGATGGACGTAATCAGATGCTAATTGTAGAAGCATCGGGACGCAGTGGCATTCTGCTCCAATGGTTTTCATATTCCTCCGTTTCAGGTCACGAAGCGGGACAGTCGAGAGCATCAGGATATAAAGACGATCACGCACCTTCCGTTAGCGTTGTCTAACAGAGCTCCATTACTGGAGCCTTTTCGCCTGGCAACAGCTGTGAGGCTGGGCGCTTGCCATCCTCATATTGATCGGGTCTGCACCCGCCTCCATTAGTGCCCTGCCTGCCCCTGAAGGAGGCAGACTGTCTGTGGGGAGCTATCACTGCCAATAAATTACCATACAGGAACAGTGTATCAGAGCACATACTGAACAACTTTACCTGCAGCGGTTTCATCTCAAAACCCTGTTCAGGTTTATGTTTTGTGAAATGCTTCAGAAATGAATGAGGATGAGTTTTTTAGTTTGCGTTTGGTGTGACGTGCATGGCTGGCTCCATTTGCACTGACCCGGATGCACATACAGAGACACACATGCTCATAGAGAGCCGGGGTTGAAGTCTCATTAACATTTTATAACCTTCCTCCTCTGAAGTTCTTTTTTTTCAATGGGGCCTAATTACTACATGCATATTGATTCAACCCTTCCCTTACACTTCCTGGGTGTAGTATCATCTACCCAAATCAAATCAAGCAGCTCAGCAACCGACCCTTGTATCTCATCTCATCACAATGGCCTCGGCGCTGGCCCTTTTGAAGACTGCAACGGCGTGAAATGCAGTTTAAAAGCACTCAGATATAGTCTATATGCATGTAAAGCAATATGGGGAAGTTATTTAAATGGGGTAAAGTTAATGCCTTTGTTGTAAAAAACTAAGAATTGTGGAGGCAGCTGAAGTGAATCAGGATTAAGGGCTGAGGAGATAAACCTCTTTTCGGCCGTAATAAGGCCTGATTACCTCTGATGACTGTGCTATAAATTAATGCCTGAAATGCCAGAAATGCATAAAAAATGACAGTTAAACAGGAGCTGAGCTCATGAACCCAGCGCCTTGAAATCCCTGATAAGCACAGCTGTGTTTAATTTGTTGGTGTCTGTGCATGTTTAAAAGCTCTGGCAGAAATTGACCGGTGCGCACACATGCAAACAGACATTAATGCAGCAATCGGGTAATGTGGATTTCCTCTATGTAAAATTGTGATGCACAAAAATAGCACATAATAACAAAGAGTGCAGAAAAACTGAACCCCATACAAATAACATGTTTAGGTAAAATGTGTATATTAATAGAGCAATGTCTTTGTGCATTGATGCTGTGATACTGTGTGGTCAGGTTTTCAGCATTTTAACCACCTCGATTTTTAATGGGTTTCTGGTTTCTGTGAATTTTGACAAGAACAAAAGTACAAATATTTCCTGTAGTCTGTCAGTTAATAGGAGGCTGTAAAACTTAATTTATAATAATTAGTGGAGTCATTTAACTGATCAAAAATACAGTAAAATTGTATATTGTGAAGAATTAATTTAATTGTAATATAATAATATTATACATATTTTAAATAATTACACAAACAGTGAGTCATGCAGGATTTAAAGGGGTCATCAGATGTGACATGCACTTTTACAAGTAGTTTGAACTGAAATGTGTGTTGGCAGTGTGTGTGCACAACCACCCTATAATGATAAAGGTCCACCCAGTGTTTTTTTTTTTTAAATCTTTTTAAATAATTTCCCCGTTCTCATATCAAGCCATTCTCAGATGTCTGTCTGTGTGACGTCACATGGACCCAGGCCCCTCCCACGATTGTTGATTGACATTAGCGTTTTACCTTAGACCCGCCCTGAGTGAGCTGTCATTAGTCCGCCATTGTTTCAACACCGGAGCAGATGTAGACAAGAATGTCTCCTAAGCGATTGAGGTGTTTTGTTGTTAGATGTAACAATGAACATAGCAGTCATCATTTACTCCCGACATCTGAGCCACTGAAGACAATGGATTTATTTTGTTTTTTGAAGGGAATGCGTCCCTGATCTACCAAAATGAATGTTCGCACAAATCATTTGTGATCCAGCTTCACCTCCAGAAGTAAGTATAAGGTTCTTTTATGAATCTTTGCAAATTGCCTTTCCTAATAACATGCTAGTTAGCAAGTTCCGTGGCTAAAGTAAATAAGAACGGCTCGTCACCCCACGGAAGAGAGGGTCGGGGTCAGCTGAGCTCATTTGTATTTAAAGGAACATGGACTAAAACGGCTTGCTGAAAACTGATTTTTAACAAGGTAAAAAACTTCAAGAAAAATTTCAACCAAAATTCGAGAAATTTCAACCAAAGTATGTTATAGACTTGTCATTAAGACCCTAAAGCAGGGGTGTCAAACTCAATTCTTGGAGGGCCACAGCCCTGCAGAGTTTTGTTCCAACCCTGCTCCAGCACTCATAATATGCTGTTTCAATTAAGCCTGAAGGACTTGATTAGTTGGATCAGGTGTGTTTAATTAGGCTTTGGCCTCCAGAAATTGAGTTTAACACCCCTGCCCTAAAGGATCACATCAACTTGTGGAAAATGGGCATCCAATGACGCCTTTAAACATGACATTTTGAAATAGAAAGATTCTAATAGTATTTTCTTGTAAAACATACTTCTATAATCTTTTTTTATACAGAGAATACTGATTTTATACTGAATACTGAAAACATTTACAATCATCAATGTTGAAACCATTTGTGCTGCTATTTTTGTGGTATCACAGTTTCTTCTATTCATCTTCTTTCATGAAAAGCAAGTTTAAAAGCAACACTATTTATTTGAAATAGAAATCTTATATCTTAAATGTATATGATATGTGCAGTTTTCTCCTGCCTATCTTATGCTTAACAACTCTCAAGCATTTTTTTCTCTCTGACTGAGATCATCATCAAAGTTATTATGCATCTAAACATGACTATTACTGCCTCCGGCCACGCTGGATTCTTCTCAGCAGGCAGCATTATAGCTAAGGAGATTCAGGAGTAGCGAGACCGTATGGTGGTGCAAGGAGAAGATGGAGTGGTAGCTTTTACCAGGTACCATAAATTTCAGTGCCATGAAATAGGAAGCAACTACCCAGCTGCCAGATGTTTGCAAGGCTTCATATATGGCAACATGAATAACGAGAGGCACTTGGAGGGAACTCAATTTCTCACTAAGTGTGGCTCACTGGGGCTGAGGAGAGGTCATCCAGGCGCTTTGAGCCATACATAACAACCCTTCAGAATCAGACAGAGGGATCTGTCGGTCTGGAGCGATGGAATGTGACAGGCTCCTGTCAGAGCGATGGATTTCCACATTTGCCTGGGTCCAGTCTGAGAAATAAAAGAGAAAGATACTTTCTTGCAGTTTCTCTCTCTTTAGCTTTTTACTTTCTTTCTTTCTTCCATATATAGAAGGAGGAAACGTATAATTAATTCGTCCCACATTTTTTATATTATTTTCTTCCCCGTAAGTGGGGGTAATTACATACTAATGAGTGGTACAATGAAGCACGCTTCTCCATCACACCAGTCTTTGCCTGCCAGCCAAGTAGAGAGAACTGGGCCGCGATCTATGGATGTCCCACACTGTAAACATTTGCAGCTTATTATTATGCAACTAGATAGACATGCATGGATTTTTCACCTAGGGTTCTTCGTATCTCGTTTAATACTTCTGAGATGATTTGAAAGATGCCAGATCTTCTAATCGTGATAACTGATCTCTGGCTAATTTGGTTCTTCCAATAAATTTGCGGATTTGATTTAAATATCTGGATTAAGTTGTCTAAAATTACTTCGCGTTCTTGTGTTTCCCGAAGATGGCAGATGTATCGATACTCGAAACCACAATCAGCAATGCAGCGATTGGCTGAAATTGATTTTAAGTATCAATTCTGCTTAAAAAGTTTAATCCTGTTTACAGGTGTAAGCTTACAGACCTGTTTCTATGACAGCAACTCCGGGATGAGCTATGAAGAACCAACCAATCCAAGATCAAGCAAAATCGTCAACAATCAAATCCAGCTAGCTTAGTTAGCGATATATGAAGAACAGACCCCTGGACTTGCTAGCTGAATTTGTTTATGATTTCATCTTTGAAGTTTGTTTCAGAGTTGTCGTCAAAGCAACAGGTCCATATGCTCCAACCTGTTGAAGAGCAGGTTTATTTACCATAGATTGTGTCTCCATAATTTGAGGTGAAATCAGAAGTCTGTCTTAGCAATAGTCAATCCATTCTTATGAGAGTACCCTGTTGAATCAGTTAAGTATTATAAATAATAATAATTATTAGCAATTTTAAATAATTTATAATTTACTTTGTGAGGTTATAGCCTAGCCTATAGCCTTTTTATATGTTACAAAGGTAACAGTTTAACCTCATACATTTTGTGGAGCCTTACATACTTGAAGCTATATAACTTAATTAATGCATTTTGTCAGGATTGTGCTTTAATAAAAAAAAAATTCTTAGTGCCGGAAATGCACATTAAAGAGTGCTGTCTGTTGTGTCATTAGAAAAGTTTAGCTGGCATTTATACATTTATTATGATTTTGTTTCCTGACCACATAAGAACTCAGGCAATTAACGAGCACTTTTCAGTCAAAGTGCAATTTAATTGCACTATCAAAGTGCAGTTAAATTATTACAAACTCAAAAAGTTTGAAGTTCAAAAACTCCAATATTGACATTGAAAACACCAGAAATTTGTTGAAATGCAAAAAACAGAGGCACAATGACAAAGGGAATAATAAAATGTAATAACTTATTTTTCTGCAATTTTCTGTCAGATTTATCTTTGTTTTTGGCTTTTAGCCTTCCTGATAATGTTTGGGGTTCAGACACACTCTCTCGGTTTAAATCTAGATTAAAGACACATCTCTTTAGCCAAGCATTCATATAATGCATCCCATAATCTTGTACTGCAGGTATATCTGATCAAGCACATTATTATGATTTAGCTTGGGTTGAACAATTAATTTTGCTTGGATGGAACAACAGCTATGCTAATTATGTCTCTATTTGTATCTCTGTTTCTGCCATGGGATTAACATCCAGTGGTAACTAGGAATTACACAAGCTTCAGTCTGGATCCAACCCTTAAATGATCTGAGATGACCGAACACCTGAGAAGAGATGATGCCAACCCCTCAGAGGAAGCCAACCCTCAGACAATATACAGAATTAACCAAATTTTGCCATAAGTTAAATATATTAAGTTTCTGCAATATATAAATCTATTGTAGAAACTTAATTTCCTGTAAAGCTGCTTTGCAATGATCTTAAAAGGCGCTATACAAATAATCTTGAATTGAATTTTATGCTATTTTTGTATGTGTTTTATATTGTATTTTCTGTATATCTCAGCTTTACTTTAATTTGAGTTAGGTTTAAAAAATATTTAAGGTTTACTTTATTGCTATTCAGCACTTACATACAGGTGTACAGGGAAAACGCATAAACTATTTTATCATTGGTGCATCTAAAATGATCATAAGTAGATTCCCTGTTTTGTTTTATTCACTATTAGTTTTAGTTGTCATGCCTTATACCACAGATTGTTTCATTAGCCCATGATGACACCCAATACATTGTCAGAAAATGCATTATGCTCAGAATAAAACCAAATTACCATCACAGCATATGCAATACAACTAAATGTGCTATACAGTAAATGTGCCATAGCTGCTGCCTTTACCAGTAAATTGTAAGATCACTCTGGCATCTCCTGGGCATTTATGACTCAGCAGCAGTGTTGACTTGAACCACTCAGGTTTAGTCATTCACAGATGTTTGTTTGAGGCAGTATGTAGCAACTGCTTCATAGTATGTGATACTAATTTATTTTTTGTTATTGTGGCGCTATTTAATGGACTTCCACTTTGTTGCACACCAGTTCTTCATTTTCCTAGCTAACCACCACACTTGATTGACCATTTAAGATTGTATGTTATTTTTACATCGTTACATAAAAACAATATAATAGCCTGTGGTGGCCAAATGAGACCAACATTATCCCTTCCACTATTAACTGCAAGTATGAAAACTAAAATCCTTTTTTCTCTATAATTCAATATGTTTTTTATTGGTGTTGTAGCACATAATATGATAATAGTCTTGCACTGGGCAACTCTTTTCTGTACCATATGATGCTTTCCTGCTTTAGTGGGCCACACTGATTGTAGTGTCACATTATCCTCTATTATTATTCAGCTTTTTGCAGTGTTCTTCTCAGCCATTACTGTGTAAATAGTTTACATTATTGTATTGCACATGTCTGCATTTAGCTACTTCCCTTTCAGCTCCCTGTGCTGAACACAATTACCACTAGTCTGGCTGTTTGGACAGTAATTTGAATAGTGTGTAAGTGTGTGTTCAATGTCTGTGGGAGTTAAGGCCGTGGACTGTGAAGTGCTTGAAATCTGTTGTGGGGTCAGGATCAAACGGTGGACGGTTACGGTGGTGCTTTGTTAATAACAAACGCACATGGCTGGCACAAGCCAACTCATTAATTTCAGGTGGTTTTTGCCATCCCATTAATGGTGGGGTGATAAAATTAAAGTGCACTGTGATTGCATAATGGATGCACTTTTTGTCTGCAATGCTTTGGTGCATTACTTGTTATTCCTCCTGTTTAGTGTAATAATCGTACTCCATTTCCATTAGAGTGTTTTACAAGCATTAAAATAATCAGTTTTTCTCTGTTTTTGCTAAGATTTATGTATTTTTAATTTATTTTATGCTCACCAAGGCTGCATTTATTTGATCATGAAATACAGTAAAACAGCAATTTTTGAGAAATATTGTTACAGTTTAAAATAATGATTTCTGTTTTAATATATTTTAGAATGTAATTAATTCCTGTGATGGCAAAGTTGAATTTTCAGCAGCAATTACTCCAGTCTTCAGTTTCATATGATCTTTCAGAAATCATTCTAATATGCTGACCTGACAAGAAACATTTTCATAATCACACAATATTTTTTGTGGAAACCATAATATATATATTGATGATATATTGGCAATATATTAAATTTAGTGCATCCTTGCCTAAAATTATTTCTTAAATGTATTTAAAAAAATGACCCTAGACTTTTGAACTTAGACGTCTGCATTCTGTACAATCTTTGCCATACTGATTATCAGCCATTAGAAAGCTGTATTACTTTATATTGGATATTGGATGTATTTCACCCATTTGCTGGACGTTTTAATTGTTTTCATGACTAGATTAGGTTTACTATCATCTAACTTTAATTTTGATTCTTTAAAAACACAGATTTATTAAAATTGTTGAATGTTATTCTCAAAATTAATAGCCGTTTATCATTACATTATAATGTGATATCTAAATTAACTTAAAGCATTTAAAACAATGATTTAAAATAGTATAGTTATGTTAATATCTGTCCTTTTTTGGTTATTGTGTATAATATGAAACTAATTATAATTTTTTTATAGCAGTAGATCCCAACTCCAAATATTTTATTGTACAAAAGTCCCTCCAGAATCAGATTATTTGAACTTTGTGCCCATCTCCTGTCCGTCACACAAGAGACATTTGGCTACCTGTGGTTACCCATCTCCCTTTGCTCACCTCACTGTGAGACACACTGACAGCTTGTCACCCCAGCACCGGTCCCTTCACCGGCCAATCCCTCTGACACTTCTCCCTTCGCAAAGGTGCTACCCTGCTGACTCTGTCATCCCAATGGAATTTAATAGTCACCGTCCTTGACGGAAGGCAGATTTGAAGAGCATATATCCTCAAACACGCCGCTGCATTCTCACCCACTTTCACACCAACTCAAAATCACAAAACTTAGCCAGTCGTTTCAGATCAACTCTATGTGTGGGATTTGAGCGTTTCTCTGTTTACCGTTTGGACAGATTCAAACACTTCAGTCAAATGTTTTTTCCAGTTTAGTGTATGAAGTTTTTTTTTTTTCTCTCTGCTACAGTAAACTGCCTGTCAGTCAGGATTTCTCATACCGTTTGTCACAGATTTTCTTTCTCTCTCTGTCTTGTTTTGCAGCTCGCCCAATACTCCGCCTTTCTTCATCTCTGCCTCTCCCATATGCAGGCAGGGACCACTTGAGGTGATAAACGCTATGACTGCTATTTTGGGCTCTATCACGTGGATTACAGTTATTCTGTGTCTTTTTTTATAGCCCTGCGCATAGAAAGGCACAACTTAATCGTGTGGAAGCAACCTGCCACTCTACCTGATATGATAGACTGCACGGCTGTAGGTTACGGAGCTCAGGAGCGGTGACTCAGCCATATGTCCCAGCTCTGTTTCAGGTCCCCCACTGTTTAAATTGAGTCTTAGCGGGAAGAGATGCACTTCCATGCCCTGCCTCGGGATGTCTGTAATGAATGGTTACACTCCAGGAAAGGTTGCTTTGCTTGGAATTGAATCCCCATCGCTTTTGGCTTGATTGTGCACACATGCGGCGTTCAGCAGGACGTCTGCCTCATTCTGTGGAAATGACATGGCAGAAGTGAGTTCTTCACTACATGTAAAGAGCACTTCTGATGACTTGTATCCTAGTTTGTTAAGCAGGGCGATGTAGTGCTTTTCTAGAGTTTTTACCTAATGACTGATGACTAATATCTCACTTTGTTACCTTCCTTTACAGCTTGGCCATTTGTGGAATATCACCTTTTGAATTTCAATTTCATACATCAAATTTTTATGCAAGGCCTTCTGTCTCTTGAATAATGTAATTCTTAAGGAACTTTGTGTACTGTAATGTGAAACCCTTGATAAGTATAATCAAAGTGGAGTTTAGCTTTGTTCAGATTGCAGGGAAATAATTTTTAGCCCAACTGCAAGTTATATGTGGCCAGATCAGATGTTTTTTCTTTTTTAGTCTATTCGGACTGCAGTCACTTTATTCAAATTGGGATGGGAATGCAAACCAGCGTAGATTCAATATACATGGCACTTTAGCAATGGATTGCATTCATTGTAGAAAACAGGATAAAAAAGGCAATGATGATATATGCAATGTTGTAATGTCTTTAAGTCTTCTTGTTGCAACACCTGATGTAACATCCTTTTGCACAATGAATGACAGAGTAACCACATGAAACCTTATCTGACCGTTTAGACTGAGATGCATTAAAAACCGTGTTTAATCAGATTTCAAACCACTTATGCTTGATTTTCATTTGTTTTCTCCTGTTCAGACTATCCCCCAAAAAGACTAGTAGAATTGGCAAATCAATAAATCAGATTTTACATCCAGCGCACTAGTGATAAAAGCAGGCATCGGTCTAATAATCTGTGTGGGAGAGAAACAGTTCTGCTTTAAATGAACACCATTAGGCTCTGCTTTTCCAGCAAATGAGCTCTTGTAGGGTCAATTTTGTGAAACATGTTTAACATGTTTTGATTTTATGTTTTCACTTCTTGATATTAAGTGCCATTAGACTGCCATTAGTTCAGATGTGTTGTTATCCAAATGCCCACCCGATTTCAAGCATATGCTACCAAGGGACTGCGGATGGAAACTAGCTATTGGTTAAATTCGGTACAATGCATGAAATGGAAACATTTATGTTAAAATTGTGCATGGTCCCTTTTCAAATAAATTGTAATAATAATAATAATAATGCTGTGGTTTTAGTAGTGTTTAGACTTTTTTTATTCTTAAATATTGTATTTATATTACAATACTTCAGTATATATTTATTTGATATTGCAATATTGTAATATAGCAATATAAATTAAAACTAAACAGTTTAATATACTAAAGTAAAAAGAAAGAAGTAGCAACCAATCGTTTCTTCCATACTGTGGTGAACATCCCTGTGTATAGAAAATAAAAAAAATGTAGGACAAGACTTCTATCCAATGGTTGTTGACTTGAATTTCAGATGGGGCTGTTGCACCCAAAATGAATGTAAGCTTGCAGTTGATTGTGAAGACATTTGTTTATAGGACTAAATGAGTCTATTGTTTTCACTGGAAGATGGAGTTATTCAATTTTGGTGAAAAATGTTGATGTTTAAAACAAAATTGTATGATCTATAGCATGCATTTATGAAATAAAATAATTTTAATTTGATGATGGCTTCAAACTTCAGCATGTGAATGTTGACTTGTTAAAGAGAAGTAACATAATACTTGTAGCCATGTCTAGGGGCCAGAGTATGATACATGTGGGTGTTTTTTTGACTTGGCCCAGTAAGAATCCACCACACCACGCTAGCGCTTTCTTCATAAAATGTAAAAATCTAGTTTTGATAATATGATTGCATTTTAAAGCTCAGTTCTCCGAGTCTGGCACAGGAGGGTCCTGGGGGGCTTTATTCATTGTGTCAGTGGACAGTAAACCGGCCAGTGTCTAATTAGTTTCTTCATCCATGAACAGGAATCAATTCCAGGACCAGGGCTTTGGCAAATAGCTTCCTTTGAAGCGGCGCTATTGCAAATCGCAGAGTTCAGTCCGGCCGAAAATAGCTAGCTTCATCACGTGTTTTCTGCGGCTATAACGTTACTTTGTTTTGAATAAAACCCTCTACCTGTATTTCTCCCAGGGCTACTCGCTCCCCCCTGACAACCCCAAACACATGTAAACTGCCTTTGCTGAAAATGCTGCCATGGACAAATATGTCTCATAAATAGCCTCCTGTGTACCACACTACCCATCAGCCTCGCCATAAACCGCTGCAGATTCAGCTGGAGAAAACAGGCGAGGAGGCCCCTGGCCAATTTACTGGCCCCTGATGCGGCGCTGTGCTGTGATCTGTCAGGCGGTCACTGGAGCCTCGCGGTGACAGACAGGCCAGCGTTCCACTCGACCCGCTCCTCAACAGAGACCAAATTAAAGAGTCCCCCTTTGGCAGACAACCGCTCTTACTTTTGCGCTCTCCGTATTGTCCTTTCTTCCAGTCTCTCTCTCTTTGTCTCTGTCATTCCTCAGCACACTTCATGATCGTTTCTCTTGCGTGGAGCTGCTAGAATGGGCTTACTTGTTCTCATTACATTTGAGCGCAAGGGGGCTAATCCTCTAGCGAGCAGCTGTGGATTTGTGCTTCCCTCAAAGTCTGAGCTCACAACTCTAAAATTTTAGATATCACTCCCGGAAAGTTCTGATGCTGTCTAATCCCCTGCTCTAGTCTCCTTCTCACAGAAGGTATACTTTCAGTCTCATCGCTATTGGCAGAAGTGGAGTCAGAACTTGTCCTTGGCCCAGCGAGGGGCTCACAGCGCGCATGGTTGCATCAATGGGCTGAAAGCCATCGCAGCGACTGCGCTAGCCTTCCATTAGTCGGTTGGTGTGTGCGTGTGTGTGGCGACAGTAGCCAGAAACCAATTGGAAAGCTTTAAGAAGTGCATTTTTGACATGCGTTCCCATTCCTGCACTTCCCTAAGCTGTCAGCAGGGCTTGCCGTATGAAATTATGGCGGCTGATGAAGTATTAGCCGCTTAGCGGGAATGCTGCATGTTGTGGTGTGTTGTGTTGCAGTGTCTCCACGGTATCCTGTAAATGCAGTGAGATGAAGGGCCGGGTTGAGTTACATACATAACAAATCCATTATCTTGGGCGTCCAGTGACCTTTATGGAAATGGATTTGTCATGTTCCAAAGCCCCCTTTAATCTTTGTCAGTATTATAGCTAATAGATAACCAGTGGCTGATGCTTTGCTCACTGGCGTACGATTGGTTTATAAGGCCACAAATTTTAAAGAATCCTATAGATGTCAACTGAAGATATGTGGGTGTTTCTTCAACTATGTGGACTTTCTTGGTGAATAAATTAAAATATAGAGTGTAAAAATAAGACTTTTAAGAGAGTGTGTTTTCTAAAGATCTACAGGAACATTTATGAATATTTCCACCTCCACATCTCAACAGATGTATTGTTTAATATCATTCTGTGATGAAAATTGCTTATTTAGTTTTCTACAATTTTTGCAAAATATCTTAAGGATAAATGTATAAAACTATATATAAATGATATGTGTATATATTGTCTGTATGTATGTATGTATGTACATTTTATATAAATGTGTGCGTTTATTCCTTAGTTTTAATTGTATATATAAAAATATAACATTATAAACAAATACAAATATTGAAATAAATAACAGAAATATTTAACCAAGATCATCATAAATGGTTTATTTAGTTATTGCTAAATGACTATCAATGTGTTACTTCAACTTCAACTGGTGCACTTACTCCGTCTCAAAGGATTTTTTTTTTTTATTATTAAAACAGATTAAATATATAAATACAAAAAATAACAAAATATCTGTTTTTACGGGAAAAACATTCCATCCTTTGTGGTGTACAGTAAGTGCACAAAGTTGAAATAACACCCATGTAGGCTACTTTAATCTCTTCAAAATACTTAGCATTTACTACAAAGGTTGTGCACTAAGAAACGACCATACCTTTTTTACGTTTCAACCTGTGTCAACATCTGTTTTTTAAATTTACGGTCATGAATCATCACTAAATGATCTTTGCTGTCTCTTGCACATTAAGGTTTGCCTGAGGCTGTGCCTTCTGCTGGAGTCCAGTGTTTGTTTTCCTGTTGGTGAAATGGTCCTTTGACCAAACAATCTCTTGACCGTATATCCTCTCCCTCTCCCATCTTCTCCCACCAAGTCCGGCCCCTCTAATGGAATCAGAGGTGACAAGTTCATATCCTCTTCCAGAGAGCCCTCACTGCTGACCTAGTTTTCCTACAATGCACTATCATTGCTCACATCCGCCCTACACACACACACACACACACACACACACACACACATGCATGCATTTATACACAAGAACTGTCATTCATGGGCATTAACCCCACTTTGGCAAGTGAAGGGGAAAACCCCCACCATCCATTCCCCGAAACACTTCAGTGCTGCGAGATGCCAGCTGAGGAGGCTGGTATGTGTTGGTGATGATACACCATGCCAGTGCTCTTCTGGCAGCAGAAGAACTATTGAACCGTGAAGGCCTGGAACCAGAACATTTAGACTAACATTTATAAAATATTCACATGATGATCCTGATTAAATTTTTTTTAATGCTTTTTCTATTTATGAGGATTTAATAAAGACCTCAAGGAGGAATTTTTTTGCATTACAATGTTCATATTTTGAGAATAATGTGAAAATTACTAGAATAAAATCATGGGATTATGAGATTAAAGTGACTCCCCATCAGTTTATTGTGAGATTTTTCATTCAAAGAGTTTTAGAAGAATGTCCTCATGATATTACTTTTAACCCTTTTTTTTAATTGTCTGCTTTATCTTACTTTCCCTTTCAAATGTTTTTGTAAAAAAGTAGTCTCTTATGCTTACAAGAGGTCCATTTATCTTATTATATATAATGAAAAAAAAATTATATTATGAAATACTATAAAAATGTTATTGAACCCCTTTTTATTTTATTATATTTTTCATGTAATTTATTGTTGTGCTGGCAAAGCTGATTTTCAGCAGCCATTACTCCAGTGTCACATGATCTTTCAGAAAACATTCTTATATGCCGATTTGCTGCTCAAGAAACATTATTATCAATATTGAAAGCAGTGGCGAATTCAAAATTCTAAATAACAGCATTTATTTGCACTATAATCTTGCATAAAATCTCAAATTATGAACAAATATTAACAATCATTATATGTATTTATTTATTTATTTAATTATTTGGTGATTAGTATTTAAATTACTTTTTCCCTCTGAAACTTTCATCGTATTATATATAGTTTTTAATTATACATTTATCTCTTGCAGCCTTGTTCCTTGATTTGTGAAAAAAAAAAATATGGCATATATCCTGACTAACGTCCATGGCTGTTCAAAACCTTTCTTGGAACATTCCTCAAACCGTTATGTTGGTGAGTGTGGACATGTCCTGGATGTTTTCTTGTGTTGTGAGTGGAAGTATTTGAGTACAGGCATGTGGGTTTGTGCTCTGAATGCATCCTCTTTAGACATCTGGTGCTGAGGGTACAAGTTTTGGGTAGGGCAAAGTTTGTTCTCTGACATATCTGTACCCCCTTTCACTCACTCAAACACACACACACACACACACACACACACACACACTGAGGGCTGAATCAGAAATGTGGGCGAGGCGTGTAAGTGTCAGCCTAAAGCGAGGTGAAGCCATAAACCTTCCCAGAATTCCATCATTCTGCCCCTCTAAATATACTGTCAGACTTCCTGCTCTATTGCACATGATGTTGAAACAAGCTGTTGACGCTCTTTCGTGGCTCTGCATTTCATAGTGGCTTTAGAAGTCAGCCGGTTGCGCCATGTACCTACTAGACTACATACAGTATACATCACACTGTACTGGCTGTACGAGATACTCTCATTACTGAAAATTTTAATTGATCAGACCATTCTATGTCGGGGAACTGAGAAGATGGCTTAGCTAGTTGGTAAGGCTGGTCTTTGGGCTTACTTGCATCCTCAGCAAGATTTCAGAGCAGTGCTACATGGATTCAGAACTCCAGATGGCAATACCAAACGCCTAGATCAGAGCTGTTTGATGTCAGGCGCATATTCAATAAAGAAGCTCCAGCAAGAACATAACTGAATGCTGTAGTCTTCAGGCTTTACCATTATGAGAAGATAACTGGGCCTCAGGGTTGAATTTCATGAGACCACGTGTCACGAGAGATGAGGTCGAGGACTCAAATGCAGAGGAAAATCAGGGTTTTAATAATAAAATGAAACAAATGAACAACAAAAACCACCCCGAAGGGGAAAAACAAGCAGGCAGGCAGGCAGAAGACTGGAGCACAGTCAACATGAAACTCACATGAGACACACGAAAGACAACGGATCAGCCCAGGACTGCAGACATAATGAGACTATATAGGGAGACAAACGAGGGTAACGAGGGAGACACAGCTGGAGCCACTGAAACAATGATTAAGTAACAAGATGGGAGGGGACAGACAATCGACATGGGAGCACATGGCACCAAACAAACAACAAGCCATGTGCTCAACACACAGAGACATCTGGTGGCCAGCCTGGGCACACCAGCAGGACCGTGACATAACCCCCTTTAAGGAGCGGATCCCAGGCGCTCCACACACACTAAACAGAAAAATGTCTAAGAGGAGGTGGGCCAGGCCCGTGGAGTTGAAGAGGGCCTGGAGCAATGGGCACACAGGGGTGCCAGGGTGGGGCTGGCCCTGGAGCGGGCTCTGTGGGTTCCCAGACCGGAGCGGGGTCCAGGACCGGAGTGGACTGCATGGGCTCCCAGACCGGAGCGGGCTCTGGAGCGGAGTCTGTGTGCTCCCTGACTAGAGCGGGCTCTGGAGCGGACTGCGTTGGCTCCCGGAACGGAGCGGGCTCTGGAGCGGACTGCGTGGGCTCCCGGAACGGAGCGAACTGCGTGGGCTCCCGGAACGGAGCGGGCTCTGTCGGCTCACGGGGCGGAGCGGGCTCTGGAGCGGACTGCGTGGGCTCCGGAACGGAGCGAACCGCGTGGGCTCCCGGAATGGAGCGGACTCGTGGGCTCCCCGGATCGAGCGGAATGCGCGGCTCCCCAGATCGAGCGGAATGCGTGGGCTCCCGGATCGGAGCGGAATGCGTGGGCTCCCGGACCGGAGCGGAATGCGTGGGCTCCCGGACTGGAGCGGAATGCGTGGGCTCCCGGATCGGAGCGGACTCCGTGGGCTCCCGGATCGGAGCGGGCTCCGGAGCGGACTCCTTGGGCTCCCGGATCGGAGCGGGCTCTGGAGCGGACTCCGTGGGCTCTCGGATCGGAGCGGGCTCTGGAGCGGACTCCGTGGGCTCCCGGATCGGAGCGGGCTCTGGAGCGGACTCCGTGGGCTCCCGGATCGGAGCGGGCTCTGGAGCGGAATACGTGGGCTCCCGGATCGGAGCGGGCTCTGGAGCGGAGCGGGCTCTCTCCACCATGGCCTCCAGGACCACCGGGCTGGGTTTCGTTGGAGAAAAGTCGGCTGCCCGTACCGACCTCATGGGTGAATCCTCCAACTTACGCACCAGCCTCGGCATCCCGGGGTGCGCTGCAGCTTTGACGGCCGCCATTAGGGGCACTGCAGCTCCATCTGCCGCCACTGGAGGAGCTGCAGCCTTGTCGCCCACCACCTGAGGCACACCAGCCACCTTAGCTGGGGAACGTGCCAAAGCCTCGACGAATTCCCCAAATGTGAGGTGGTCCAGCCCACTCATCCTCCACCAGCTGAGGGGCTCATCAAGGGCGCTGTTGAAAAGGTCCTTGAGGGCCTCATCATTGTAGCTAGCCCTCAGCTGCACCACTGAACTCCACGGCAAAACTCCTCACGTCATTGCCCTGCTGACGGCAGGAGCTCAGGGCCTCGTACTGGAGGATGCGTTGGTATAGGGGGCTGGAGATAGTGTCGGGTGGTGGGCGGCCCAAACCCCTCCTCTGCTGAGTCCTCATCTTGGCTGATCCGTTCTGTCACGAGAGATGAGGTCGAGGACTCAAATGCAGAGGAAAATCAGGGTTTTAATAATAAAATGAAACAAATGAACAACAAAAACCACCCCGAAGGGGAAAAACAAGCAGGCAGGCAGGCAAAAGACTGGAGCACAGTCAACATGAAACTCACATGAGACACACGAAAGACAACGGATCAGCCCAGGACTGCAGACACAAGGAGACTATATAGGGAGACAAACGAGGGTAACGAGGGAGACACAGCTGGAGCCACTGAAACAATGATTACGTAACAAGATGGGAGGGGACAGACAATCGACATGGGAGCACATGGCACCAAACAAACAACAAGCCATGTGCTCAACACACAGAGACATCTGGTGGCCAGCCTGGGCACACCAGCAGGACCGTGACACCACGTGTCTTGAATTACTAACATTATTGCTAACATAATAATTTCAAACATTATTCTTCCAGATATTTCCACTTATGCTGCAGCGGTATTCTCTGTGATGAACAAGCTGGAGAAATAGAGTGGATAGAATAATCAGAAAATAAGGAACACATTCTGTTACCATCAGTCTAAAGGGCTATTGACTAAGTTCTCATTGATTTTATGCAACTGCTTGGCAGGCATCCATAAGCAGAACAGTTTGCGTACAAGCTCGTAAGGATGCTGAAAGTGGTACAAATATATTTAAATAGAAGCTAATGACTTATTTTCCACATGAAAAAAAGTGAAACTTAATTAATAATAAATATTAAAGGAATATTCTGGATTAAAGATTACTTAGAAATATTACATTTATATAAATTGTAAAGCCTATTTCAAATAAATGCCATTCTGCTGTGCTGTTCAGTATCCTGAAAAGTATTGACATTTTTTTTAAGCAGCACTACTGTTTCAGCTTTGACAATAAGAAGACATATTTATTGAGCACCAAATCAGCATATTAGAGCGATTTCTGAAAGATTATGTAACACAGAAGTCTGGAGAAAAAAATTAAAAATATATAGTTAAACAGAAAACTATTATTTTAATTTGTAACAATATTTCACAACATTACTGTTTTACTGTGTTTTTGGTCAAATAATTGCAGCCTGGGTGAGCATAAGACACTTCTTTCCAAATCTTACTGACCACACACTTTTGAATGGTAGCATATACTGTATATTTGTAAAAGTAAATTAAACATTTATTGCAGTACTGTGTGATTGCCCCATAGACTTTGCCTGTATATGCTTTACTTATATTTAAAAGGATAGTTCACCCTGTCACCATTTACTCATCCTCATGTTGTTGCAAACACACAAATTAGATATTTGAACTCTGGACCAATTTGACTGTAATTGCATTGACAGCAAAACACTTTTGTGAAGACAAAAAAGTTATACAGATTTGTAGCGACATGGGAATAAGTAAATGATGACAAAATTACATTTTTTTGAGTGATCTATCTCATTAAGAATTAACATACAGTTCTAGAAGCCATGAGCATCCGGGACCAGAACTATCTATTTTCTAAAAATACATACAGAATTTATGCAGTTGTTGTAAACCCTCTACTCTGCAATGATAATCATATTGTTGAGTAAAGTATACAAATCTTAAACATACATTGTTTACTTGGATGCAAGGCTGTATACATACTGTATACCTCCACCCATATATCCTCAACACCAACCTGTGACTCGTGTTTTCACACTCAAACCCTCCCACTTCTGAGCAATATTGCACAGTCCATCAGAAAGCCTTTTTAATTAAAAGAAGCAAACTGAAAACACGGCTGACACACGTTGTGTAAACAAAGACTTATATGTTATTACCCATCTGCCTGTGCTCTTGAGCAAACCCTTGAGTGAGACAGCCACCTTAAGCAATCACAGTCATCCAGGTGTAACTTACCTGAACATTACTCAAGTTGGCACAGACTTGTGCAACCATGTAGATATGTCTTCTGCAAGGGAGGTATGGTGTACGTGCTCAAGTTATTCCAATGCAGTGTTAAGCATTTTGGTCTTCCAATCCAAAAACATGATGTGATATTGTGACAAAGTCTAAGTCTTTGAAAAGTCTTTTAAGCCATCTGTTCACATTATTTCAACATTTTTTAAATAATCACTAAGAAAAGTCCTTAACAATACAGTACCAATGTATTGTATTAATATGAAGACATTTTCCATAATAATTAGTTTTTACTGTTGTTTAACTTGTCTTTTGAATATTTGTGTAAATGTTGTGTTCTAGGGTCGAAGGCATTGTCTGCAAACTTACCGGGAAAGGTACTAGTAACTATCTGGCATCCATTTTTCTACAGAATTTTTTATTTATTTATTTTTGTTTAACAGTGCATGTACAATAGCTGAAATCATGGTGAACAAGAACATTACCCATAATGCTGTACAGAAAATAACACCAATCAGAGTGTTGCAGTGAGCAAATTGCACCAACAGACCTTGCTGGGACTCCCAAGAATTACCACAAATTACGTAATTGTGTTGGCCCCATCAAAATACTTAAATATTTGCATGTATATGCATATTTTGAAATAAACTTACAATATATTGTTTACATAGATAAAATCAGCATCGTTTTGTTTTTCCATTGTCTTTAATTCAAATAAAATGTGCAATGCTTCACTGTAGTTTCTCCTAAGCTAAAGCTGTTATTTGCTGTTATTTTTAGCTTCAAATAAAATGTGTAATGTTGTGATTGACCGTGTAGCTGGTTGGTCTGGTTAATAGCTTATAACCCTTTAATAAATACTTTTTTTTATTCCCTATGGAAAAACTACATACTGGAACAAAACTACTGAAAAAATGGGCGGGCACTTATGTACTCTATAGATAGCAACAACAGGCTGCAATGGTAATTACAGTCTAATTGTAAAAATGCAAGATGTTGAGTTCCTGCAAAAACATGTTGTAATGATTTGAGCCATAAAGAAGGGAGATTGGGTGTTGTATGATAAATTTAAGTGGTCATTTAAAAGGTTAGCCATTGCCCTCAGCTGTGATGCCTCTTGTTTGGAAATTAAAGAGGAGGGGTGTGAGTGTCTTTGTTAGTTTCGCATCTGCAGTGACTTTAACACCTCCATTTAGAAATGTGTCGATGACAGCGACACACACCGTGTCCTGACATACACGTGTGTTGCAACAGATGAAACAAGTACCACACTTGTTTTCAAAGTTGCACATGAGTTATGCTACATATTGCATGAAGGTGCCTCCCAAATGTTTGATCAGGCAAATAATGCAGTGCATTGTTGGGATAACGGTGTCCCCTTGAGCCCCCCATGTAGCACCCCCCTCCCCAACCGGTGTCATAAATAAAGCATATGGAGAGGAGATAGATTGACAGCAGTGTTGAAGCGAGCTGGAGATGCGCAGAATAATGTGAGCTCGGCAATAACAATGTTGTCGACGGCGGCGTGCGCTTTGAAACTCTCCCAGTAGTGTGTGTTTGTAAACTGAAGAAATACTCTGTCACTGTCAAGTAGCAAATATGCCAGGATGGCTGGTTTCTTACAGTTGAAAGGAGTGCAGCAAAGGGGGAATATTTTTTAAAAGTCCTCTGTGGCTTTCAAGCTGTTTCTTTTTTCTGACTAGTGTGGGGAGGGGGGCACAACATGACTGCAGTTGGTTATGTGTGCCAGCGTATCTGTTTCTGTTTGCTTTCAGTGTGGCTCTCTGCTTTCTGGGTGAATGGTGCTGAGGTGTATCCTCAAACTATGGCAGTGGGGCCATATTACAGAAACTTGCTATTTTAAAGTCTTAAAGGGGTAGTTCACCCCAAATATTGGAAATTGTGTTATTATTTACTTACCTTCATGTCATCACAAACGTTCTGACTTTCTTTCTTTTGTGTAACATAAAAAAAATATTTTGTGAATAGTTTTAGTGTATTTCCATGTAGTGGAAGCCAATACTAAACAAAACAGTTTGGGTACAAACAATCTTCAGGATATTCTCTCTTATAATCCAGAGAGGAATATCTTGTGCAGGTTAGAATGACATGAGTAAATGACAGAATTTACATTTTTTAAATGTCCTACCCTGTAGGATCTAAATCAACCATGATCCTAATTGAACCTATCACATTTACTAAATAGATACGATATGATTAAGGCCCATTCAAGAATAATAAGTGATAAGGATAATATGATAAGAGTGGATAATATAATAACAACAAAGTGGAAGCTTAAGTTATTTGCTTTGTCTGTTCTGCAGATAATGCTGAAGAAATAAGTAGAAGCCTTGTGGTGACTTTGTGGTTATAATTTCCAGATATATTTCTGTCCATTTGTGACTATTTCAGAGACATCACCCAAAGTTTTTTTTTTTTTTTAAACACTAATCGTTTGAGATCCAGAAAATTTTATTTCTTCAAAAACACTTATTATAATATATTGTAAACACATTTCAAATGGTCTGTTCACCCCCAAAATTTAAATTCTAATGTTCCAAATGTATTTGAATATTTCCTTTTAGGGAACACAATAGAGGTGTTACTGGGAACCAGGAAAAAACGTATTGTGAAGCACATGTAACTGTGAGTCACAATATCCAGAATACTGGCTGACCACCGGTAATTTAGGAATTTCCCAACCTGATGTAACCCACTGTGAAACCACAAGGGAAAAACAAGTCACAGCTTTGAATTGCATTGTGTATGCCTGAGCAAACATCCTCTCCTAAATTGAATTCATAATGCCTCCAATCACTGAGTACATATTTGAAGAGGAAAACAGCCTTTAGTGAATTATATTGCATGCTGTCGTAGTTGAGGACAGATGGTGTGTGAATGGAGATCAGTTGTTTCTGTGGGAGAAATAAAATGCCCTGTTGAAGAGGATGGGTAGCACACTGTCTGCTCCACTGGTGGAGCAATCAGGTTGTGTTCAAACATCACACAACATCTGGCCCGTGTCCTCACACACTGCAGGCTGGAACGTCCTCAAGTGCAGAAGACAGACTGAGCCGAGGAATAATTCCATGAGGTTGGACTGTGCAACTGTTCCACAAGATGGGATGGCAAGAATTTGCAGCTCCACGTTCCCATCTGCCGTTTCTGGCATGCGGAGTAGGCTTTAAAGCCACCAAGTGGAAAAAAAAGCGAACAGGAGATTTTAGGCAGTCAAGACGTGATTTAGCAATATAAAGGTGGCTGAACTTTTCCTCTGAGAGTAATAGCAAATGCTCAGAGATGCTGACAGATAATCTCTTTCAAGGAACAGCAGGATTGAAAGAGATCTCTTTAGATTGGCCATATATGAAGAATATCAATATACATGTTGTTTTACTTAGTATATCTATTTATACAGTATTTGTGTATCTATATCGGATCAGGGATGTGCTCTATCTATCTATCCATCCATCCATCCGTCCGTCTATCCGTCTATATGTCTCTTTCTCTGTCTGTCTGTCTAACTAAGAAACAAACATTCTATCAGTTTATGATTTTATCTGTCCAATTTTCTAACATTCAATCTATCATTCTATTGTCAATGGTAACCAACGCTGTTTCATTTCCAGCATTCTTAAAATGTCTTCTTTTATGTTCCACAGAAAGAAAGAAAGTCATACTTGTTTGATTAAGCAAATGATTAGAGTGATTCAATGATTATGTAAATAAGTAAATGACTCAATTTTCACTTTTGGGTGAAAAATCTATTGTTTGGTTCTTCTGTCAAAACATTTATTTTCCAATTATGTTTACAGTATAATAATTTAAATGAGAATAAACCGCAAAATTGACTTAATTGACAAATTTAATTATAATTAATGTATGTCTTAGGCTTATATGATTAGTGTGATCTGAACATTTGTAATATTTCTATATTTCTTAATTTACATCACTTGTTTTAAATGTATCAAAATCCAAAAATTAGTTTATATCCATTTTTAATCAGATTCCCATTGCAGTCTTGCTGTATGCAGAAATGCACTGATGTAGCAAATTATGTTTATGAAATTCACACTAAAAAAGAGAGACAGAGAGGGTGAGATAACAGACTGGCGTACAACTGAGACACACCATATGATGGATTCTCATAGTTTCATGAGACAAGTTCCTCTTCTTAATGACTGTTTTGTTTCCGAGCGCTGCCTGGAGCATCAAATAGGGGTGGTGAGACGGAAGGGAAAACATCTTCATCGGGGAGTGAACACTCTTTTTTATAAACCCTTTAACTTATCTCTTTCTCTTTCCTGTTCCTACATTGTGGTAACTAATCTATTTATTTGCTGTCATGACGTGAAGGTGCCTGCTGTAATGGAAAGAGAGGAAATGACGGTGAAGTGACTGTGCTTAGGCTTCTCAGTTCAAACTAAGAGATTTGAAAATAATGTAAACCTAAGAGCAGGTTCACTGTTAAAGGTTAGGTAGGTGGTTTAATACTTGATAGATTACGATTTAATGTAATAATTTTAAAAGCTGGCTAGCATTTTGAGTGAGCAGTGTAAGCGGTATTAAATCAGTGTCCCTTTGTATGCTTATTTGATAGCTTACGTTACACTTGGCAAACCATGTCCATCGTTTATGCACAAGGTCTTAAGGGCATTTTACGCAGTAAGCTTTTTGTGATCTTGCCGCATTTGTATACAGTTGATGCATAACACACCAGCAAACACGACGATGCCTGCTACAGCTTTAGCTTAATGATAGAAAGCAAAAGCATGCTGAGTCTCTAAATTAAGTTATTACTGTAAATATTGTATTGTATTTTGCTTGCAAATGATAGCTAATACAGCTAAAATATTAACTAAACAGAACAGTGTTTCTCCATAAAATGTGCCACAGAGCTCAGCAATCGGACATCTTTTGGACATCCATGTTGTTTTTTCTTCCATGTTGTTTTTAAAGCTAAATGGCATTTAATTGGCTTTTGATTGATTCTTAATACACAGCAACCACACAAAAAAGAGATCTTTTATCTTCTGCAATGCAAAGTTATGCCCTCTGTTTCTCTCTGAAAATCAATTGGACACTTGCCGTTAACATGTAGAATTGTATTTATAAAGCACAAATAATGCTTTAAACTCTCCTTTAAAATATTTTGTCACTACTTTCTTTTTTTCGAGTCCCCTGTGTAGTCATCAACAAGACATCTGTACTCCTTGTTTCTTATGCACTGGAGCTGTCTTTGACCTTTCTCTCCAACCCAGTGGTGTCATTCGTTTGAAAATAGTTGCCCTATTTGAAGTTCCACAGAGGTGAGTTTCTTTTTGCTTGTTGCTGATTTTTCATTTCAGGATGTGCTTTCTGTCAAAGAGAGGGTTAGCTTCTCCATTAAAGCTCAGATGCATTTGCATAACGTCCACTGTGGCATGGCCAAGGTAGACCGGGCGTACGGACGCTGAATTCTAATTAAGAGCATGAGAGATGTCAGCCGGCTCTGTCACTCCAGGACCTCCATTTTCAGGTCAACTTCTTTCTCCATGCGCAAAACATCTGATCAGACTCATATTATGTATAGGCATGACCCCACTGCAGCAAAATCATCGAATGGAAAGATCCAAGATCATCGTAAGGGGTCACCAACCGTGACCTCAGCAGGTAGAGATTTCCTTCAGAGTTAATCTTAACTACTATAATGCCACAGGCAAACTACGGCAGGGATCTCATCGCATCAGCACAAATCTGAGTGCTTCTTAAAATGAGCATACTAGTTCTTAAAACACACAATGCTGCATTATTTATAAGCCTGGGGAGAGGTGTTTTCAGATCTAATTTCTCACTCCTTATGCGTGCTGATTGTCTCTCCTAATTCCTGTTTGTTTAGTCAGGTAGATGCAAATGTGGCTCTTATTTGCATGTCAAATCGGGGCACGCGGGGGTGGGGGTTTGACAGAAGTACGAGTTAATGCACCCCCCTCTCGCTCAGGAGTGTTGAGCGAATGCATGCCTCTTATCTCCTTCCTTTGGTTCTTTCAAGAAAAAGCCAGCAATGAGGTATTAATAACTAACAGACGTGCTGGGAAGGCTGGCTTTCCAAGTGATACAATGCCGGGGAGAGCGAGGGTTTTTATAAAAATGCTAATTTCCTTGTGCAGTACATTTTATCATATTAGTGTATATTAAATATATATATATATATATATATATATATGTGTGTGTGTGTGTGTGTGTGTATGTATATATATATATACAGTATGTATATATATATATATATGAATAGTTAATTAGCAAAAACAAATAACTACATTTTAACAATTCTCAGTAATCATGTTTTTCATTGTGCATTCCAATTAATGCAATCAAACTCTAGTTGGGTTATTTTGACTAGGGTAAAAAACTGCTAACTAACACAATACAATTATGATAAGATAATAAAAAACATGATTTTTGAACATAAAGAAACAAGTAATCTGTTTGCAAATAAACTCTTCATATATAAAATAGTTTTTTTTTTTTTTGGTATCAAACATTCCCAAGTAGACACAGCTGTTTCCGACCAATTGATAACCAGCAGAGAGTGATGTGTTTCCTCCATGTTGTGGCCGTCTGACTGGGTGTGATGTCCAATCAATAAGAAGCAACATATTAGGCCTGGAGGGTGTGTGGAGTTGAGATTCAAACACCCTCTGATTTGATTGATGTGACCCTGCATGCAAAAGTCGCAGGCTTTTCGGAGCATGTGTGTGTTCCTCACTAGAGGTGTGAAGGCGACAGAGGTGGGATTTTCTGTGTACTGGCAGCTCTGGCTTTGAGGCTTATCAAAACTGTGGGCTCAGAAACCTGCATGGGGCATGTTTAGAATAGCATACTACCATAATACTTGTAATGTTTTTGTAGTACTTTGCACAGTATGCACATTTACTTTTCTGTATGCATTGAAGACTTTTAAAATTTTCTAAAATCTGATACGACGACAGTATAGTGTGGAACATCGTATGACACAATGCAATTTGCTCGAATTGGCTTTCCATTTCCAAAATATTTTTTATGGGAAAATGTGTTTAATCAATAAAAAAAATATTAAAAACTGGACATGCTAGTAATAAGGACATTTAGAATACTCATTTCTAAAAAATGTTACGTTGTATACAGTAGGGTACTGTTTTACATACAATTTTATTTATTTATTTTAATTGTATACAGAGTATATACTGTCCAGTACACTGATACTAAACTTATACTAAGTTTTTTTTTAAGTTAATTGGTTGCAAACTATTTATTTTAGCTACATTTAAAAAAAAAGAAAGTTAAATTGATTGCAACCACTTACCTAAGAATTTAGTAAATTCAATGAATCATTTTTTTCAATGTATGCTGTACACTATTCCAACCCTTATATTTACATTAAAAGTTATAATTGAACTACAGCAGGTTTTTATATAGTTTAGATACAGACGTTGCCTGTCTGCATCGCATAATACTATATTAAGGAGTCCCTGATGTGACATGGAAAAAAATATTAATTACAAATATATATATATATATATATATATGTGAGCTAATTCTTAATTTGTGGCCACAATATTGAATTTTGTTTGATGAATCAATTCCCTTATTTTAGGTAAGTCTTAGTCCTGTTGTATTAATTTATTCCATTACTTTACTCATTTTACAATTTAACTAAAATGAGGGAAAAATTAAAAACATTATAGTACTACTACAACTTACTATTACTCTAATTGTCACCAAGATATCCATTTTCTTTCCCCACAGCATGTGCGAGCTCCGTAAAATATATATGACACAATGCATAATTAAATATTTGATGGAAGAATGTTAGCAGAGAAAGTGACAGACACTTTTCCACCGTTCCAGGTTAAAGTTTTCAG
The DNA here is from genome assembly GCA_027564155.1 of Gymnocypris eckloni scoliostomus. Lineage (NCBI taxonomy): Eukaryota > Metazoa > Chordata > Actinopteri > Cypriniformes > Cyprinidae > Gymnocypris > Gymnocypris eckloni. The sequence goes on along the minus strand of CM050425.1, from coordinate 20,728,745 downwards.
AGCACGTGCACAAAGACAATTTCCATTTGATTAGTGTGTCAATTGAATAAAGCTGAGCTACAGTCATATTATTTTGGTTCGTTACTTTGACTTAAAAAAACAGACTGGCACAATTTTAGCTAGAACAAAGCATTTATTATATTTTAAAAGACAAATGTTTTAGTATGAATGAAATTAAACTTTTGAAGACTAAACATAGTTATCTTGACAGCATTAAAGTGTACCGAAACAAGAAAAGTAGCCAGAACCAAGAGTTGCAGGTCTATCAGGACATTTTTTTATAAGACTCAATCCTCACTGTGTGAAAAAGATTTGCCATTGAACTATATGATTGTCTCCCTATATATATATATATACTGGATTCAGCTTTATTTTCTCTTTGTGCTGCCCTGTGAGTTATGACCCTGGCCTTGATTACAACCCCAGTGATATCACAAACAGGCCGACTGGTCAGCTCAGGGGGTCCATATGATCAGGGCGAGACCGCTTGCAGTGCAAAAAAAGCTCTTGCATCCATAAATTCCCTTTTTATGAGCTAGACTTGATGAAACCATTTCTGACACCTTGTTTTGCTGCATCCGTTGTTAGTTTATTTCTCCTCAGCTGAGTGGTTTTATGTGCTATTTGGGGTGGACGGTGACAGAGAGGTTGTATGGGTAAGATATTGCATTGCTGCCCGTCTGGATGTGAAGATGCCCCGGCCTCTGATCTCTCTTCTGAAGCTGTCACTTCTCCCGTTCTTTGCTTCTCTAGCTCTCTCGTCTTTGCAGAGCAGCCAAGGGGTTGGAGAGCGAGGGGAATAAATGATCTGGAGGAGATGAATCAACTTTCAATTTTGACAAAGACAGATGTGGAGACACGGGGGAAAGAGGGAAAAACGTGTTTGGGAACAGACAAGAGCATGGAAGATTTACACACACTGAAATAAAAACGTAACATCGACCCAGAGATTTAAAATAATGGTTCAGTGTGTGTAAATACAGAAGCGTCATATTTGAGCCAAGTGGATTTTAAATGGTTAGTTCACCCCAAAAGGAAAATCATGTCATTAACTGCTCACCCTCATGTCATTCCAAACTCGTAAGACCTTCTTTCATCTTCGGAACATAAATTAAGATATTTGTGATGAAATATTATTATTGGACCTGGGAACATTTCAGTTGCATTGCTGTCTATAAAGGGTCAGATTTCATCGAAAATATCTTAATTTGTGTTCCGAAGATGAACGAAGGTCTTACAGTTTCAAATACATATGTAATTTAAAAAATAATTACTTTATATACTGTATTTATGTTAGGTGTTTGTCTAAAATTGTGTGTTAGAAGTAACATTCAAAATGCAAAGATGTGGTCAGACCAGTCAAGTCACACCTTCCAAACTCCAGTAGAACAAAATGTCAAAACCAATCTTTCCATACAAAGAAAAAGAGTGATAATCATTAGCTGTCAGGTTTGGTTAGTTTGCTTGGTTAAATAAAAACAAAAAATAGATACGCTATTACAAGTTCTGCACCTGAGTTTCCCTTCGCGTTATGCAAGCCCAATAGACTTTACTATCTTATATTTACTTACATATAAAACTACTAAGTTGTTAATAAGTGTTTTCCCCCTTAGGTCATATCTTATCTTAACCACGTTGCCAAGCGAGTTGGAACTGCCTCTGGTACCACCTCAAAATAAATAGGCGCGTGACACATCTGCATACTTGTGTCTGTAATCTGGACTGTGCTTGCGGTGGTGTGTGTGTGGATTTGGGAGCTGGATGGATAATAAGAGCTCAGTTGTCCACCAGAGTGAGGGGGGAGATATACCCTGAAGCCTCATGTCATCCGATCAGTCATCTTCTCTCCATTCATCATGTAGTGTTCCTCCCCTGCTCTCTCTCTCTCTCTCTCTCTCTCTCTCTGCACCAGTACAGAGGAAACTGGGAGCTCATAGCCTATGGGAGTTAGACTGAAATTTGATTAAGAAATATAGCCACTGCATTTGCCACCAGAATTTCAACATGCGTATCAGTTTCTGCTCACGACAATAATCAAATAAAGATATTCTCTTTATCTTATATTTATAAAACAAATGTTCAAAGCTGATAGAGATACATGTGACAGCTCATCAGTTATATTCTATATTACTGCACCAACAACATTATTGTCATTATTGTCATTGTATGCAATTCTGTCTCTCAAAATTGTGATTATATACATTAAACTTTAACTTTTTTCCCGATTTAACATTTACAATTACTTTTTAGGTATTTCATATTCATGTGGCTTCCATAGTTTAGTAATATTACTGTAGCTGGTGTTTTATAAAAGCAATAAGACATATGACCATGTATGACAGTGATTTTAATACAGTTAAGGATGTCTTTGCAAATCGTATTTGTGTTGTGCCTAAATACACTCTTTACCCATGGTAAAATCACTGTAAAAATGGCTTATCTGGCTTATTTCCTTATTTCACCTTAGTTTTAAAGACATCCGAATCACATTATTCAATACAAAGTCTAGAATAAAATAAGCAGTGCTGTAATATTTCATGATGAAAGACCTTCAGAAGAAGGCATGTATCTGTAAATCACCCATCCAATTTTACTGACAAGCAGAGCTGCTGAACTTTAACCTATGGCCTATCAGATTTCTGTACCACATTATTAGGTTGCCATAAACGTATATGTAATGTTTAGTTTTTTTACAACATTTACTGCAATTCACAATTGATTATATGTTGCTCGGCTCCAAATGTCATGTGGACAGCAACTATTCAATTAAACTTTAATATATGAGGCTTCTTTGTCTCTCTGTTTTCTCCAACAGAACCTTTACTGGATTGTAAGTGCCCGTATTTACAGAGCGGCTGTGGTAGTGATTTATAAACGTCTAATTACTGAGCATGTAATCATTAGATTATATTTGAGCGAGTCATTAGTCATGGTCTACCAGTTCACTGTTTGTTGGCAACAGCGGATCAATAGTACAGTTTGTCTTATAACCATTTCTGTGTGCTGTCACCACGTAAACACTGATAGACTGCGACATTCTGTGCTTGACCTCTGTGGCTATACCCTTGTTTGAGGAAATGTTTGCAATGCAATCATATCAGATCAGATTTTCAGCTTTTGGATGCACCATTATAAACGTGCACCTGTGGAGAGATGAATGATGGATGCCAACTGCAGCTTGTTCCTGTGAACAGCTCCTTCACAAACGTTTGTCTGATAGCAGTTGGAGATATTGGAATTGAAAACTCTGGCTTTTCAAATTCTGAGGAATTAGAACAATTATGGGAGAAAAATCCCATAATTACAGAGGAGAGCATATTTCTGAGTAATTATGGCTTTCATATTGTTTGTGTGTGTGTGCGTGCAAGGGTGAGGAAACATGAATATGCATACTTATGCTTCTGTTTGTGCATGTAATATTCAGTTTGGCATGTTTTTGTGTGTGTATTAACATCTAGTATTTTTTACACTAGCAAATGATTTGCTTATAATGTCCTTGAAAATTAAATTGAACCAAAGTGTTTGGTATGCATAATGGTTTATATGCTTTTTGCTGTTTGCACTAATTGCACTAATGTGAAGCAAGTTGCGTTTGCAATGGCAGCGCTTGGGAATGGCGTCATAAAAAATTAATCCATAAACAGTACATAAGTGCAGGTGTGTGTGAGGTCACTCTGGGTGGCATTGAGTTGCAACATGAGAAAAGAAGTAGTTTGCGAGCAGCCACAGTATGCCAGTGGCCCAGGTTAATCTAAGTCTGTATGAAAGCAAGCGGAAAAACAACATTAGCCTTTCTACCTTTAGCCAGCATACCATTCAATGCTGCCTGAATGTCTCATTTAGCTCTCGCTGATGAACTCCATGTGGATTGAGTTGTTTGTCAAGGCTTGTACCTGATTAGTTTCTGCCTTTCAGCCGCATGTTTTCGCTGTCCTTGGTGCTGAAAATGTGTTTGTGGGAGTGTTGAGTGGTGTACAGAAGCCTAGTCTTAAAGGGATAGTTCACACAAAAATTTAAATTCTGTCATTTACTCACCGTCAAACTGTTTCAAACCTGTTTAAGTTGTTTTCTTCCATTGAGCGCAGAAGAATATATTTTGAAGAATGTTGGTAACCAAACAGTTGACGATATCGACCTCCAAAGTATGTAAAAAAAAATATAAAAGTAAAAGATGACAGAATTTTCTATTTATCGATGAATGATTTTGTCCAATTCTATTCAACTCTTTAAGGATGTTTTCCAATTTTTGGCTTATATACCAGAGGCAATCCTAGAATACATTCCAACAAACTAGATGGGTGGACAAGATTATATGAATAATTATTATTAATGTGTTTTATTCAGCTCTGAAAAGTATGGAAACATTTACTTTTGATTAATTTGCAAATTAACATGCTAAACTCTGTAGTTAGTACTTCATTTGAGAAGTGCTATTCCTTGTGATTTGATATCTACTGCAAGGTTTATGACAGAGTTAACACAATTTGTATGTTTTTAAATTTAAAACAGATACAAGAGGTGATGGGATCCAAGAGGTAAATTTGTCATGCCGAATAACTCCATTTCATGCTCTGTCTATTCATATCACTTTTCTTTTTCCTCTGACATTGTTTTTCCTCAGCTGTATTCTCCCCTATTTGATATCGCTTTGATTCTCTTGAATGGGAATTGCAGAGGATTACTATGTTTGCACATCTATCTTTGTTTCTTTATTTATGATTTTATGCATTGAGGACACAATTGTTAAGTGTTATAGCATCTTAATCGCTATGACCATCAATCGCCCTTTCAGGTTATGCTGTATAGAGTATTTATCCACCCACCTGCATTCTCTCTCTCACACACACACACACACACACACACACACACACACACACACACACACACACACACACACGCTATTAGTATACTGTTACTCTCGGTTTTATGCTCACGACCAGAGACAGCAATGGGCAATCACATCAACACGCAAATCAGAGAACATGGCAAGTTGTTTTACTCCTCTTTTTCTTGCTGCTCTCCCTGATGTCTCTCACCACTGAACAATTGGCAAGGTTTCAATGAGGTGATTTAGTGTTTGTGGAAGTGGCAACTCTGCTGAGACCCACAGTCTGTTTCCACTAACTGAGTTTCACATTAACAAGCAACATTCAGTTTCTAATGGAGCTGAACTTTCTGATCTCGCTAAGTGCAGGTGAGCAAATGGACTATGAGGATTGATTCAAAGATAGCTTTTTTTTAGATAAATGCAGTTGGATTTGTGTGTGTGTGTGGGTGTGTGTGTGTGTGTGAGAGAGAGAGAGTGTAAGAGTGTGTGTGTGTGCGCACATGCACATTTTTTAATCTGTGTAGCTTTTTTAAATTATTTCTGATATAATTGTTGAAAGCTGTTAACATGCTATTTGAGTGATAAGACTTGTTGAAAATGTTCTAACATAATGCACTAACTTCAATCAACATGTCTACCTTCTTTTCTGGGTTGTGCAAAATTGGGACTTTAAGAATTGGCTCCCATTCTATTTTTAATTAAATTGGCCCACAATAAGTTTAATTGCAATTTTAATGGGGAAGACAAGAACAATAATTTACTATATTGCAGTTTTATAGTCACGCGTCAAGTTCAGCACAGCCAGAACAATTACACGATTTGTGTTCACTAATTATTCCTATTTATTCCCTGATAGAATATATTTTCTCAAATAAGTGGAACACCTTTCTTAAAGTTTAATACGGTCAAAGCGAATAACAGTTTATTCAGAAAAGTTACTAATATATATTTTTACCAAAAAATGCCTATGACCACCAGGTTGCTTACAATTAACTTTATAAAGATACATTTTGACATCATTAAATAATTCATTACTTTTGTAAATGTTTATCCATATTGGTATATGAGGTGATGATTCTAGAATTCTAAAGCTACAATTTGATACATTCTATCATTTTAATTCTATTCTATTTCAAATTTAAATTCTACATCCTGTGTGCTAATTGAATAGACACTTTTAGGGCCGAAGTCACAATAACGTCACAGCACTAGCTGGAGGCAAAGCAAAGCAAAAACCGGAGGCGGTCAATTCAAAACAGTGCAGATTCGGCTACACAAGGGGCTTAAAATATCATCTTGTTGTTATGTTGGGTGCCAGAATCGATGTAGTAGAGGCTTCAATTTGACATTTTTACCGCTTACCTGCTGTCTCTGCCAGACAAAAAACGACGACAGATGTGATTAAATGCGATAAAACGAGCAACTGGACAGAAACAATCATCAAAAATGCTGGCGTTTTCAGCTCACACTTCTTATCAGAAAATATTTAATAAAGTAATGTCTTTTGTAGTTATGGGTAGTTTTGTTTTTGGCGGCCTGTTTTTATTTTAGTTTTAGTCTAGTCTTTGTGTGAAGCTGTCATTTTAGCTGTCAGAATTAACCATGACTATTTTAGTTGACGAAAACTGATGACATTTAGTCTAGTTTTAGTTTTAGTCAATGAAAATTGTCTTTTAGTCTCTTTTTAGTAATGCAATTCTATTTAACCCAGTCAATATAGTATAAGTACCTAGTAGTATAGACGAAACCAATATTTTTTTTTAGCCAAACTCATTTCAAACAAGACTATCTTATTATATTATATACACACACGCTAGTCACACACGTTTGTCTCAGTCATTTTCAGCTCAAGTGGCTAACGTTTAAAGCTAACGTTAAAATAAGATACATTAACCACAGCCTCATGAGTTGGCATGAGCTTTCTAAAATAGAGAGTAACGTTACGTTAATGTCTTGACTTACCTCAATTTCATTATGGAATGCCTTGAGATGTCTCTTAAGGTTCTGTGGTGTTTTTCCTGTGATTTTGTACGCATTTCATATTTTTCCACAACACATTCCGCTTTCTTTTCCACTTCTATGTAATGAAAGTTTTTTATGAAATGTAGTTTCTTCTTTTCTCCCAAAGACGAACCCCGGCTGGCTGGCCATCAGTCCCTTTCTCTGTGTCAGACTTAACTTTATTTGCTGTCGCCTTCTAAATAATGAGGAAGTGACTTCGCCTGCGTCACGCAGTGCGACCTGATGCAGCCCCTGTAGTGAGACAGAAAATAATACAAAATAATAATAATAACAGGACTAAGCGAGACAAAATAAAGTTTTTTATCGCGTCTTGTTTTGTTCAATGAAAATGAAGAGACATTTTAAAATAGTTTTATTTTGTACTTTAGTCTCGTTTTGATTCAATAATATTGTATTATACATTTAATACAAAATTATACGAAAGCAACACTAGTTATGGGCATGTCTGAAGATTTCTTGCATCTCACGACTATGCTGTGTTTGAAGTAATGTCGGTGTGCATTTGTGTAAAACAACAAACTGACGATTTATATATAATCATTTGTAATTGTATATACATTGTTGTGATTACTTGTGGCTGGAATAATAATGTAGCTGTAAAAATTGTTGCCTGCTGACATTGAAATATATATACATCTTCATGACTAGATAGACATGGTGCATTTGTCTCTACTATACACGTTAGATGTGAGTCACTCAACTGGAGGGAATCATGTCAGATCATCTATTCTTTGAGTTAAAGCATGTGTGGGTTGGCCAATCTGGTTTCGTCCGTTAAAGTTAACCTTTTCAAATAACAGCCGCGGTCCTGGACAGTGAGTGACCATACATAGACTGGTAAAATCAGAATTTCTCCAGTTATTGTTAAAAAAAACAAGCTAACAAACTTCACAGCTAGCGTTAGTGAAGCGGTCAGGGCTAGGGAATCTTTCTGCCTCCAGCTAAGCTCCGCCCACAGAAAAACGTCACAATGTTTACTAACAGAAAAAGGGTCTATTGGAACTTAAAATGCATTTGCTGATTAATTATAAATGGTGCACAACCCTGAAAGTTGTTATTAATCACATTACTCTCACATAATGATATGGAGGATAACTTTATCTAAAGACTCGGAATGCTCTTTTAGATACTAGCAGGTGCAAGTTTTATTACCTTCTGAACCACATCTTTAAAATTTACTGTCTTTATGGGATTCAGCTAATGAATATTTTAATAAGTATCAGAGCTAGTTGAGAAAATATTTAATCCTTAATAGTATCTTTGAGAAAATGGTCTTTAATGTCAAAACCGCCAAAAGCCCGAGGGCAATATATTTTATATAGACACCATATTACACCAGGCTTTATAGTGTTTGACAGCTGTAATGACACTTGCCTATCCAGCCATACCAAAACTGCGATGGTCAGTAATGTTTATTACATGTGCTCGGGTTCTGTGGGTTTCTGGGCATTTTAAATGGCTCTTGACCTTTTCCAGACAGTGACCAGAAAATGGGAGCTCGGTTCATTGCCTTTTTTATTGTGACATGTATTTTACCATCTTTTTATGAGCATATGACATTTGTTCATTGCTTTCATACGTCTATCAGTGTGCCAAGGTGAGTCTAGTAAAATGTAAAACCAGGGATCATTTATGATTTTTTTTTTTTTTTAAACCTTGCCCTGTAAATGGCCTGGCTTCTTGTAATAGTCAGGATAAACATTATTGCACATTAGCAGTTAGATGGTCACTGGCGTGCTTTATCTTCTACACAAATAACAATTGATTTCTGTATTTTAACCACACTGGATGCAGTAATCATCCAAGACAAGTGCAGACAGGAGAGCTCTTGGCTTATCCATTGTACAGTGGTCATTTAGTTGGAGAGGTGAGCAACAGTTTGAATGGTTGATGGCTAGAATAACAGACAGAAGCATCATGTCATTTCAAACTGAGGGTCAAGTGGAGTTTGAATGCAACTTCAAAAACATATATTATGTTCCTGAGTTTGTGAATCTTTTTGAATGATTTATTAAAAGGATTGGCTTATAAGAGTAATTTGTTCGTGGATATCATGTAGCTACACTGGTTCTGTTGTATCTTTCAGATTTACTAAAAAGAAAGAGTTTAAAAGAGTAATTTGTTGTTGAATCAGACTACACTGGTCAGATTGTACACTAGTGTATGCAGCCCTTGAGGACAACTCAAAAGAAAGACATGTTTATTTGCCATTATTTTGCAATACACAGTCATTTTATTTCTAAGTGCATACTGCAAATGAGGGTCTCACTCTATTCCTTTTGCTGCTCGAGGCACCCTACAAATTGCAACATTCAGTGTTAGCTAATAATTAAACAACCATTCTCTTTGATCTCTTTTATGCTGTAGTTCAGATTTACAACTAGAATTGTTCTTACTCCTCCAACCACCCCGATCATTTCCACGGCCCATATGTTTTATGACCTCTGGGACCTTGTTAGGCTTGCAGACTGGTGGCGCCATGTGGGCTAGACTGCAGCGAAAGTCACCGAAGCTGCCCAAGCGTACACTCGAGGTGCGGTCCCAAAAGGGGCATTTTGAGAAGATTGGGGTCCTCGGGGAGCCAGAGTTGTAGAGACTCACAAAACTCCCCTCAAACATATAATGTTTATTTCCTCTGACATCAACATTGGTTCTATCATAAAAACAGGGGACACATCTATGAACCTAGCAGGTGGGATGCTACATTTAATGGTCAGCAGACAACCCAAATTGGCGCAGATAAGATCTTTAAAGGGATAGGTTACCAAAAATTGAAAATTATGTGATAATTTACTCATTCTTAAGCTGTTCAAACTTCCTTGGCTTTCTTTCTTCTGCATAACACAAAATAATACATTTTATTCTTGGCCATACAATTGAAGTCAGTGGGGTCTAAAATAATACTGGATCTGAATGATATTTATTGTAATGATAAAAATGTAGATCTTTTGCAAAATATCATCTATAGTGTTCCAAAAATAAAATTTAATCATACAGGTTTCGTACTACGGTGACGTAATGCTGCCATCCACGTAATATTTTTTCCACTCAATTATGTCGTTATAACGAGATCTTTTCTCGTAATAACGAGATCTTTCTCGTAATAACGAGATCTTTTCTCGTTATAACGAGATCTTTCTCGTAATAACATCTTTCTCGTTAAAACGACATCTTTCTCGTAATAACGACATCTTTCTCGTTAAAACGACATCTTTTCTCGTAATAACGACATCTTTTCTCGTTAAAACGACATATTTTCTCGTAATAACGACATCTTTTCTTGTAATAACGACATCTTTTCTCGTTAAAACGACATCTTTTCTCGTAATAACGACATCTTTTCTCGTTAAAACGACATATGTTTCTCGTTAAAACGACATCTTTTCTCGTTATAACGACATATTTTTCTCGTAATAACGACATATGGTAGGGCTGAGGTGAGCGAGTGTCCGCGCTGCTCAGTCTGACATAAAGGAGGATCTGCACGCTGCTGAATTGAAATACACTGTTTTAAATGTATTTAATGTAATGGTTTTAATTATAGCAGCATGTTTATTAGGATTAATCTCCAATACAACATTATCCAATAACAGCACTCAGACCCATGACTTGTTTAGGCTATATATGATCAGATCAAAACAGTTCTTTTTGAATAATTGACTCTGGGCTTGGAATATTTATTTATTTGAATGACTGAAGTTTGATTGAACAACAAATCGAAATATGAACAAAGATAAATAAAGAGATTTTCTCATAGGTTAATAATAATAATAATAATTATTATTATTATTTCGTTCTGTTTGAAAACGGGCAAACAAATTAAGCTCGATTTTTCGTAGGCCTATTTTTGTTCGTGGGTAAACAAATGAGCTGCTTTAATATTTGTTTCACATGTGTGGGCGGCCTTGATATACTTTAGTCTGATTATATATGAATTATGTATTAATGATTTAATATTATTAAATGATCTTTAGCTGAATCATCGCATCACGTTCTTCTTATGGGTTAAATTGCAGGCTTTGCTTTACTGAAGGAACAGTCTTCGCTGCGCTGGGTGTGAGCACTGAACACAATAGTACAGATGCAAAGACTGTACAGTATCTCTTGCTGGATTTAGGCTATACGAATTAAATAAACACAAACTTGTTTTCGATTGTTTTATTTAAGTAGACCTTTAGACATAGGCGTGCCAGAAAGCGCACGCTGTTATTTTACAAAAGCAATTCGTAACATTTTGTTCTTATTGTGGAAGTATATAAAATTGCTTTCCTCGGTTATCACAATTTAAGGGATCGCGTCGGTGTCGCCGAATTGAGAAGAACAGTGGTGTGCTTTAAATGAGATAAAGCAACATCCAGACTGTATGAAACGTTATTGTGACTAACTTGCAGAGCGGTACATATGCACTCTTATTCTGCGTGATGGGATAGACAGTAAAGACAAGCTGAGTTAAAACATTGATTGTTTTAGGGGCCGTCCTCGGTTCACAGCAACCCGGGACTATCAGAGATGGATAAAACAGTTTTTATTAACATTAAACATTTAATTTAATATTTGTATATTATTAGTATTATTAGGTTATGTTAACTTGTTAGGGCTATAGGCCTATTTCTATTGCATATAATATTATATTTTATTACTTTCCCATTTAAATTCGTGTATCGCTTTACCTAATTAACGTTTTGTACCAGAGCATGTGAGAGAAGCGGAGCGGTTCAATATTCCGCTGTGTGTGCGCTCCGCTCAGTCGTTCACAGCCAAATCAAACACTCCGCTAATGTTCCGCTCAGGTGAACCAAATCCCGCTCAGATCAGCGTTAGGCCTATTTATTTTTTCCTGTTTATAGTGAAATTATTGAATAAATGTCTCAACTAAACAGTTATGTTTCAGGGTGAACTTGTTTTAATAGGGATGTTCATTAACCGTTAACCAACTGATAAGAATTTTGACCGATTACAATCAGTTAAACGGTTTAAAGTCACTTATTTATTTATTTTTAGTAATTTATTAAAATATGTTAAAAGGTTTGCTGCATGGTTAAAATAAGCTATACGCTTATAAAAAACACGTTTTTTAGAGAGAGCGAGAGAGAGAAAAAACAAGTCGCCTATAAGTCGCATTTTATTATTGAATTCTGAATTTTTTTGGTAAAATAAGACAAAAAATAGAATGCAGCTTTCTGCCGTCTGCTTTAATTTCGCGCAGCACAATAATGAAATAAACTCTGCATACTCTAAAAAACACTGGGTTAAAAACAACCCAATTTGGGCTGGATAAATATAGGACAGAACGCATTTGGGGTTAATTTTACCCAGTAAATCGGGTTGTTTATTTAACCCATCATAAATGGTTGATTTAACCCAGCTAATGGGTTTATTCGTTTCTATTATAATATTAGCTTTTTTTTACTTTATGCATGAAATAATATTTACAGATTAATTTAAATCCTCTAAACTTTTGTAAAATACTCCAGAACCACTGGTTTACGTGATAACTTCCTTTATTTCTAATTTGCTTGCTTTTATTCTTTACACATTGCCCTATTTAATCTCGTTTAAAAAACATTAGAAGTAAAGATTAAACATTAAACCGATGTAATTCACGAGTAAATCGACCGCTCTGTAACTGTGTTTCCACCGTAACAGCGCTGACTCTCACGCCGAGCTGGAGTCGTGTTCGGCGGGGACTGATCACGGATAGACCGCCGCCCTGCACTTCACTCATGGACGAAATGAACTGCGATTGCCTTCATAACCTGACCAAAAACAAACAGTAAACAGCTCTGAGGACATGTTTTAACATCCAAAGTATTTGTGTTCTGTATCTTTATAAATATAATCGTTTATTTTAAGCAAAGCATCAGATTCTTCATCAAGCAATAAAACCGACGCAACGCGAGCGACGTTAAAAAAATAGAGGCTGCTTGTTGCACAGTATTTCTTTTATTTTCTTAAATTATTATTTAAGTCAAAATATCTTTTTAGTATAGGCCTATTTATTCGTTATATATAACGCCTAGCTTTATTGTGTTTTTCTCCGCTTGCAGAAGTGCTGCAGGTGGGTGATAATGATCATGTAAATCCTTGTTCTGTTGTCTGCTGTTTTTACATGTAAAATTAATTCCCCAAAACAAATGTTAGTATTTTAAACGGGTCACGGACACTTATTCTTTCTAATTTAATTCAGTTCTAATTTCAAGTTAAAGGTTAAAGGTTAGGAAAAATAACCGAAATGAACATCCCTAATTTAAATGTATACAATTAAAATTTTAATTTAAAAACGTGACTTGTTTTTGAAGCCACTTGGAAAACTTTGTAAAAGTTAAATAACTGAAAAGTATATTTTTCCATTAAAACAACCTTCATATTCAAAACACGCACAAGATGAAATGCACCGAACAAATAATTATTTTGTATGTAAATAAAAGAAACACACTTTCTAAAATTAAAATAAACCAAAACTGAGGGAAATGCGTTCTATAAAACGCGTGTCAATCTTCACAGGATTTTAGAATTTGGTTTTAGAAACATTAGCTTAGACAAATGAGTGCTTAGCCTATTCCACAGATTCTGGAATTGGCAAATTACCAAAGGGCATTTTGGGCGCCGCTCACATGCTCTGCTTACTACCATATATTTAGCAAAACTTTAAACTTCTGACAATTAAGCCAATACTTTATGATTGTAGGCTATTTATGCCAATGCGTGATGATGATAAATGAGCGTGTTGTGCTTTCATTTTCAAATGAAACTACAAATGATTAATTCCTCAACGAAACACTAGGCAGTAGGCAATAATATCAATAATTATTAATTCGCAGAATATTTTTATAAATGTTAAATTCAACCTTTAAACTGCATTTCCAATAGTCTAGAAATTCCAGTCACATCCAAGCTTTAGCGTGTCGAGCATTTACAGTAGACTTACAAAATTAGTCAGAACGTTATGTAAAGAGATCGAAATGAAGGGAAAAACTAATATAACAATAGGCTAATAATAATGATGATGATGAATAGGCTACAGACAATCAGTTAATTGACAAACACGATGTATTTTATTTTATTTAGTTTAAATAGTGTGCACAGTTTTATTTTATGTACTTTATGTAATAATTATTCCTGATAAACTTGAATGCTGTGTACATCGCGTGCCATTGCCTACAGTCCGTAGCCTATGGTCAATATAATAATTAATTATGAAATAATTTCTATAATAATTCACAAAGGTCAAGTAGGTTTGTTTATGCATTAAACGAGAAATGGATGTTGTTCCTCAACATAGCCAGCCAGGCCCACATGAGGAGGCCTTTACCGTTATTGTTCATATTTCGATTTGTTGTTCAATCAAACTTCAGTCATTCAAATAAATAAATATTCCAAGCCCAGAGTCAATTATTCAAAAATAACTGTTTTGATCTGATCATATATAGCCTAAACAAGTCATGGGTCTGAGTGCTGTTATTGGATAATGTTGTATTGGAGATTAATCCTAATAAACATGCTGCTATAATTAAAACCATTACATTAAATACATTTAAAACAGTGTATTTCAATTCAGCAGCGTGCAGATCCTCCTTTATGTCAGACTGAGCAGCGCGGACACTCGCTCACCTCAGCCCTACCATATGTCGTTATTACGAGAAAAATATGTATGTCGTTATAACGAGAAAAGATGTCGTTTTAACGAGAAACATATGTCGTTTTAACGAGAAAAGATGTCGTTATTACGAGAAAAGATGTCGTTTTAACGAGAAAAGATGTCGTTATTACGAGAAAAGATCTCGTTATAAGAGAAAAGATGTCGTTATTACGAGAAAAGATGTCGTTTTAACGAGAAAAGATCTCGTTATTACGAGAAAAGATCTCGTTATAACGAGAAAAGATCTCGTTATTACGAGAAAAGATCTCGTTATAACGAGAAAAGATCTCGTTATAACGACATAATTGAGTGGAAAAAATATTATATGGATGGCAGTATTACGTCACCGTATGGAACAACATGACAGAATTTCATGAATTTCAATTTTGCCTGAAATATCCCTTTAATGTGTCAACAATTGTCTCATTCGGATCTGCTTTGTTTATTTGTAATGAATTATAGGACAACCATCTGAGATAAAGTTGATACTTAACAGTATGAGATTTGAATTGTATACACTACTTTCAAAAGGTTGTAATAAATCTCTGGACTTGTGAAAGGAGAACATCATCTTTGTGTCCCACAGAAAAAAATCTAAGTGATACAGTTTAGGAACACCATGAGGATGAGTAAATGATGAAAGAATATACATTTATTTTGGGGTGAACTATCCCTTTAAGAAGTTTTTAATGTGATAACTCTTCATAGCAAGTGTACACCAAATGCTAGGTGTGTTAATTCAGGTCACGCTCAATACAACCAAGTTAAAATTAATGAAAATCTTCAGTTTGCTATTTATGGCAGAACCATACGGCAACACAGCCCATGAGAGCTGGCACATTGCCCTGATAGAGCCGCCTCAGCTGGATGCCAGGTGAATGTAATTTTGAGTGCTCAAGAAAGATCTTCAGCATCGCTGATGCAATCTTAATGAGAAGTATAGGATTAGAAAAGAAAATCCTAATAAAATGTGACCCTGGACCACAAAACCAGTCTTAAGTCGCTGGGGTATATTTGGAGCAATAGCCAACAATACACCGTATGGGTCAACATTTATTGATTTTTCTTTTATGCCAAAAATCATTAGGACATTAAGTAAAGGAAATGTTCTGTGAATATATTTAGTACATTTCCTACTGTAAATATATACAAATATATTTTTTTATTAGTAATATGCATTGCTAATAAATTCATTTGGACAACTTTAAAGGCCATTTTCTCAATCTTTAGATTTTTTTGCACCCTCAGATTCCAGAGTCTCAAATAGTTGTATCTCGGCCAAATATTGTCCTATCATAACAAACCATACATCAATGGAAATATTATTTATTCAGCTCTCAGATGATGCACAAATCTCAATTTTGACTTTGTTGTTCAGGCGTGACTCAAGGACTAATATCAGGCCCAGACCCATGGTGATGCAAGTGACTTGTTTTAGTTCTCCTGCTGTGTCCACCTCAGCACGTTGTCTTATTCTGCCTTCACACCTCCTTTGCGGTTTTGAGCACACCGAAGCCCCAGCCAGATCTTCTTCCGCCCTGTTAAAGGAGACCCTGACATTCGCTGGAGACAGCCCATCAAACAGCCTGTTGCTAATTGTCCGCGACCCAGATCACCCGTGTCACGCTCATACGGAGTTGCTTGAGGACAGGCCTGTAACCCTGAGTGATATAGAGCCGGTCGTCTTTAACAAACTCTAATGGGAGAGATGGCAATGAAGGTCAATGACTAATTTTTTTGCTGCTGTGATGGTCAGTTAAACACTCACAAGAGGATAAGAGAGAAACTGAGACAGAGAGTGTTTGTGGACAATAGTAATCTTGGACTAAAGCCCTGAGGGTGTTAGAGCAAACTTTCACTCAGCAGACGATCAATACTGAGAACATTCAGGTCTGGCAGTTTACAACTACAATAATGAGTTTAATCAGCACAACACGCTTCCTCAAGGAACCAAAACAAATAGTGCTGCCGAACCACCCCTGCCCTGTTTAAATGTCCCAGCCACATTTCAGATGGTCTTAAACCATATTGTATTGTAGGAATCATTAGTGTGAACTTATTTCACTTTGGCATCACTATAAATTAAAGAGATAATTTCATACTTTTGAATATTTTGTTTTATCCTCCACCCTCTCTCTGACCTTTAGAAATAATTAGGCCATTTTGTTTTGCTACTGCACCTTTAAGACTTCCATGCATATTATGTATGTGAAATGATTTGTTGGACAGTTTCATCAAATTACTTTGATACTCTTGGTTTTGTGGTTGGGTCAAAGGACATCTTGATACAATATATATGGACATATCTGCCTAATTTCTCAATAACAGCCTCTTTGCTAAGCATGCATCACATTGTGACAGGTTCACAAAACTCTAAAATGTGCTGCACAATCTTTTACGATTAAGCTGAAATGGTCAGGGACCTTGTGAATATGAACTTCAGCTCTCTTTTTTTGAATATCTGGAACCTTCAGAAGGATGTGCAGATCGAGGGCAGGTGTAACGATAGTCAGAAAAACACAAGATTAGATTTTTCCACATTATTAGTTCTTCTGGCTTTTAATAATCATAGTACCTCTGCTGCGTTCTCCGTTTTACCTTACTGTGCAGGGAAACTGTATTGATGTGCATGAGCCTCTATCATAATGTAGTATTTTTATCTTACTACTAAATATAGAGACTTCTATATTTAAGTTAAGAAATTAGTATTTTTGTCTTTTGTGTTTTTAAGGAAATTGTATGTGTTAACATTACATTGAGCCCTTCAATTTCAATGCGTTTATGTACTGATAAACATTAGAATGTCTGTTGATGTGTTTTGTATGTACTGAATTATGATGCAGTACAACAGGGGAATGCAGTAGTTTCTAATGCTTGCCTGCATGAAAATTATATTCAGGTTTCTCACCAGCATTAGTCAGAATCCAACAAACAGCAGCATGACATTTATTCTGCTGTAAAATCTTATTTGTAATTCCAATAGCCATTAAGATGCATCAATTAATTATCTGATTAATTTAGCGCGTAATAAACGTCAAACCTTTATTTAAGACGAAGATGTTCCCCAGTACTGATTACACCATCTCCAGTCTTTACCGGTAGCATTTTGATCACTCAGTATTTAATATTTTCTGGTGACCTTTTGAGAATGACCAGCAAATCTGAGGCACATTCATTTTCTTTATGGAGCAAATTTCTTCCATCTATTACCATTTGACATTTTGAGCAGCTCCGCCTAGCGTCTGCTTTATTGAGAGGGGTTAAACACAGGGCCTAAAGAAAGCGGAACGGTACAGCAGATTGTCCTTTTGTCTGTGCTGTCCCATCCATTTCAGCATTATCAGGTTAGGGAGATCTAAGGCCCTCCTGGGTTGCAGTGTTTTCTGCATTCACTTTGGAACGTTTTCCCTGTGACCTTTCCCCATGGCTGGATTTGGCTGCAGTGTTTCCTTCTAATTTAAGATTTTGGCAGGTGCTGGAGCTTCATTATTGGCGCTGTTCCGTCCCCCCTACTGTCCCTTTTGGATGCTGTCTCCCAGGCAACTGGTCGGCCCACTTGGCATTGAGCTCCCTAGCATCAGAGTGCCATGTTTTTTTCATGCCTTTCTCCATCATGGAATCTGTATGTATTACACCCCAACATTAACACACTTTTCCCCTCCCTCTTGATCTGTCTCTGTTACTGTTTCTGTGTGTCAGTGCTGTTCTCCATTCTTATCAACTGATGCTATGCTTCACTGGCATACTTGTGCTTCATAGTTATAATTGTTCATACAAACTGAGGCATGTAACAAGTTATATGCTTACTTTTCTAATTTATTAGATTCATCATATTTTGATAGACTTAGACATTTTAAAACCAGGGACCAAAATATTATGAAAACTTGGGGGCATAGCAGTGAGCTTTCAACCACTTAGCAATTGCATAGCAATGGTCTAAAGTCAGTCAGGAGATCTAAGTAACTGCATGCAACACCTTAGTTCATTTTTAAATAGATTATTTAATCCGTGTTTCCTCATTATTTCGAGTTTTTGGCAGCTTTATAAAGTCAGAATTGTGAAATTAAAAGTCACAATTACCTTTTTATTTTTTTATAATAATTATTTTATTTTACAAAAATGCAGAGGATTGCAAAGAATTGCAAAATGTAAACTCAGATTTGTGAATTGACCATAAACAGGGAGTTTGACCAATTGGTCGATCTGACCAATCATAATACCAAATCTGCCATTTTTGTTTGACAAACAAACCAGACAGGAGAGTAGATTAACTTTGGTGGACTTGAACTTTAAAATGGTGTATTGTCGTCTTTCCATGGTTGAAACAAGATAGGCATACATTCTGATGTTCATATTTCATGCTATAACTAGTAAAGAAGAAAGATGATCTGTTCACATGCTACTTGAACTGAGGTGCTACAGCAATCTGTCCTGACAAATTAAATAGCCCAAAATGTTATTTATAATTCATTTCTTAAAAAAATGACAAAATGTGAAAGTAGAGACTTTGTTTCATACCTAAAGTAACCTGCTCTGTCTTGTCCATCAGTGCGTTGTCACTTTCCTCTTTGGTCAGCGATATATTTTTCACTACGTGAGAACGTGATGTGTGGCGTGAGTGCACCGTGGCTTGTCAGACATAGGAACAGTAAAGAAGGGGGGCAGGTATTTGCGAAGGGACAAGTCTCTCGCAAATCCGAGAAAAAAGTCTGAAATGTAAGATAAAAATAACACACAATTACCTTTTTATTTTTCATCCGTGGCGAAACAAGCTTCCCTAATATCTGGACCATGTGGATCGGTCAGTATCTGTAATGCCAAGCACAAACAACTACTCTTTCTATCTCTATTTGTTCTTTTCTCTATCTCTCTCTCTCTCTCCTTTATTTTCTTCACCCTCTTTTCTTTGTGTCTTGTTCTGTTTGTATATTGAGACATAATAACATGTTGTCAAGTGCCTCGCTATGACAGTCATTTGCATATCTTAAATATGTTTTTGGGGAGCTGCTGAGATACTGACTGCTATCCATTAATGTTTCTTTTTTACTCACTCTTTATCATTCATCCCTCCTCTATGGTCCTCCCATTTGCATTTAATCCTCACTGAATGTGTGTTAAATGTCATATCTGGAAAGCAAACTAAATCATGTACATGCCTGCATCTTGTGTGTTTTGAAATACAATCTTCTACGCTGTTATGTTAATGTACATGAGTTTTGGTATATGTACGTATCTATATGTATGTACAGAATGTGTGTATATACATTATACAGGGGTTGGAGATAATAATGTGAAGACCTGGAAATAGGTTTTACCACCATTTACTTTTATATAGCCTTCACCTTTCTTAGAATAGTCTCCAGTTAAATGTTGTTTATAAAAAAACTCTAAAAACACTCTTTTATCTAAAAAGCCAGTAGCAGCAGAGATATTTGAGG
The DNA here is from genome assembly GCA_027564155.1 of Gymnocypris eckloni scoliostomus. NCBI lineage: Eukaryota > Metazoa > Chordata > Actinopteri > Cypriniformes > Cyprinidae > Gymnocypris > Gymnocypris eckloni. The sequence continues at coordinate 20,708,818 of CM050425.1, read as the reverse complement.
AGGAATCTGCTTCTCACATTCTCTTCCAAAACTGCCCACAGTGTTTGATATTATTGAAGTCAGACAGATAGCCAGGGCAGATGTTTAATTTCATCTTTGTGCTCCAACTGTCTAGGTTTTATGATCATCACCCCATCTTTTTTAGCATTGGCGTCTGTGATTACAGTTTTTCTCAGTTGCTTTGGTAAATTTCTCTAATCATCCTTAATATCTGCAAAGAAGTATGTGCATTTCTCAAAACAATTCGTACAAACAGCACCACACAATAGATTACATGCAAAAGCCTGTAACTTCCTCAAAATCTTTAGTTCATCTCTCAAAAGTAAGTATTTATGTTAATGAACATATCAGTGCCATCAGAATGAAAAGTCCTTGTGTTGATATAGTAAAATGCTTAGTCATGTTGTCAATATAACACTGCGCCTGTTAGAATTACCTGATGTAAACTATGGAAAAGTTTGGATGACAGTTACTGTACTGAAATGCAGAAGGCTGCACTTATGTATGCCATATATCCATTTCAAAAGTACAAATTTAGACATTAATGTATGTGGGATATTGATTGAAAGAGACTTGTTTGAAGTATTACATTTACATTTATTCATTTAGCAGATGCTTTTATCCAAAGCGACTTACAATTGAGGAATACAATAAGCAATACATTATAAAGAGGCAAACGGTCACAGGAAGTGCTTGTCATACAATATTTCAGGCATTGTTTAGAGCAAAACTAGCTAGACAGGGAGAGGTTAAGGAAAGAGAGCAACGTTTTTCTATGAGGAAGAAGGAGCAGAAGTCAAGTGAAGATGGAAAATATGAGTTCCCCTTCGTGGGAACTTCGGATTGCATCCCCTAGAGGTCACTATGGGGAACGCCGTCAGTGTGACCCGTGTTTGAAGCATACATACAAAAACACAACCTGTTGGCGACAGCCTATGACGTCAGTACCGGCGTGGCCACAATATAAAGGGCGCCGGGAGAATACATCATCCACTTCTTTCGTCTTCACTGACTGCTTTGTTTGAAGTGTACATTCTGGTAAGAGTACAGTTTTCTACCTATTATCATGGCGAGCACTAGCAAGGCTTTTAAGAAGTGTGTAGATCCGTGTCCTCGCTATTTGACACCCGATGACACACACAATCTTTGCGTCTTTTGTTTGGGGCGAGGAGCGTGCACGCCGATGTCCTTGACGGGGCAGCTGTGGCCTAATGAATAGAGCGTTGGACTTGTAACCCGAGGTTGTGGGTTCGAATCTCGGCCCGCAGGAATTGTCCATGACTGAGGTGAGACCCTTGAGCAAGGCACCAAACCCCAACTGCTCCTCGGCGCCAGCATCGGCTGCCCACTGCTCCAGGTTTGTGTGCGCTTGGATGGTTTAAATGCAGAAAACACATTTCACTGCTGGTTATATTCTGTATAATTGTGTGTGACAAATAAAAAAAATCTATTTTCTATTCTATTGAGGGGGCAATCTGCGTGCACTGTGAGGTTTTTTCTATGAAAAAGCTCCTCTCTCGTCTGTCCCTTTTTTCAAGGAAAGAGGGGCAGCCGTCTGCTTCCCGTGATTTGGGACCCACCGCTGCCGAGGCACGGAGGAGTATGAAATCGTGGGGTTCGCAGTAGGATCTGGCTGATGAGTTAGAGAGGGAGCTCCCCTTTTCGCACGCGTCGGCCGAGAAAGAGGGTGAGCCACTGGATTGTGATGAGGCGATCTCTCTGACATCATCCGATCCAGCGGCTAGTGCTCTGCTGGGTTATGCCCAGGAAGAGCAGGAGATATTTGAGGGTGAGGATGTTGAGATTGAACCCTCTCAATCCTCCTGCCCTGTTTATGAAGAGCTGTTGGAGGTTATGAAACGCGCCACAGCGAGGCTTGACTTGCCATGGGAGCGGACCAAGATGGAGTCGCCGTGGGGGCATCTCGATGAGCGGTATCTTTCTGGCCATAACCCCCCAGCTCAAGTGAGCCTTCCATTTTGGTTGAGAAGGAATGGAAAAGGCAGTTTTCCTCTCGCATTCATAAATTCCAGCACACCAGTTATGCTAACATCGTAGGGATACGTGAAAGTGGCTATGAGAGGATGCCCCATACAGAAGAGACGCTAGCTAGCTACCTCTCCATTGGTGAGACGTCTTCTCTAAAGGTTCCCTCCTTGCCATCTAAGCCCCTTCAAGATACTTTGAGCTTAAATGCCAAGGCGTACGCAGCAGCAGGTCAGGCTGTCACTTCATTGCACACCATGGCAGTGCTTCAGGTGTACCAAGCGGATCTGCTGAAAGACCTGGATAAGGGTCAGGGCCTGTCAACTGACGAGGTAGCTGAGCTGAGCTGCGCCGCACCACAGATTTGGCCCTCCGTGCCACTAAGCAGGCTGCCACTGCTGTGGGCTGGTCTATGGTCGCCATGGTGGTAATGGAGAGACATCTGTGGGTGAATCTGGCAGATATCGGGAAGAAAGAGAAAGGCTCTCTTCTTGATGCTCCAGTCTTGCCTTCCGAGCTTTTACCTCCATCGAGGCGGTAGTCAAGAAGTTCAAGGAGGCGAATGCACGCTCAGCAGCTTTAAAACCTTAATTCCAAGAAGGTCCAGGTCTGAGCCCAAACAACGCAGAGGTCCTAGCCCATCCTGGTCCGAGGTCAGGTGGGAACCTAAGAAAAGCTGCAGTCGTTTGGGACCTATGATGATTTTGGTCAGGTTCTATGTTCATTGAAACTTCCTTACTGATGGTCTGGACCTGAGGCCTTCTCTGAGGTTTCTGTGGGAATCTCCTTGATCTTCAGGTTATTCAGGTCAGCACTGCAATCAGCCTCAGGTTGTTAGGCATATTCATGCCTCCCTGTTAGGTTGCTCTCCTTGTTGGTAGAGCTAGCATTGCTCTCCTCACCTTAGAGGGTCTCCTATGAGCATGCTGCTCTCTTCTGAGCATCTGAGTTCCCTCATTCTGAGGAATGAGTTCTCCACTCCCAGAGCTCTGTGATGGGTCACTCTCCTCGAAGGTCAAGCAAGCATTGCTCCTCCCAACTGAGAGGGTCAGTTTGGGATTGAACAGTGTGTCGCTACCAAAGGGTCTGTTGAGACAGTTTCCTCAGCGAGCTCGTGCAGAACAAGCGGTAGCCCCTGGGTGACCGTACAGGACCAAGTTACTACCACTAGGCGCTTGGCCATATCCCCTTAAAGGAATCTTTCTCTGATTCCAAGCCTTTGAACTCTACCCTGGGTCCGGTTGTCCCGTCACCTAACAGGTAAAGTTTTAGGGTATGCAGCTCGGGTCTTTGGTCAAGGGGATAATGTCACTGACAGCCATCAACTGTCCCAGGGACAACTCCCTTAGCCTGGTAGACTTGGCTTAGTGCTAGCCTTTTGCATGAAATTGGCTTGCGCTCCCCTCAGCATGGTGTGACATGGGCCCTTTTGGGTTCGCTGAAGACCAATCGTGCTGCTGCATTCTGAATCATCTGTAAATGTTTGATTGTGCATGATGGAAGTCCAGCTAGAAGAGCATTGCAGTAGACCAGTCTAGAAAATACAAGGGCCTGTACAAGAATTTGTGCAGCGTGCTGTGTAAGGAAGGGCCTGCTCTTTCTGATGTTGTCCAATGCAAACCGGCAAGATTGAGCAGTTTTTGCAATATGGTCTTTGAAAGTGAGCTGGTCATCGAAAATTACCCCCAAGATTCCTGACTGAGCTTGATGGGGTAATTGTTGATTAATCTATCTGGATGGTAAATAGTATTGAGGATATGGTCGATCTCCCTTTATTTAGCTGCACCCTTCAGTCATTGTAAGGCCATGATTGACATCCTGCTCCACAATAGTTGCCCTTATTTCATCTGATATGCGCCTCTGTCCTAGGCGTCTTCTGCTTCTTCCTCTGTTTTGTCTCTGTACCCTTCCACCATGCATCCTTACTCCTCTTCTTCCTTTTGGCTGTTGACCCTGGTGTTTTTCTGGATGTTCATCCTTTGTCAGAATTTGTAACTTTTCTGTTGTCCTTTCTGTCTATACTGTATATGCTTTCCAATTGAAGGCTCATGATATGCACCTTTGAGCTATTTCAGAGAACTGGTTTATAATTAGTTGATCTATTTTCTCTTCATTAGTGAAAGTCAAGATTAACTTGCACAATTCATGGCAAATGTACAAAAAGTCTAATAGAAATGTGTAGAAATTAGAAAATGTGCTTGACAGTAGATCAACCATTTTACATTTAACGACTTACAGTACATGGTGAATTCATGACTAGATGTTTTGAGGGGTAATGCTATTGCACAGAGAACTATATAATACATTTTGAGCAACATGATATTAGCAACTAATTATGTAGTAAACCACAGACAAATAATCAGTTGCATGAATGTACCAAAGCAATTGATGTGCACAAGTGTCTAGATGATGTGGAGGTTGAACAAGCAGTTTTTTAAATTTAATTTCTGATCTGAGAAATGCACCAAAGCGACTGAGAAAAATTGTAGTTAAGCCGTTGCAGCTCTTTCTTGGATGTTGGCTTTGTGAAGTTCTCTGTGGTTGTTTTTTGTAGAAACCGTGTTATTTAAGGTGAATACTGAAGCTTCCTGTCACTTTGCTGCAGTAGTTATGTTTTGTTTGGATTTTTTTGCAGACGGTTTTACATTAATAATTTTTTACATTACATTTTTACAGATCTCTATGATGTCAGAAAGTAAACGTCATCAGTTTACCTAAATGGTAGAAATAAAGCATTAGCTTGTTGATTGATAGAAATGCATGTTAGCTCTCTTGAAATCACACATTTTTTTTGAGTATCACCTGCAACTTTTAAAAACAAAAAAATATTTCTTATTTTATTTAATAACTTAATCATTATACATCCCAAAATACAAACCTAAATGTAGAAAATGTTTGCGCATGAAATTTTAGCAGCTACTTTACATCGTCATTGTTCCTCTCTGGGAAAACTTCAGTTGAGTGGCTAAAAGAGGAATAAAAAAGAGCAGCATGAAGTGTTTATGAATTACAGTGTGGTGTTAGTGGGTCAATCTGGATTGAATTAGAGGATCATCAGAAACAAAACAACAGAGTTTATTTAGCCTGACAAACCTGTTTATGTTTTATCTATTCCATCTATTCATGTATTTATTCCATCTATTCCATCTATTTCATCTATTCGTCTCTCTTTGGGCGAAGACAGGCTCTTCTACTGGTCCTGCATTCCCTCACTACCTTCGTGAGGCTGAATTATAGCTGATCTCTTGCCAAGTGAAAGCATCAGCCTGCAAATAAAAGATAATGGAGACCAAATAAACATTGAAGACGGTGAGCCGGGTCCAACCCGGTAGTTGCGGTGCCCCTTACAGACAGAAATGTGCTTTTAAATGGCCTACATCTGCCAGGGCTGTTGGGCCATTTGGCAGTTCTACTGGATTCATGGCTCTATTTGAAGCTAATTGGAGCAGACACCCTTAAAACGTAATAGTTATTATGATGCATTTACATGCAGACTGATATGTTGCCTAAAAGATGATTATAAATTCATTACTGATAAATGCGATAAAGACATATGACTGTAGAGGAAATCAAGTGACACATTTTAAGGTTGAAAATATACTGTCACCATGTTTCCTTAGTGCATTTAGTTTCTTCTTTATCAAGCTGGGGAGAGCTCTCTGAGCCGGAAATGGACCCATCAATAGGAAAATACATTTGCACTCAATTACTTGTTTGTTAAGCAATGAGATATGGGGCTAATGAGGCGCAGCCATTTTTGCTGCAATCATTTACGCTGTTGAGTTATTACCACGATAATGACGTTCTCTCAATACCTCAATTAATGCCGGTTGGTCTGCTGTAAAGCGGCTGTAGGTGTGATGTGCGCACAATTGCCCACGCAAACATTTATGGGTAATGGATGGTCCGCCAGTGACTCATTGACGAAAATGGTTCCCAACTCTCTGACTGTATGGACTTTAAGATCGATTGGCCATCCAACCTCTGCGATCTTTTTCCTCACTAAAGTGCATTCTTTCAGAGGTGATATATATACTGTATATACTGTATATAGATAGATAGATAGATAGATAGATAGATAGATAGATAGATAGATAGATAGATAGATAGATAGATAGATAGATAGATAGATAGATAGATAGATAGATTGGTAGATAGATAGATAGATAGATATTTATTTACCTTACTTGTAAATGTGAGTTTGTGAATGTTGTGTTGTGAGTGTAGCAAATGTGTGTGCGTAAAAAGGGCGTACACCCCCCACCCCTAAACCTCTACAATATATCTGGCACCCCCACCCCACCCAATGATATGCCTCATCATATTTTATATTTTTAGCTCAATTACCAGCACCTGCCTGGATCTGTGCAACTTCATCCATGGCTTTTTCTTCCCTTTCACAAACCTGATCCATCTCCCATTCTAAGTTACATCGATTGGCTGTTTACTATTTTATTTATTAAATTTTTCTGTGGATGCCCCCCCAAATAGATGAAATAAATTAAGTTGAATTACTAAAAAGTACAAGTAAATAAAAATAAATAAAAACTATACTGTATATAAAAACAATAAAAAATGACAAATATATTATAAAATTGACTAAAGTTAAAATGAAAATGTTAAAAATAAAAACCAAGGTCAAAATATTAATGTTACCATATAAATAATATTTAAATTACATTGCATTAATTATGCATTTTTTTTATTTAATTTTATATTAAATAACAGAAATAATATTCCCTTCACCTTTTATAGTGAATAAAACTGGAATGTTTTGCAGGACCATTACAGAAGGTATTCATGCGTTATGTTTGCATTGTGTGGATGGAAGCTTCTGTTTAGATTTGCAAATGTTATTTGAGCTAATTAAAATGCAGTTCACAGCTGTGGCTAGTATCATTTAAATCTTGTCTCACTGCATGAAGCATACATTCTCATACACACACATGCCAAGGCATCATATTCATAAATCATGCACTTCTGCTCATTTTTCTGTTCAGTCTTTAACAGAAATAAAGCTGTAATATGTCATAGATCTATTAAAGGGCACATCGTTCATGGCACATCACTTTTTGTCTTGTACGCAGTGAAAGTGATTAAATTGTACTTTTACGTTTCCATAGCCAATCTCTCTCACACACACACTCCTACTTTACCAAGCATTTCTCCTCTGTCCACAATTGTCTCTGTCTTTATCAGTTCCCCACTTGTTTCTCTGATCTAACTGTCTATTCTTTTGTACTAAGTTATTTCATTTTCCAGTGTCATTATTAATATTCTTTCTCAATCCTATCTTTCTATCTTCTTTTTCTGTATGGCTCCCTGACCCAGGGGAGAACAGCACCTCACTGTGTGTGCGTGTGTGCATGCAGGGAGAGTTCCCTTCATGGGAACTCGAACTGCGTCCCCTAGGGGTCGCTACGGGAACGCCTCAGCGTGACTCGTGTCTGAAGATACATATTTAAAAACACCACCTGTTGGCGGCGACAGCCCAGCATGACGTCTACCCGGCGTGCCACAATATAAGTGCCGCCGGAGATTACATCATCAGCTTTTTCGTCTTCACTGACTGGTCTGTTTGAAGAAACGTGCATTCTGGTAGGAATACAGTTTTCCTTTATTTATCATGGCGAGCACTAGCAAGGCGTTTGAGATTGTGTGTGGATCCGTGTCCTCGTTATTTGACACCCGATGACACACACGATCGTTGCGTCTTTTGTTTGGGCGAAGAGCACGCACGCGATGTCTTTGAGGGGGCAATCTGCGTGCACTGTGAGAAAGCTCCGTTCTCATTTGTCCCTCTTTTCGAGGAAAGAGGGGCAGCCGTCTGCTTCCCGCGATTCGATACCCACCGCTGCCGAGGCACGGAGGCGATTGAAATCGCGGGGTTCGCAGTTGGATATGGCCGATGAGTTAGAGAAGGACCGCCCTTTTTCGCGTGCGTCGGCCGAGAACGAGAGTGAGCTGCTGGATTGTGATGATGCGATCTTTCTGACATCATCAGATTCAGCGGTTAGTGCTCTGCTGGGTTATGCCCAGGAAGAGCAGGAGATGTTTGAGGGTGAGGAAGTTGAGACTGAACCCTCTCAATCCTCCTGCACTGCATATGAATGAGTTTTGGAGGTTATGGATCATAAAAATAAATCTTTCTGGCCATAAATCCCCAGCTCGAGCGAGCCTTCCTTTCTTCATAAATCTCGATGTGGAGGTTGAGAAGGAGTGGAAAAGCTATTTTTCTCGTATTCTTAGGTTTCAGCATACTAGTTATGCTGACATTGAGGTGCGTGAAAATGGCTATGAGGGGATGCCCCCTGTGCAAGAGATGATAGCCAGCTTATCTCGCTGTGGGCGAGACATCCTCTCTCAAGGCTCCCTCCTTGCCATCTAAGCCCTTGAATCTTGCTTAAATGGCAGGGCATATGCAGCAGCAGGTCAGATCGTCGCTTCGTTGCACACTATGGCGGTGCTTCAGGCGTACCAGACTGATCTGCTGAAAGACCTGGATAAGGCTTTCTATAAAGTCCAGGTATGAGCCCGAACAACCAGGGTCCTAGCCCATCTCGGTCTGGGGATCAGAGATGGGCTCAGAAGGCTAGTCTCGCGACTCATGCCCTCCCCGCCTGCGGGTAGGGCTAAAGAGAGGCATGGGTCAGAGAGAGGCAAAACCTGAGGAGGTGTTCGGATGAAGCGTCCTATATGACACTTTCGTCCGGACCAGAGTAAGACATCTACTCCTTTCCCTTAGGGGGGCATCGGCCCTCTTGATCCTCTCTAATTCCCCTGCAACCAATGGATGAGTACGATCCATTTCTAAAGGCTATCGGCTATCGCAGTGATTACATCACTGTCGATACTAGATCCAGGCTAGTAGCGCTTCCTGTGGGTTGAGCTAGCATCGCTCCCCTCACCATAGAGGGTCACCTATGAGCATGCCGCTCCCTTCTGAGCGTCTAAATCTCCACTCCAGAGCTCGTTGTTGGTCGAGCTAGCATTGCTCCCCTCAACTAGAGGGTCACCTATGAGCGTGCCGCTCCCTTCTGAGCGTTTGAGTTCTCCTCTTATTCTGAAGAATGTGTTCTCCGCTCCCCAGAGCTCTGCGATTGGTCGCTCTCCTGTTGGTCGAGCTAGCCTTGCTCCCCTCACCTTAGAGGGTCACCTATGAGCATGCCGCTCCCTTCTGAGCGTCTAAGTTTCCTCTCATCTGAGGAATGAGTTCTCCGCTCTCCAGAGCTCGCTGTTGGTAGAGCTAGCGTTGCTCCTTTCACCTAGATGGTCATTTATGAGCATGCCGCTCCCTTCGGAGCGTCTGAGTTCCTTCTCATTTCTGAGGAATGAGTTATCCGCTCCCCAGAGCTCTGTGATAGATTGCTCTCCCTGATTGATCGAGCTAGCCTTGCTCCCCTCACTATGGAGGGTTAACTAGGAGCATGCCGCTCCTTTCTGAGCGTCTAAGTTTCCTCTCATCTGAGGAAGGAGTCCTCCGCTCTCCAGAGCTCGCGGTCGGTAGAGCTAGCATTGCTCCCCTCACCTAGAGGGTCATTTATGAGCATACTGCTCCTTCTGAGCGTCTGAGTTTCCTCTCATTTTGAGTTTCTCCGCTCCCTAGAGCTCTGTGATAGGTCGCTCTCCTTGCTGGTCGAGCTAGCATTGCTCCCCTCACTACTGAGGGTCATTTTTAGAGCATGCCGCTCCCTTCTAGGCGTGAGGAATGGTTTCTCCGCCTCCAAAGCTCCTTATGGGTAGAGCCAGCACTGCTCCCCTCACACAGAGGGTCACTTATGAGCATACCGCTCCCTTATGGGCGTCTGAGTTCCCTCTCATTTTGAGGAATGAGTGTTCCGCCCTCCAGAGCTTGCTGTCGGTAGAGCTAACTTTGCTCCCCTCACCTAGAGGGTCACCTATGAGCATACCGCTCCCGCCTGAGCGTCTGAGTTTCCTCTCATTCTGAGGAATGAGTTCTCCGCCTCCAGGGCTCGTGCTGGTCGAGCTAGCTTTGCTCCCCTCATTTAGAGGGTCATCTATGAGCAGGCCGCTCCCTTCTGAGCGCCTGAGTTCCTCTCATTCTGACGAATGAGTTCTCCGCCTCCAGAGCTCTGTGATAGGTCGCCTCCGTGTTGGTCGAGCTAGCATGGCTCCCCTCACCATAGAGGGTCACTTATGAGCATGCCGCTCCCTTCTGGGCGCCTGAGTCCCCTCACGTTAAGGGATGAGTCCTCCGCCTAGAGCTCCTCATTGGTAGAGCTAGCACGGCTCCCTCACCAACAGAGGGTCACCTATGAGCGTGCCGCTCCTGTCTGAGCGTCTGAGTTCCCTCTCATTTCGAGGGGTGTTTCTCCGCCTCCAGAGCTCGCTGTCGGTAGAGCTAGCATTTCTCCCTCACCATAGAGGGTCGCTTATGAGCATGCCGCTCCCTTCTGAGCGCCTGAGTTCCCCTTGCTCTGAAGGGTGAATAGTTCTCCGCCCGGAGCCATAGAACGTTACCCATCTAGATAAGTGCACACGCTAAGATCTTTGGGCACTTCTGAAAATCCACTCAGTGGTAAGATCGCACATCAAGTGTTTTTTTGCGTTCTTTCAAAAATCCATGTTATGGTAAGTGCGCACGCTAGGCTTTGGGCACTTTTTAAAATCCACTCAAGTGGTAAGTTCGCACGTCAAAGATTCTCATGCTCTTTCTAAAAATCCCGTAAGGGTAGGGTTACGCGCACAGCTTCGTGCCCTCTTCTGAGCTGGTTAAAGCCCCGGCTTGTGCCTTGGGCCCCGCTCCTTTTGTCCCATATGGGTTGGGTTCCAAAAAGGGTGTTGCTACCAAAGGGTCTGTTGAGACAGTCCCTCAGCAAGCTTGTGCAGAGCAAGCGGTAGCTTCTGAGTGACCGGCCAGGACCTAGTTATTACCACTAGGTGCTTGGCCATATTCCCTTAAAGGAATCGTTCTGATTCCAGACCTTTGAGCTCTACCCTGGGTCCGGTAGTTCCGGCACCCAGCAGGTAAGGATTTTAGGGTATGTAGCTCAGGCTTCTGGCCGTAGGGGATAATGTCACTGACAGCCATCAACCGTCCCGGGGGCAACTCCCTTAGCCTGGTAGAGTTGGCTTAGTGCTCGCCTTTTTTGCGAAATTGGCTTGCACTCCCCTCAGCATGGCGGCGTGGGTATAGCGTTCCCGTGGCGACCCCTAGGGGACGCAGTTCGAGTTCCCATGAAGGGGAACGTCTCAGGTTACGTGTGTAACCATGGTTCCCCAGTGGGGAACCGAGACACTGCGTCCCTAGGCTTTGGGCCATGCTTCGGACGCAAGCTTCAGGCGAAGAAGCTGATGATGTAATCTCCCGGCACTTATATTGTGGCACGCCGGTAGTGACGTCATGGGCTGTCGCCGCCAACAGGTGGTGTTTTTAAATATGTATCTTCAGACACGAGTCACGCTGAGGCGTTCCCCGTAGCGACCCCTAGGGGACGCAGTGTCTCGTTCCCCACTCGGGGAACCATGGTTACATACGTAACCTGAGACGATTTACTCTCTAAAGTTCCCCCTCTGCCGATCTCCCGCTGCGCTGCAGTTTGTCTGACGGCTTGTTGTCTCCTCTGGAACTGCCAATTATTCTCTATCATGGTGACCTAATTTTCCCAGTCTGGTCACTGATGTTGCAGCCATGTGTGAGGTGTGTGTGTGTTTAAGCTAGTATGACTTCAGTCAATTTGATATGTGTGTAGGTTCCAGAATTAACCATTGCTGAGCTCTAAATGCTTCTCCTAGTAATTTTATTAACAAATCAAAATACTGTATAACCTTTGGTTTAAGGTCAAATGTAAAGGCTCTTTCAAACCTAAAACTTTTACTACTTTCTTTCTTTCTGAATATAAAGTACTAATATTTAATATTTTTTAAAATATTTGTAGTATTTATTTGTATATGTTTTAATTTGTATGCTTACCAAGGCTTATATATTTGATACAAATGCAGTAAAATAGTATTATTGTTAAATATTACATTTTAAACTAATTGATTAAACTCTATTTTAATATATTTTAGAATGTAACTTATTCCTGTGATTGAAAAGCTGAATGTTTATTAGTCTTTACTCCAGTTTTTCAGTGTTGCTAGAGATTGTGTGACCTGCCAATACCGCATTTTTCAGATTCTGATTTTCTTTCTAAGAACTATTACATTTAACTAATTGACAGCATAAAACATAATCTACTTATAATGCAACATTTTATTTTCCTAATAGAATAAAGTTACAGGATATTCTCTCTCTAAAACAACTCTCAAAATTAAGTTATATGTGACTGGAAAGAGGTAGAAATAACAATTAACTGAACATGAGTGGCTGTATATAACAAAATAGATGTAAATTTCAAGTGTTCAAATGTATTTTTATATGAATAATTGTATTCAGTACATTTTCTTATTTCATCAGCCATTGCAAAATTGTAATTTTAGACCCTGAGTGTGAATGAGATGACATTGTGTTTGTGAAAGAGCTGTGTGTGTGTGTGTGTGTGTGTGTGTGTGTGTCTGTCTGTCTGTCTGTCTGTCTGTCTGTCTGTGTGTGTGTGTGTGTGTGTGTGTGTGTGTGTGTGTGTGTGTGTGTGTGTGTGTGTGTGTGTGTGTGTGTGTGTGTGTGTGTGTGTGTGTGTGTGTGTGTGTGTGTGTGTGTGTGTGTGTGTGTGTGTGTGTGTCTGTGTCTGTGTCTGCACCCGTTGCCCTGGCTATACTGCCTTTAGTTCTTGGCGCCTCTGTAAGGAGTTGCTCCAGCCTGACAGAGCTGTGGTTTACGAGCACTTATTTTATGAACACTCTGGTGAATTACTTCAGTCTTGTAATGTATTAACACAAGCCTCTCTCTCTTTCTATCCTCCTTTCTCCCCAGGCAAGGCAAAGAATCTTAAAGACTACAATCTTGGAATATACTGTATATTGCATCAATAAAGTAAGAAAAAAACTGCGACAATTTATCACTTTTAGCCGGTACCACTAAGGCTGTTTTGGCCATGATGTGCACCTGTTTGGGGATTGAAACTGCTGAAGGCTCTGCTGCAGTGACTCCAGAGCACCAAGCTGAGTTATACCAATGGGCCTGCTATGCTTCTATGCAGATAATTCCCCAGCTCTGCCTATAGACACTTGTGGTTTAAGAGCAAGGACTGTTTATGTCTCAATCATCTTTACTGTTTTGCAAATGGCCTCTTATACCTCACAGATTATATTAGCACTGAATTTGACACCCATGTACTGAAGTAATAAAAAGAATCATGGATGGATGATTTGTGTTTTGCTTCATCTTTTGAATTAGATATAAACCTGTAAAGAAGGGAAAAGTTAGATAAAATAAAGAGGGGAAGTGTTTGCTGTGTCCTTCTACTAAGGAGTAAGTTTTGGTATGAATACCAAGTCACATATATTTTTGCTACACACTAAAAGTATTTACTTTATTGGTAATGTGAAAGTACATATTTCTGTGTATGTAGCAAGACAGAATGACACAACAGGCCCCTCTTCTCCCATAGGCCTACTGATTTTTTAGTTGCATGCAAGTGTAGCTAAATACATTACCATGAAGTTCCTTTACTAAAAGGTACATACTTTTAAACCCAAACTTGATCATTTTGTCATTGTATTCCTTGCTATATCTCTCTGAAATAACTGAATTTAACGGAATTTGGATTAGAATGACAGAAAGATGAATTTACACAGAAAATTTCTGGGAGATGTATTCTGGAAAATTAGTATTCACTCTAACCCATAATTCTGTCTGTAAGGCCATCTTCAAACCTTATATCTTAAACTTCTATCAAATGAAGACTGCAAAGCCTTTTAAAAACTCTCAAAGCCTGACAAGTAAACAGATTTTGCCTTGACAAATGTTTGATTTTATTGTTAAAAATCAAACTTACCGAGTTCTTACTGAGATCAATTTATTTGCATTCCTTCTCGTTCTCCTTGCAATTTGAATTAGCTATAGTTCAGTTCACTTCAGTTCAAATCCAGAAATGAAATTAAACCATAATAATAATAATTAAACCTAATTCAATTATCAACAGCACACAAGCCTGCTATGATTAATGTACCTAGTATATATTGTACAGTATATTTCCAACATATGATTTTGAATGCACTAATCTTACTATTACCTAAACATGCTTTTTGAATGGATAGCATGTGAATTAGTGTTTGTGTACTGGTGACAGACTGGAAGCTATAAGTCCTGCCTGGAAATATCATCCCATTGCTTAAGACTGCTGCCACTGACCATTCCTTCCTCTTATACTTCTGCATCGGCTGCCACAGCGTTCTCGCCAGCATTTATTCCCCTTTGCTTTTGCTATCTCTGTCTCTTTTTTCCCCTCTCACTATCGGCAAATCATCTCAACATCTCTTCCTCTGTCCTTTAAGCATGTCCATGCCAGCAACATGACTGCAAATTTTGTCCTGAGGTCGGCTGCCCTTTCCTCCAGATCCCTTGTGGACATTCAGTAGGCTTGAGCATATCCACCAGTTTCGTAGTCTGGCAAATTGGCCATTTTACTGTAGGGTCCGTCAAGGCCTATGAATATTTGATAGAGCCTAGCTGTTGATGAGCATGTGTGCTTACTCCCTTATCTTATTTGGTCAGGATGCCAAAATTATACTTCATACCTCTGAGCTCCTGTCCCCAGGAGAGAGTCAGAGGAGGAGGGAGAGGAAGGGATGCGAGTTGTGGGAGCTGTTAAGCCCTAACACTGTGGTGGCTCCCTCTGGAGGGGGATTTAAGGGAGAAATAGAGAGCGAGCGAGCAAGAGAGATCATCTCAATCAGCTGAGCACTGGTGCGATAAAGAAAGGGAAATGGAAGTCAACTCTCCGACAAGACAGGCATTCCCCTCGGGTGGACAGAGGTTGAGAAAAGCTCCTGCACCTCTTTGGCAGGGACAGATAATAAGAGGAACGAATCGTCACCGCTCCCGATCCTCCACGTGCTCCGTATAGAGATCAGAGTGCCCGGCGTCTCCCAGGAGGTGAGGGGTACGGACAAGCGTACCACTGGGTCATGCTACTATAATACAAGATGAAACTATGACAGTGCCGTATATGTGATGGTGCCCTGGGGCTTAGAATGAGCTGGTATAAAGGTACCTTGACAGGTGAATTCCTTCTCGGTGGGTTTAAAACCTGATCCATGGCCCCTGGATTTAGTCATGGAGAGATGGATTCAGAAAGCTGCTTTCAACAATGAGAGAGATGGAAAGCAAAGGGTTAAGGTGTGTGTGTGTGTGTGTGTTCTCATGAGTCTGGTAGATGGAGCCGAGGTCCACAGTTGGCAGCGTGATCACGCTGGGGGGATGTGATGTTTTTTTCTGTCCAGCCGGAGAAAGACGGTGTAGTTGTGCTACTAGCCTTCAGGCTACTGCGAATAAATGGATTTTCTTTTTCCATTTACCAATATCTAGAATCTTATTTTATTCCCCCTTCACAGGTGAACTAGGGGAAAATGGCGGTCGAGATGGGGTGAATGAAGACATACTCTCATGAGCTCCATTGTTCTGATGCTCTGCAGAAATATATTGATCAAAGGTAATTGTTCTGCCATGCGGATTAGTCTGAGAGTGCCCCTGCCAATAAATCCCTCCTTTACAACTTCC
Organism: Gymnocypris eckloni scoliostomus; assembly: GCA_027564155.1. Lineage (NCBI taxonomy): Eukaryota > Metazoa > Chordata > Actinopteri > Cypriniformes > Cyprinidae > Gymnocypris > Gymnocypris eckloni. The sequence goes on along the minus strand of CM050425.1, from coordinate 20,693,211 downwards.
CAAGAGGTGCCACATAATCCCTCTGCCCTTGACCTTTGACCAATGGCTGGCTATTCTGCAACTTCGCACTATGTCCTTGTGCTTGTGCATCGTGAACTGAATTGAAAATTAATCTTAAAGTCCAATTTAATGCCTTAGTTTGAAATTAATTTAAATTGGGATTTCATTGTTTGAAGGTTTAAAAAATGTCAAAAAAACCTGAGGTTTAATGATTTATATAACTTTATAGAAGAATACCTCATTCCAGAATGCATTACCTGTATTGAATTTCTTTCAATTACATTTATGCAAATTTCCCTTGTTGTCGTTCCAATGGAAATTCCAATTCTACTGGTGTAGCCAGTTCAGCTTAAATTCGCACTAAGAATTGAAAAAAAGTCAGTATTAAATTTTCCCAACCCTCTTCTTTATGCTTCTTGTCATTCATTCATTCTCAACCACAAGGGTCAAAGTCCATCCCAAATAAAACTGTTTTCTATTCTAAAGCATTAATCATGGCTTTTTTTTATTCCAAATCTATTCTGACCCCAAACCTTATAAAGGTGACAAAAGGAGGACCGTGTTCTTGCTGAAAGGCTTTGGCCTTCATCAGCTCCCTTCTAATCGAATCAGACTCTTCTTCGTTCAGCCTAATGTGGGTTTTTTAATTGTGTTACGGGCAGGGTCAGGAAGATGGGCCTCTCAGAGGCAATAATGAGGATACGGAGAAGTGTATATCGACTGTTGACATTGGGCAGAGCTGGTACGCTCTAGGCGTTGTTATGGCAATAACCACATTAAGGCACATCTGGTCCAGGATGCAGCACAGACATTAAGACAGGATAGAACTGATGAGGCAGTAGAGAAGGACTTGAAACAGGTCAAGAATGGATCAGACAAGACAAACATGAGCTATTGTGTGGTTTCAAGAGCACGCTAAGAGACATTGACTGAGGGAGGTGTGCTAAACCTGTCAATTTACCTGCTAACTGAATATGAATGATGCTTCTTGAGGCAGTTCTTACAAAGAATAAGGCACTGTTGCCAATTTTTGCCCGTCTGAAGCTCTGATTGATATTCACAGCATCGTTATGATTCCCGAATACTAAACAATCATATTACCATATGGTCCTGTATTAAAGCCAAGGTCTCCTTCTCATGAAAAAAAAAAGAGTCTAGGTTGCATGAAAGGTGAAGACACCCCACTGCTGAAATAATGAATACAAGGAGCTAAGGGAATCGATGGATATTAAGGCTCAGTCTCCCTTAACCCATCTAACTGCTTGCCTGGTGACGCCTACCATGCTTATCACCTGCAGCATGATGAACGAGGCTCCTACACTGCTGGAAAATTTCCCAAAAATCCCTGGTGCAATAGATTTTGTTAAGGGCTCGCCTGAGTGCGCACAAAGTCCAATAGATCTGCACGAGACCTTGACAGTCATTACCCTGTCTGCATGTGTACCACCCCGATTAGGCAGGCAGATTTAATATAGGGACTGGTATTTACCAATGATGACAGATTAGGCACTAAAGTGATAGTTCACCCAAAAATGAAAATTCTGGTATAATTTCCTTACCAATTCCTTTCATTTGTGTTGTTTCAAATCTGCGTGACTTACTTTCTTCTGTTAAAATTGTTATTGTCCATACAGTGTATTTTGTGTTCCACAGAAGAAAAACAAGTTTATACGATGGAACTACAAAAGGATGAGTAAATGGTCACATAAAGTTCTTTCTCGAGTAAACTATCCCTTTAATAGGATGAGTTTCATGAAATAGCTTGTTTTGCCATGACCCTTTGGTCAATGTTATTCTGTTTTCTTTAGGCAGGAGCAAATGAGTATGATTGGCATGCTGGTGTGTCTCTGCATTCGTGTTGTGCCATTTTTGATGCCCTGTCGGTCATTTTAAGAGCCAAGTCCATGCGTGCCATCACAGTACCCTACGGAATCTGCTCGACATATGTCCCTTTGGCAGCTGGGTCCACAACTGTCCACCCGACTTATGCCTGCACCTCGGCAGCTGAGCCACATTTCCCTGGGTCAGTGAGGAAGGTAGGAGACAAAAAGAAAGAGCTAGTCCATCAATCATTCACAAGTCAGACAAATAGACAAAACAAAATTCATAAACGAGGCCCTTTATTGACGGCAGGTCTCATAACATTTATCCAAAATCCATTTTGCCTGACTATTAGGTGAACATTATGGATCATTGAGCATCACCTTAGCGTGAAGATTCATGCCAGGAGTTTCATCTGTAGTAGATGTCAAAATCAATAGCCAATGTCAGCTGCACCATGCGCCTCGCTTCCTGACTCGCCTCAAGATTCTGACTTAAGTCTTTTATGTTGTGACGGATGGGCTGTAGATGTCAGTTTGTAGCATTAAGGAACAAAACTGCAAACACGCCTGCACTTCTGTTACAGAAGTGCAATTTCAGCACCAACATGATGGATCTGAATAAATGGTTTTGACAGTGTAATCCATTTAAAAGCTGGACACGATGACATGCTGAGAGATGTATCCACTGTGAATGAAAGCATGGCTCAGATGTTATTGAATCACAGTTCTGGGGTCTGAATTGAGATGGGAGGAGCGGGCGATAATTTTGATGACAAGCATGAAAAACAGACTGTTAAAGTAAATTTGCAGATAAAGGAATTAAATAGATCTATTTTGAATTTTAAATTCAGCCTGCCCTTGTAAGGTGTGTTATCTACAAAGCCCTGATCAGGGCAGCGTGTGTTTGTGAGGTCTGAAGCCCCCCTGAAATGCAACGGTCTCTAAATCCACCCTGGATTAGTGGAGGTTGGGTTAGGTCTGATTGATAACATTGCTCAAATCCTTCCGCCTGCTCAAAAGCTCCCAAAATGGGTGAGCTTTAGTGTCAGTTTGTTCCCTGAGAAGGAAGAAACAACTCCTGACCCCACCCCTTCCCAAACCATGCCAGCCAAACACACTTAGCAAGGTTGCATGTCATTTGGAATTGAATGCGTTTTAAATCCCTATTCAGTTCTTCAGTTTGAAATGATTTTAAATGTAAATAAAATTACTGCAGACAAAAACATATTAATTATGTAAAATGTTCTAAAATATTTGACTTTTTTATGGACCAGGATGAAGAAACACTTAATTTCTCCAGAATGCATTACATGTGTTCTTTTATTGTCATTCCAAAAAGCTGTCTAAAATCTCACCATCGTGGCATGAGTTTGAGGCGGGACTTCCTGTTTGTTTGAACAGTGGCAGATGGGGCAGTATTTAGGGAAACCTGTTTGGAAACAATATTAGTGCTATTATTTTTGCTCCCTCTAGTGGGAAATTATATGCATCAGCTGTCTGAGGCTTTTTGATTATGGTGTTTTTCATTTCAGCCACTAATCTGTTCGGCTAGGCCATCTCTTTTCTTTTGTTCTTCTTTTCTTTTTAAGGACCACCAAACACAAAGCATTTCTGCAGTATTAATCTTTTGAGCTCTATTCAAATAAGGACTTCATCGTGATACGCTACAGGCGATCTCTGCAAAGGGCTTTCACAAATTGATTAAATATTCATAAATAAATACTGCTTTAGAAATATCCATCAGGGCAGCGTTTAAAAAAAAAAAAAATCCACATGAGGAAAGAATGAGAAACGAGTTGTTACATAGTGGAATAACAAAGAAAGGCGTGTTGTTATTTTTCCCCGCTAATTGATACTATTTCTCCTGGCAAATTAATTGGGCAGAAAATGTGCAATTGGCTCGGTGCAAATCACAGAGAAGCAGGTCAGCAAGCTGGGTTTCACCCTCGGGCCTTCTCTCAGAGTCTGGCTTATCTTCTACCGCGGCCAGTCAATATTTGATTTCAGCCGGGGCCTGGTCTTGGGCAGTGACCTACAAAAGAGATACATTTCTTGCATCTGTCTCCTTAAGGTCCATTTTTTATTTCCTTGCTGCAGAGTCAATTTTTGCTCCCTGTCATGAAGAAATAAATAATTCCTAGGTCATGTATGGGGGGTGGCAGCTGTGGGCCAAAAGAGGGGGAGAAACCGGGCCGGCAAACCTGGCTGGGCAACTCGTGGTTGGAGTTGAGATGAAGTGTGTGTGTGTGTGTTTGAGGTTGGGAGGACAAGGCTGGTCGAATGAGTTGATATTCTGCTGCTGGAACGAATGCTAATTTAATCAATGTGCTGTAAATCCGACTAGCTGCTGACTCATTTGTGACTGCTGCCCCATAGGGACTTGAACAAAAAGCCCTGCCGTTGCAGTTTGCTCCCCAGATGCATTTTAAAATGCTCTCGCTCTCTCTCTCTCTCTCTCTCTCTCTCTCTTTTTTTACACACAATCACAAAGATACACAGACGGATTTGCAAATATACATATGGGAGAGATATAGGCAAATACATGCGGCGGTCCTGCACCTGTAAAACTGCTATTTGTGTGTGTGTGTGTGTGTGTGTGTGTGTGTTTGAAGTGCTGAATTGGAGACTTGGGGAGCACTGAGGTGAGGGGTTAGAGACTTATCTCTGTCTCCTTGGACCCATATGTCAGCCGCTCTAGATATCCTAACCATCAATTTCAGAGTCTTCTCACAGCAAACACACGTCAATACACACATATATACACGCTTAATGGAGAGTGGGTACAGTGACCAATTGCTTGTCTGGATGATGTAAACGATATCATGGGTAACATGACCACAGCGGCTGTTGAAGAATGATGCAAATCAGAGAGAAGGAAAGAAAACTCAGAGAAGAGGTGAAAATTATCATAGTAAAAAGTAAAAAGTAATTAAATATATTTAATATCTCAGTTGTTTCTCCGAAAAAGCACTAAGATTAAATAGAGGATACTAGTAATAGAGACTAGTAATCTGCCACATTTATCTTATAGAGATTAACCAGAGATCTCAACAACAGCCACGTTCACAAGTTAAATGGCAGTAAAATTGCTAGATTGGCCTTTCTGGAATATGTACCACACCTGCTATTAACACATGCAGTGGCTTTCCATCTTTTATCATATTGTATCAATATTGTATTGTTACCACTCACATTTCATAACCAAACAGTGTGATATTTGCCAGAAATACAGTAAGAGAGCATTTTTTATCACTTTGTTTTAGTTTCCTCAGCACAGATGTACATCTAAACAGTGTAGAGTAATTGCATCAGCATTGTCAGATTTGTAACTAAAATCCTTCCGATTTTTCTGACGTTTTAGCAGATGTCTTGAATCAGAGCATCCTGAACTCATGCACTCTAAAACCATTAATCTTGTGGCTTTGTTCACATATAGCATAATTGCAAAACTTTTTGGTGATATTACAACTTCTTTAGCTGATTTGCTGGTATTTTACTTTAGTAATATTCTGTTCAATATAGAGAATTTGAGAATTTAAAGAAAATGCTGTATGTGTGACAGCACTGTCACACACTGTGATCAGATAGCAAAATCTGAAATCAAAAGTCAGCCCAAACAGTCTGATACCCATTTGATTTTCTATCTCCGTTTCCACTGTATATCTAACTTGTGTCTTTTAGGAGAAATATCAAAGACAAGCTTGATATTTAAATGCAACTTAATTGAGAACTCCATTAAGTCCTTAAAATTTTCCTCTGGGTTGATCAAAAGGTAAAAAAAAGAGGCAACTAGTTCAAGATAAAGTCTGAGGAAGAAAGACAGTGAGATCAAGAGAGAAAGAAGACAGAGGAACGGAGAATGGGTGTTGAGGGATAATCCTGAGGGACAGGTTTTATGGCTATGTGAAAATTTATTTAGAATAAGTCCGCAGTACCCAGTGCATGCAGACGAGGGGGGAGAACGAGGAACTTTAATTAATGAGAGCACGCTTGTCGCAGGCTTTGGAAAGGCTGCTAAATCACTGATGCAAATGGAATGAGCTCGAGAATACAACCACGGTGGACTTTCTTTCTTTCTTTCTTTCTTTCTTTCTTTCTTTCTTTCTTTCTTTCTTTCTTTCTTTCTTTCTTTCTTTCTCTTCTCTCTCTCTCTCTCTCTCTCTCTCTCTCTCTCTTTTATTTTGTCTGTACCTCATTCTTTATCTCCTACTTTTTCTCTCATCATTCTGTCTCTGTCTCTCTCTGCCCTCATTCCTGCACACAAATAAACACAAGCGTACATACATACACATTTAAAGGTGTAAAAGGAAAATATGTAACAACATGTGTTTACATCTGTCAAATTGTTTATATCCTCAAATTTAACTATTGACATAACATTTGGTCAATTTCGACAGGAAGAGACTTGATAAAATTTTAACACAGTTAAAATTTTTATGTGTCTTTACGAACCAGGTATATCTGAAACAGTGTCGTGCACAGGCCTCCAGGGGCAGGAAATGGCGCTAGGAGGGCACAATCCGTGGACCGGGGAGGTGATGTTCCCCCTCGGCTAGGGGTATCATGATTCGCAATTTTATCACGATTCTTTGTCATGTTGGTTTTTCTATTTTGCAAGTTGTTTGAGCATTACAGCCAAACTAATTTCCCTATTATAAAGACAAAGCCTTTCAAGGTAACATTTAGGATATTTAGGCCAAAGTGGGTGAAGATAAAAATCTTTGTCATTATTTTATGAATGAATGAATGAATGAGGCATTTATATAGTGCTTTATTTTGTATTGTTGTACACCCAAAGCACTTTATAATCATATGGGGGGGGGGTCCACTTGGATGATGCGATGGCTGCCATAGGACAACGACGCCAGTGCACTCACCACACACCAGCTACAGGTGGAGAGGAGAGAGAGTCATAGAGCCAATCAAGTGGATGGGGATTATTGGGAGGCCATGATTGACAAGGGCCAGTGGGGGGAATTTGGCCAGGACACCGGGGTTACACCCCCTACTCTTTACGAGAAGTGCCATGGGATTTTTGATGAACACAGAGAGTCAGAACCTCGGTTTAACATCTCATCCGAAAGACAGTACTTTTTGACAGTATAGTGTCCCCGTCACTATACTGGGGTGTTAGGACCCACACAGACCACAGGGTGAGCACCCCCTGCTGGCATCACTAACACCTCTTCCAACAGCAACCTAGTTTTCCCATGAGGTCTCCAATCCAGGTACTAACCAGGCTCAACCCTACTTAGCCTCAGTGGGCTACCGGTCTTGGGCTGCAGGGTGATATGACTGTGGCTTTGTTATATACAAAAAAAATAAGAACAAAGATACACATTACAAATACACATAATATACAAATAACATAAACAGTGTTTTATTTTCAGGTAGGCTATATGTATTTAGTAGAAGAATTCAAGAAACTGAATGAACAAATATAAAAATAAAAAACACTATATAGACTGACTCCTATTAAAGAAACTGTAAAAGTTTTTTTTAGTTTTTAAAAATGTTAAATTTTTTGATTTTTCTTTTTGTGTTTGATGTTTTATTAACATTAAAGGAATAATTCACCCAATAATTAAACTAGACTATTGTTTTATTTTTATACCTTCATTTACTCACTCAAACGTTATTTTAAACCTGAGTTTCCTTCTTTTGCTAAACATAAATGCTAGTTTGAAGAAGGTGGAAAACCAAACAGTTGCTGGTCCACAATGTTGCCTATACAGCCAAAGTCAATGTGGACAGCAACTGTTTGGTTTTCCACCTTCTTCAAAATATCTTCTAACTGATGTGAATGTCTGTGACACTGTACAGTATATTGATACGGCGGTGCCAGAACTGCAGCTGATAGAATGTGTGCTGTAGCACGATACAACGATATTTCTTCAAAAGCAGATCGTGGAGACATTTTTATCAGGGCCGCTGCTGGCCAAATGAGTGTCTAAGCAGGATTTTATTGTTGTGCCCCCTCCCTCAAATATTATGTAAGTTAAAAAAAAAATACACCTACCAAAATAGAACTTTAATACAATATAAAAGTAAATGAAATAATTATTTGTTATTATATTTGTATTATTTACAAAATTTTAGCTCTAGACAGTTACCTATGGCAGTAATACATTTGTCTGATTGATTTTACGTTCTCAACCATTCAGAAATGACAAAAAAGAAAACTAAGCAGTTTTACTACATGGTTTATTTTTGTAAGGGTTGTGATGTCCACATGCTTTTTGTCGAAGAAATTATAGAGGCTGTGTCATCTATAGCAAAAAGGTGGCCAAAAATGAAAAATGAAAGTGGAAATTGGTCAATAGCCTATTAAACAAGGATATGATCGTCCTGTAAGTGTACAACAGCAATGACCAGGCCTTTGGTGCCCTTTACAGGCATTTATAACATGTAATGTTGAAGAAAAAAAATACAATAGACACCATCACAACATTTGTAATGGTTTTATTGGTTATAATGGGACTTGTATTGGTTTTAATGGAAACTGTAATGGACCTTGTGGATCTCTATTGGTAAGTGGTCACCTTCTATTGGTGGCTTGTTAAAACCAATACATCCTAATGAAAAATGTCCCAAAACACACTACAGAAAATGTCCCAGGTTACGTATGTAACCATGGTTCCCAGAGGGAAAGAGACGCTGCGTCAAAACGCATTTGGGGAATGCCATCAGCGATATCCAGCTCTGAATCATATGTGTAATCAGTACAAATGATGGGCAAGACGTCATGGGCGGGTGACCTAATGACCAGGAGGCTTAAAAGCACGTGGGGTGCAACCGGCGTTAGCTTCTAGGAACCATGCCGGAAGTATGGCCCTGCGACGCAGCGTCTTGTTCCCTCTGGGAACCATGGTTACATACGTAACCTGGGACGTTCCCCTCCGGGAACTTCGAGCTGCGTCGAAATGCATTTGGGGAACGAGATATCTATGCCGCCAGACTTGCAAATCCCTGCTTAGTGTGGAAGAGCACAGCTATGGCAAGAGAAAAGAGGAGCCAGGAGTGGCTCGCAAATCTTTGTCAAGAACCTGATGAATGTTAGGGGCGTAGACCACCCTGCAGCGTTGCAGTACCGGAAAGGCCTTGGAGGCCACCATACCTTGAGATGAGTGAGCCTTGACTCCCAAAGGCGAGGGGAGATCAGAGGACTCGAGGTTATAGGATCGCATCCTGATCCCCCACTTAGCATAAGCTTCTCTGGCCTCAGCACCAGAGGAAAGTGTAACTAGAGGGTTTTGCCTACTGAAAGGCCACCAAGAGGGGCGTGGTAGGCCACTATAGCCGCCACGTGGACCTTCAGGGTGGAGTGGACTAACCCTGTGGAGAAACAGGCCTGCAAGAACTCCAGCACTGTACCAAACGGACAGTTAACTGGATCAAGCTGGCGGTCTCCGCACCCTGAGTCTCAACTTCAGGGCGTACAGTTTCCTCATTGAAGGAGCGATCGGGGAAAGGTGTACAGACGAAGCATGGGCCAAGTCTATACCACAGCATCCAGCCCCAGCGGAGCTGGATGAGTCAGAGATAACCAGAGGGGATAGTGCGATATCTGACGAGTCGCAAACAAGACTGCATCAGAAGCGGGAGAGACTGAGAGAAGCGCTCGCTGGAGACCGCTGCGCCCTGGAACACTGGCAGGGTTAGCAGACTGATCTCCTGAGGGCACTGAGGAGAAACGGGCACCGTGTGATGCGGTGTACACCGCTCTTCCCCAGAGGGGCCGGCCCTCAAGAGCCCTGGGCCATTGGCATCAGGACATTCTAGCCGAAGACTATTTTCTTTTTCTTTTTGAAAATGATGATCCGCAGATCTGTCTTTGGCCCGGGAGCACCACTCTAACTCCGACTCCTTTGGGGAGTACGAGAAGTGACATTCCTGAATGAGGAGCTGGAACACGATTGGAGCTGCTCCGCCCAGCAACCCCAGCTGACCATCTCAACCTCCTCGGAGGAAGAGAGGTAAACATTGTGCTCTCACTCGAGAAGTATCCCAAAAAGCTCCTGTATACCATATATAATATATAATTGTATATCTTTCTCACAATATATATATATATATATATATATATATATATAAATATATATCTAACTTTTCATAGTCAGATAAAATGCATAATTCATTTTACAAAATTAAATGCAGTCAAACACCCAGACAATAAACACGGTCTGATGTGAAAAATTCATAAAATGAACCAAGAATGACCATAATAGTTGCCTCGGCAACACTCAAGCCACTGCAGATTAGCGCACTCTCACTCAAGGGGGAAAAACTTCAGCGCAGGCTTCCGCCCCGAGAGAGCGCTAGACCTGGGGAATGCAGGTGGAAATAAGGCGAACCCGTCTCCAACCCGTCCGCCAGATCTATATGCGATCCCCGTGATCTCAATCGCCGCATTGTCTCAGCATTAGCGGGACCGCGAGATCATAGGCACGGATCATAGGCACGGACACACTCCTAGGAGCGTGCCCGGCGGGAGCACAATGCATTGCAGCGGGGAACACACGTTTATCAACACCTCCTTTTTTTCTCAAGAGAGCTGTACGTGTGCGCTTCTATTATTTTTAGCTCCGCTCCCTAGATATGTTTCTCTCTATAGCTTTATTTGTTTATTTATTCGCAACATGCTTGAGCAAACGTACGTTTTGTGAAAATTCATCGACATCCTCCCTGTCCCCATCCTTGGAAAAGAATAGGCGGAGCGTCGAGCCCTTTCTCTGGGGGGAAGAACTGCGGGGTGGGCTTCCGATCTCAGAAAGCGGGCACTGGATCTGATGGGAAAGGAAGAAGATCGGGGATCGCCCGTCTTAATTCCCTCCATCTGATCCATCTGCGAGCACAGCCACTGCTCCGCCTCAGCGGCAGCGTGGCAGGTGCTGCAAGGACGCTGGTAAAAACTCCCTCCTCAAAGAGAGTTTCCCCCCCCCCGGGAGCGAAGCACACGCTGTGGATGCCACTCATAATGCGGGCAGTCAGCTCCCTCGAGAGCCGACTCTGCATGCTTCACTCCCAGTCAGACCATCGCAAAAACTGTGTGTATCCCGCTCGTGATATAGCGTGGGCAGGGAGGAACAAACAGACTGTAACGTGATCTACTTTCGCCCTTATATGCCTTTGATATGTCTGCTTCCTAGTCTTTTCCTTTTCTCGTTCTTTCTTATTTCCTATCTTTCTTTGACAAACAACAGTAAATAGACTCACAGAACATATACGTGACTGACACACACAGAGAGCTTTGCTGAATGACAAAAAGATAACGCCGGTTGCACCCTACGTGCTTTTAAGCCCCCTGGTCATTACGTCACCCGCCCATGACGTCTTGCCCATCGTTTGTACTGATTACACATATGATTCAGAGCTGGATATCGCTGATGGCGTTCCCCAAATGCGTTTCGACACAGCTCGAAGTTCCCGGAGGGGAACATTTTTGTTTGTTTTTTCAGCAGGGTTGCCTCATTGTTTTTATATAATGCATTGTTAGTCATTTTAAAGGCTGTTGTTGGCTTAGGTCTGTTTTTATAACAATATATATATATATATATATATATATATAACTTTTCAGGTAGGCCACATTCATAATCAAACAAGTATTACGACTATATACACATAAGTCTTAATACTTGTTTGATTATGAATGTGGCCTACCTGAATGTTACTTTTTTTTTTCTCGCCGCCGGATTGCTGATGTCTTTTCATGGGCATAGTTGTCCATCAATTATGATCATCTGCGTTCAGCCGCAAACATGAGGTGTGAGCGTAGGGGGAGCGGTCGTGGGAATGACGCATCACGTTTTTTTTTTTTAGCAACTGCGATGGTGCCCTCCCGGGACTTGGTGCCCTACGCAAACAGCATACTCTGCATAATCGCACAGACCGGACCGCAAGGACACTTTAGCGTTGGACCTCAAAGGGGCAGGGCTCGAGCCCCCTGTGCACGCCACTGAGCTGAAATATATTTATATTTAACCTGAAGAACAATACAGGATACACTCTCAGTAAAGGGGGTACAACTGCTTGTCACTGAGGCCTTCAAAGGGACAACGTTCTACCTTAAACACCCCTAAAAGTTTCATAATGGAACCTTGAGCATACATATTACTTTTCTAAGGTAGTAATATGCACCTAGACAATTTTGACAGTTTACTCAGGTGAACCCAATGATTTTACTTGCTGATGACCTTACCAAAAAAAACATGTAATGGTTATAACTGAAACACCTCAGCCTGGCCAGGCTGACATTTAGCTGGTTTAGACAGGCAACCTTCTGAAAAATGATCAAACCAGTCTTACAAGCTGGTAGAAGCTGGTAGACCAACTAAAGCTAACAGAGAATCTTAGGCTATTTTATGATGATATATATTCAGCGAAAGAGTGTCTAAAGCAAGCTTATGAACATATTCAATATGCGCTGAATATTTGGTGCTACAAATCTTACAAACTTGTTCAATCTTGCAGCAAATGCTAATTGTAGCACCCAACCTCTGAAAATTGCATAATCACACTTACTGTTTTGAGAACGTTTTAAAGGGGTCTTATGCTGCTTTTTTAAATATCAATATGTTGTGTATTTTGCTATAACAGGATATGTTGACATTCTTTAATGTTCAAAAACACATTATTTTTCGAATACTGTACATTATTATAGGTCCTCTATGCCCAGCCTCTCTCAAACGCTTCTTTTTCTACAAAGTCCCTCCTTCTGACAAGGGCAGTCTGCTCTGATTGGCCAACTGAACCAGTGCATTGTGATTGACCGAACACCCCAAGCACTCTTCGGAAATGTAATGCTATGAAGGCAATTTGATGGCGTAAAGATTTGCATGCGCAAAGGTAAGATTTGTGAAAGTGTACATAAGTGTAAATTAAATTAGCATGTGCAAGAGAAGAAAAATATTTGCAGCATTTTACTGTTATTCGTAAGTGTAATTCATGTATTGTGAAACAGCAGCTTCATGCTAATGCTAAATAAATATGATCTGCATTCTTAAAACTTCCAAAGGACGGCCCTGAACGGCCCTTTCCATAATCGTAAAAATAAAAGTAAAGACAGTTAATAATGTCCCTAGTTTTACCATCAGTTCAAGCCCAAAAGGGGAACAGTGTCGCGTGACAGACACAGTGATTGAGTCTTTGCACAAAAGCTGCGATTAATACAGCTGACGTGCTGTGACCTCTCTCTCTCTCTCTCTCTCTCTCTCTCTCTCTCACACACACACACACACACACACACACACAACACACAAAACTCGCTGATTCAGAAGCGCCAGATTGTCATAGCAAAGTCAGAATCCTCTCCTAGGTTCACAAAATGGTCATCTGTAAAATGCGTTGTGATAACATCTGGGTTATGTTCTGTTGTAAGTAATCTTAATGATTCCTAAATGCATCTACTTTCGGAAGGTCAAATAAAGTGCTTTTGCTTTCGCATAGAAACACACAGCGTCTCCCTGACATGGGTGCATCAACACTACTGCGGTTACTGAAACTACGCCTTATTTCTTTGCATGAACATTTGGGTGGCGTTACGCAAATATTTCCACATCGTGAAGTAGACATGTGGGGGCGTGTTTGAATGAGCCGTTTTAGGGGGCGTGGCAGAGTCTTAACTTTGATAAAGAATATATTTTTGGTTTTGAGAGTCTTTGCAACTTCAGGGATCTTATCTATGTACAAACAGCTTGAAACACTTCAAAGAGAAAGGAAAACTTGAAATCGCATCATATGACCCCTTTAACTAAGAGCTAAATTGATCAGATGATATGTAAATGCCAACAAACCTAGCAATACTGTAATATATCACCTGTTAATCACTTTTTGTAATAAAGCATGTTAAATCTGCTTTGCTAGAAGCTAAATAAGCTTCCCCACACTTATATCAAAAGAAAAATAAGATATGAGGTGGAAGTTGAGAAAGATGAAACATGACTTGTGTGCTGCAGGCCACATTCGAGACATCGATTACTCTTTTTTCTTCTTTTTCAGTCGTTGGCACAGACAACAACTCATCACATTTGTCATTCCGAAAGGTCAGGGAATGCTTTGGGGATGTGTAGAGAACTAAAGGTGTGACAGATGTCTCAGATCCAGTGTTGATGTCTTGCATAAGCAAGCTACATCATTCAGTGAGTTACATAATGCGGTATTATGCTGTCGTAATATCTGTAACCATTGAAACCTCTTACCCCTTTTTTGACCACAGGTACTGTATGTCTGTGAGGATTGAGAGACGACATCACCAGCGCTGTTGTCAAAAATGAAGCCTTTAGCCATCGGCCATGTGCTACATATAACTCACAAACACCCTGATGGAGGTCAGCGCGGCCAAAATGGCCCCGTCTGTATCAGTGAAGTTGCCTGTCTGTTCACATTAGGTGGACCATGTGACTATGATAAAGTGTGCCAGAAAGTGTATCATCGTGAGGTGAGGTGGATGGGGGACCAGAGCAATTTTTTGTTGCCCAGTTCTAGGGGGTTCTATACAAGAATGATGTCATGTCTGCCATTGCCTCATCTGCCCCATTACCCCTCCCTCTAACCCTGTCTCACCCAATCATCCTTTCCGACTAAACCACTTTTAGTCCCGACCCCCTGACAGCATAAACTGCGTCAATGACAAGCAATCTTAAAACGGGATCTTTTAAAGTCCATCAGCGCCATATGATAGCATGTTAAAAATGGTCTACATTTTGACAAATGATTCCAAAAGCCTCAAACCCAATAATCAATTACTTTCATACACCGTGAAACATCAATCAATCCTTCTGTCCTCCTCCGAATAATAGTCTGAATTTTGAAGGAAGAGAGTGAATTTAGGTCCCTCAGCAGAATCCTTTTGAAAATTAATTTAGCAGAATTAAATACACCAACACATTGTGCTGAAATATCTTCCCTCCCAAGGTTGTAACCATGGGAATCGAAGATCAGACAAGAGAAAGAAGAAGACTGAAAGGATCTGCTCACGTTTACCCTGGCCTGTCTGTCAATCAAAGAGACAGATGGAAACATGCGTCCCTCTGTTGGCATATGTACACTTTTCAAGACCACAAAAGAGTCACCATGCATCTCTTTTCATTTTCTCTTGTAGTGGCCTTGAGGAACATTTTATTCCTCATAAGCTGCTCTATCATAGCTCAGGGGGTGTATTGTAAGCATTTTATCTTCAGACTGTTAAAAAAAACATTTCTTAGATTTTTTTCAAATACCTTAGAAAACATAAAATAGACACAAATTAAGGAATTGATCAAATACACTAAAGGGATAGTTCACCCAAAAATTTAAATAAATCTTTAATAATTTATTCACAGTTATGTTGTTCCAAACCTGCATGGCTTTATTTATTTTGTGGTATACAAAATAACAATTTATTGTCCATACAATGAAAATATCTTATTTTGTTTTCCTCAAAAGAAAGTAATTTACGTTTTGAAAATTATTACAGAATGTTCAACTCTCCCTGTAAAATTATAAAATGAAAGTCTATCCCCATCTCACAAAATGTGGTCTTGTAAGAATTGGATGAGAAATGTTTGGATGAGACATGGATGAGTCTTTATTGTTGTCTTTTGTATTTTAGAAAGTTTTTGAAACACATTTTTAGAGACACATTTGAAATGACTGTGGTCTTTTTCTTTCCTCCTTCACTTAATTTAATCGTATTGCTGTCTAGAACCCATTGAAATATTAGAGATATCTAATTTGTGAAGTTTCTTTTCTATGGGGAGGGCTACTTTACTCTCACATCCCTACATCTCTTTTCCAAGTTTTCATCTGCCGTTTTAGCGATTACTCATGTTAGAATGTGTCTCTATTTGATATCACTCGTTTGCCTCTTTTCATCTATCTGCTCTGAAAATAGCAGCAAATGGATGAGACATGGGAATTCGATACAGTGAGAATTATGTCAGATATGTGCCAGACGAAAAACTGCCTCAGATTCCACAGTCTGCATCAGCTGCCGTAAAATGCAATCCGAGCGCGTCAGGATTTGCTCATAGAGAGTGTCTATCGAATGGGATCATCTTCAGTAGAATAGACAGATGGAATACAGCTTTGAGCCGTTTCCCTATTGTAACTCAGTGTTTATTTTAGAGGTTTAAAAAAATTTGGCCACGTTTACCATTATGATCTTGAATATCTTACAGATGATACTGGGTTGATCAATTCCAAACAGATGATACTGGGCTGATCAATTCCAAGCAGATGATACTGGGCTGGGCTGGGCTGATCTATTCTATTCTATTCTATTCTATTCTATTCTATTCTATTCTATCTGAAATCTATTTTCATGCCCTCCATGTGTTTGCACTATCGATTAGCCAGTTCAAATGTTTACCTGGCTCATCCTGTCAACTGTGACTTGTGATCCAATAATGTGCCAATTAATCCCATGTTTTCTCTCCATCTACCCCAAAACTCACGGTCACCCTTCTCCTTCACGCTGCCTGTTTTAATTGCTGTAAACACACTAAAATGCACTGCAACCTGTAAGTCATGACCTTGGGTTCCTGTAAGTAGATTGGTCGGCGTGAGATGATCAGTGGCGTGACGCCATCTCGATGGTGGCGCGATGAGGACCGTATTACATTAGCATTGATTAATTGACTGGATATGGCCACAGAGGTGTGAGCGTGCATTGGCAATGCTGAGAAAGGGATGGGGGGATGTATGTCAGTGTGACACAGGAGGTAAGAGGATTATGGGATGGCAACTGAAGCATGGAGTGGAGAGGAAGATTGAAAGTGTGCTGTGCATGAGTCAGTGAGAGTTGTACAACATCTCTCCCCATGCAGCGGTCTATTTACATGGCACTGAGGGAGTGTGTGTCTGTGTGTGTGTGTGTGTGTGTGTGTGTGTGTGTGTGTGTGTGTGTGTGTGTGTGTGTGTGTGTGTGTGTGTGTGTGTGTGTGTGTGTGTGTGTGTGTGTGTGTGTGTGTGTGTGTGTGTGTGTGTGCAGAAGGAGAGGGATGGTTAAACGGTTTTAGTTTCTCAAAAACTACAAGAGTGAATTTGAATGAAAGAGAAAGGTCATTTATACACCCTGTGTCATTCCAAACCTGCATGACTTTCTTTCTTCTGTGAAATAAAAAAAGATACTTGAAAAATATCTTAGTCATTGTTGGTTATACAATGGGCTCCGATGTTGTTTTGGAACCCACTGACTTATATGGATAACAACATATATTAAAAATATATTTTTGTGTGTTTTACGCAGAAAAGAAAGAAACATCAGCTTGAGCCAACTGAAAGACAATTTTAAGCAGCCAAAACCAGCTTAATCCAGCTCAGACCAGCAAAGCAGACTAGTTTAAGTGGCTTTTTCAGCTATAATAAGAACAATTTAACAAAATGTGAGTTTATCATCAATGTGGCTTTGCTGCACTGATCAGTATCATAAATATTTTTTGTGGATTTCCTCTCTGTCGTTGTTTATCTGTCTGCGGGTTCTTTAAAGATTAAATCCCAGCAACCCCTGGGAGTTTGGACCCTGGCACATGCTCATTGAGATGCCGGTTGAGGGTACTTGGCAGAATAGCAAGGTCAGCAGATCTATCGTGCCGCAGTGGCTCTGAGAACTCATCCCATTCCCACCGCTGGCCAGTAATCTGCCCCAGCACCCGCCACAGTCCAACCAGACACATCCACAGCAGTGCCAAACTATTCCAACACATTCAGCAAGTGATAAATGCAGTGAATTCAGTTTTAATGCATTAAATTCCTCTTTTTAGAAAAGAAAGCAAAAAAATATATAACACAGATGTTTTATTGATGTCCTCCCTTGGTCTTCGGAATAACATTCCTATCGACTGTGTATTTCACTGGGTAATGTTTGTTGAGCTTTAATTATAATTTAATTACACCAAAAAACTGTAAATAACTTTACTTTTAACAAAAATCCCATCTGAGATTTCCTTTATAGAACTGTTATAAAAGATCTGTTCTTTCTCCATCATTTATTGAATTTCAATTGAATTGAATTGGTTCTAACTTTTCAACCAGACTTCATTTCACAGAACAGATTGAAACAGTAAGGTCAGTTGAGGTAAATGTGAGTTGACTCAACAATGCATAACCCAAAAAAACTTTATAAATGAATAAACAGGGATGATATGTGTTGGATTCCATAGTTTTATTCACAGAAAAGTCATTTTTCCTCATTAACATTGTAATTTAAAAATAAAAATGAAATATTGAAATGTTTCATTAATGTTTCAAAATTAAAATTCTGTCGTCATTTACTCATCCTCATTGTTCTGCTGAACAAAAATAATGTATTTTGGAGAATGTTGGTAACCAAACAGTCTCTTCCATACTATGGACGTCAATGGGGATCAGGAACTGTTTGGTTAACCACATTCTTCAAATATCTTGTTTATGTTAAACCGAAGGAGACAAAATTCCATAAAGAATCACACATTGACATTGCTGAAGATCGCATGCAAGACATATTAAGAATATCATGAAATTAAATTACTTTATTGAGAAATTAGACCTCCTTTATGTATTGTGGGTTTAACTTTAAATGAGTTTAATGGAATTAAGCATACTTAATCTAATTAGTTAATTCATTATCTTTGGCAGCCCTATTTTAAAGTCAAATCTAACTCAATGAAATGCACAGATACTTATAGACAAGAAGCAGAAATTACAACAGAAAATATACAGGATTTAAGCTTACCACATGGTATATCTCTATTGTCTTTTTTCCCATATATTACATACTCAATTCCGCCTCCTTAAACAAGCACAATCTATTCCCCTATGTGGGCGCAAGGTTGTCTGCAGTGGTGCATGGCATGGTGGTCTCTGCTGAAAACCTTATTCTGTTGAGGAGATGGTTTGGGATGTTTTATTTATTTTTTAGGAAAAAATGCACAAAACCATTTCTCATGTTCCCTTAGTCTAGAAGGCTTGCAGATAAATAGACGAAGAAAAGAAAAAGAAACAAAAATAATAGTTGACTTCTCATGTAGAAAGTTTCAAGCCATAGCTATGAACCTCATAACACCAAAATCCACTTGTCTTCTGGGATTGAGTTCATATGTGGCATCTTCACACTGAGGTAAAACCAGACTGAGACGGATCTTAAAATGGGCGAATGCTGAGTCACGCTGACAAACTCTGGCAGCCATGATCTCCTCATTGATTATCTGTACAGCATGCTGTGGCAGGAGGCCAGCAAGACCAGCAAACAGAAGGGCACAGGAAGGAAGAGAGAGCATTAACTCATTTACAGGAAGCGGCCCGGCTCTCCGTGAAGACGCCAATATCAATCGGGTTTACCCACTACTCATATCTCGTTAAATGCAAATGCTGTTCCTCTGAGCTGTGAACCTTAATTAGAGCAGAATTACGTAAATCAAATATTGTTTTATATATTACTCTGTGAAATTGGGTTTAATTATGTCATCAATGCTGAAGCTCGTTATGCATTGTCCTCATATGCATATAAATGATTGGGGATGTTGGTTTGACAGCTGTCCGCTGCCTTTGCAAGCAGGCAGATGTCTCTGTTGTTTGAAGAGGTCTCTGATCTTTCCCAGCTCCTCAGAATACGGGATAATCCCGCGTTGTCTGCAAGCTCCCGGTCTGCGTCTTTAGTAGATATGTTGCATCTTTTAAACGCAGGCGAGCTGCAGCTTCACACTTCGTTTCAAAACACATGGTGGGGGTCGATTGAACACAAACGCATACACGCTGCGTGCTGAATTGTTGTTTTTGTTTTTTTCTCTGGATGATACTAGTTTGTGCTCTTCTCTACCCCAGGCAAATAGAGCCCATGTGATTGGATATCCTTAATCATGCTGCCTCTAAATTGGTTTTGGAGAAAGGGAGATAACTTCTAAGTATGCAGTAGCCCCACTGGGCTGCAAAGATATGCAGCATTGGCAAACCCATCTATTTTTTTTAACGATTGTTATTTTTATGGGATTTTCTGCCTTAAATTATACAGGAGAACTAACATGAAGTGAAATGAACAGGAAATGATTCAAACATCAGAGCATGTGTGCCACCCACCTGGATACATTTCCAGGTTTCTAAAATTAAAACTGGACTTTTAGTTTGAGTTGTTGTTTTTTGTGCTGTGTGTGTGTGTGTGTGTGTGTGTGTGTGTGTGTGTGCTAATTAATTGGGAATCATGGAATTTGTTGGTTTATATGGTACTATATCTGGCATTCCTGCAAATGTGAAGATAATCATAGATAATTTCACCCATCAACTCCATATTAAATGCAAAACACTGTACATACTAAATGTATGAAATTCACTAGAGATAAAATGTACATAAAGCATTTCTGAATATTTAGAAAGACAATATGCTAATATTAGGACATGTAAGTAAACGTGTAGTTAACATAGCTAAATTCATTACCTGGAAATTTCACGATACATTAAAAAAACTAACAACTACAGCCTTGCATTTGCATTCCGTTGAAACAGAACTATCAATACCTTACTGTTCCATAAAACAATGGGTTGCAGGCAATATTAGCTCATACAATGATTTTTGACACATTGACGCATAATATATAGGACGAATACTATGCAAATTAGAATGCAGCACTTGTGTCAGCCTCCCACAGTGATGCTCATTGATTTAAACCATTGCAATTGACATTTTGCTATCCCTTCTTGATTCTTGTTACTTGCCCAGACAAGCTTTACAGACTGTTCTGTAACTGAATGGATACTGCTCTAACGTGGAGTGGAATAAAATATGACATTATGATGCCCTTTTAATCTTCTTTTCTTAAATAAATTGTACACGGTAATGTGAATAAAAACTAAGAAGATGGAAGCAAATGCTTATCACACTTAAAAGAAAAGAAAGAAGCCTCATTGAAAGTGACTACAAGTAACATTAACACTGAACAGAACTGTTCTTAATGTTTCTCAGTGCATTCACCGTGAACTCTTTAGTTCTGTTACTTTTGCCTCTATTATGACCTGAATCATAATGTCAATAAATAATGTTAAAAGGAAAGCTCATATTTTATAAGAAAGTTATATTTTGAAGAAACTTTGAGCTGTTTTCTCCATACAATTATGGGTTCAAAATAACAATCAATTTATTGTACATTTATTTTCATTTTAAAGACAAAAATATATTGAGACGTTTCTCATAATATGTTTGTGTGTGTGTGTGTGTGTGTGCCACAGAATAAAGTCATACAGATATGGAAAGAGGGTGGTGAGTAAACAATGAATTTTCACTTTTCATCCATTCCCTTAAGTAAAATTATTTAGCCTTGTAGCAAATATACAGTATGTGTCCATACTGCTGTTATACATGTTCTCTTGAGAATAAAAGGTGAAGCATAGTTTAATTCACAGCATGGACTGCTGAAGATGAAAAATCACCACATGTATCCTCTCTGAGTTTCTTGTATCACTATTTCAAATGACTCTGCAACAGTTTTTTAAGCGTATTTTTCAATAATTTCTGTAAAATTCAGTATAAAACCATTCAAACACACTTCCATAGGCTTACATCATATAAGCAATCCCATATTTTAACAGCTAACCATTTGCTCTGTGATGGAGAGCTGTTTTTATTAGCACTTTGCTGGTGAACTGGATGTATTCAGGGGGTGGGTGAAAGCTTCAAGGGGGAGCCATTTTAGGTTGGTAACATGATTTTGTGTGACCCCTGGGGGCATGAGGAAATGGTTTCCGTTTGGGAGCAAGCACGTGGCAAACTACTCATGGACAGCCTCAGGCTCTAAGTCTTTATGTAGCATTCATCAAATCCATGAGCCCGGCGACACCATGCATCATAACAAATAAAGCAACTACAATACACCACAACAGATATATGAAGGAAGAGAGAAATTGAGTGTAGAAAAGAGTGATAAAGAAAAGAAAGAAAGAAAGAAAGAAATAGAGATTTAGAGATGAGAGATGGCAGTGATGCAGAGAAAGAGCAAGGACAGGCATTGTGTTTTCAGTCATTTATTTCTTTAAACAGTTTAATTTTGCAAAAATCAGACAAAGCGAGAGAGATTGCGAGAGAAATGGAGTGAGAACAATGGATTAGAGGCCTGTAGTCATATGTTTTCGCACACAGTTCCTTCCTCTCAATGCTGTGTGTAAACCGCAGCGTGTGTGATTCAACTTACTAAACTCTGCCCTTCAGCTCCTCTGAATATTGATGATTTTCAAGTTTTTCCACCATCAGTGAGGCTGATTCATTGCTTCCAGCATCCTAACCAAACAGAAATTATCTTTGATCTGCACATTTTGAACAACATGTCCCAACATGGGTTTTGCTCGCTGTTATTGGTAAACTAAAAGCTATCTTGTTGCTGCGAACGCAGTTTCTGTTTTAATGGAACAGTTCACCCGAACATAGAAAATTCAGTTTTACTGTTTTGTTTATTCCGTTGAGTGCAAGAGTCGAACATTCATGAGCAAATAAAAAAAAGTGTGCAAAATTGATTACAATGCAATCTAGATAGTTGAGTTGATTGTAATGGGATCATCATTGATTGTAATCAAGGAGGTTTTACCTGAATACATTTCCATTTATATTAAAGGGATAGTTTATACAAAAATGAAAATGATGGCATTAATTGCTCACCATTATGACATTCCAACCCCG
Organism: Gymnocypris eckloni scoliostomus; assembly: GCA_027564155.1. Lineage (NCBI taxonomy): Eukaryota > Metazoa > Chordata > Actinopteri > Cypriniformes > Cyprinidae > Gymnocypris > Gymnocypris eckloni. Next base: position 20,670,774 of record CM050425.1, on the reverse strand, counting down.
TAAGGGCATATTATTTTTGTAAAATAAATTAAATGTTTTTGATGAAATCCGAGAGCTTTCTGACCCTGCATAGACAGCAACGCAACTACCACGTTCAAGGCCCAGAAAGGTAGAAAGGACATCGATAAAATAGTCCATGTGACATCAGTGGTTCAGTCTTAATTTTATGCAGCTACGAGAATTTCTTCTCTTTAGTGTATTTAATTTTTGAATAAAATCTTCACTTTTTTGTTTAGCTTTATTTATTTTTTTTGCACACAAAAAGAATTATCGCTGCTTCATAAACGGTTTAACCACTGATGTCACATGGACTATTTTAACAATGTCCTTACTCATTTTTTGGGTGAACCATCCCTTTAAAGGCAGCTGCTCGCCTAGTGCAAGATCTCCCGGAAATGTCATTTGGTGTAGTTACGACAGTTACCAGCAGGTGTTGTATTTATCTGTTCGTTTTAAATGGTTCTTCCATGCATTCTGTTCTGAGTTTAACAAAATACACACTGGTGTTTCTCTTGTCAATCAATAAAAACAAGCACCATGTCATTAATATTCTTTTAGCATGGTTTTGTTATTCGAGCTGTTCTGGGCTCATTGAGACAGGAGTCTGTTTAGCGTTGTGTGTTTGGATCTGATGGGCCTCACTGCACTCAAGTCAGTGAGACGGAGTGGTATTAAGCGGCACGCTATGGGAATTGGTGCTGCAGGGACTGTGCTGGGGTCAGCGTGAAACAGATTTTAAGTGATGTGATGGGGGACTTGCTGATCCGCACGGGCCACATTAGTGTCTACCCCTGGGGTTTCAGTGCTATGCTCAAGGTCAAGACACAGGACTGAGCTAAGAGCTTATCATGGAGGACGGAGGAGAGAAAACCTTCCCTCTTACTCTCACATCTCTCTTTTCTCTTGTTACTCTCTCAGCATTTCTCTCACTCTCAGTCATCTTTGCAACTTCATACTGTTTCCCATTCAAAATGCTCTCTTTCTGACCTCTTTTCTTCTCACATTCCTCTATTTTCCTTGACTGGGGTGTTTGAAACTGTAGCTTGTTACAACCTTCTTACAAGTTTTTATTTTCTTTGGGAAATGCATTTGGAGGGAAGATGTAAAGGAGAAATCATAAGTTTCAAGAAGTGTGTGTGTGTGTGTGTGTGTGTGTGTGTGTGTGCATTCCAAATTCAAGTGTTATATGGTACCTTTCTCTGTGATATTGAAAGGGCTGAACACACACCTTGATTCTTTAGCACCATAACCTTACTGCATCTGTTGTGTAATCGAATCATGGCTCTGTCTCATCCTACACTGAGGAGAAAGCAGTGAGCTGTGCTCTCAAATTCTGAAAGAGATGAGAAAAAAGGAGAGCAGAGTATAATGGAGGCTGGAAAGGCAAGAAAGCAATTTTTGAAAGGGCTGAGGCAAATGTTGGGGAGTAATTAATTAAAAGTATTTATGTATACTAACTACATTTTTCAGTAGAATGGCGGTAGCTCCTTTTTTTCTAATGACTAACTTTTCCCAGTAAGTGTTTCACAAGCAAATGCTACAAATGCTGTTTTTAAAGTCACGTTGTGTTGTACAGTCAGGCAAGTGAATAATCAATCCTCACTCTCATATATAAATGTGTTATTCATCATAGCGTTGAACTGCAGTGAATCAGACTAGTGAGTCAGTGTGTTTATAATGCTTAAACAAGAATATTGCTTTGGATAAAAGTGCCTGTCAGATGCGTCTATGTAAATTAACTGGTTTGTCCTAAATGGTCTCCCCTCCCCTCTTTCTGTAGCTTATTTGATTGTTATATAGCTTTAATTGATATATAACATTTATCAATTCAAGTTTGACAAGTTATTCATTAAAAAAAATACAATAATTATAATGCTTTATTGGGTGGTTGCTCTGCGCGTTTAATAAACAAACTACAGCTGGTTCAATATGCAGCAGCTAGAGTTCTTACTAGAACCAGGAAGTATGACCATATTAGCCCGGTTCTGTCAACACTGCACTGGCTCCCTATTAAACATTGTATACATTTTAAGATCTTGCTAATTACCTAAGGCCCTGAATGGTTTGGCACCTCAGTATTTGAGTGAGCTCTTATCACACTATAGTCCTTCACGTCCTCTGCAATCTCAAAACTCTGGCCATTTGATAATACCTAGAATATAAAAATCAACTGTGGGCGGGAGATCCTTTTTCTATTTAGTGCCCAAACTCTGGAATAATCTACCCAACACTGTTCGGGAGGCAGACAAACTCTGTCAGTTTAAATCTTACCCATCTCTTTAACCTGGCGTACACATAATACACTATCGCATTTCTATAATTCAGATCCGTTAAAGGATTGTTAGGCTGCATTAATTAGGTCAGCCGGAACCGGGAACACTTCACAAAACACCCAATGTACTTGTTACATCGTTAGAAGAATGGCATCTATGCTAATATTAGTCTGTTTCTTTCTTATTCCGAGGTCACCGTAGCCACCCAGATCCAGTCCGTATCCAGATCAGATGGTGGATCAGCACCTAGAGATTACCTCTACAGCCCTGAATGTCAGCGGAGACCAGGACAATTAGATGAGCCCCAGAGACTGATCCCCAGAAGACCCTGTCTCATAGACGGCCATCGGGACAAGACCACAGGAACCAGAAAAGTTATTTGCACATCAAGCTGATGCAAAGCTGCTTTGACACAATTTGCATGGTTGAAATCACTTTACAAATAATAGTGACTTGAAAAAAATCTTTAAAGTTATAAAAGTTATAAAATGATTTAATAAGATATTTATATATTTGTGTGTGTATATTTTTTAAAGAGGAGCTTCACAATGACAGATCAACCTTTTGTGTCCTGGTTCACAGATTTATTTCCTAAATAAAAGGTCCTGGTAATTTCACATGTCTCCTCTATAGAGTTTCAGAACAGACCCTGTCTCTAACTGTGCTCAGATTTATACCAAATTCTGCAGTCAAATGCCCATCGTAGGCTCACTGGAAATACGTGCCTCTAAATACATTTCTGTAAAACTGAAAACTTATACATATAAACTGCTGCAGTTTCCAGTTGAAATAAACAATAGGCAGAAAAACTCTGACAACTTTTATTTCTTTTCACACAAAGTATGATTTATAGGTCCACCGTTTCGAAATAAAGCCTAATTTTCACACAATTACTTGAGGAATATCATGATATGAATTCAGAACAATTTTAACATACTGCAGAATTTGAAAACTGATACTTTTGAACATTAGCATAGCGTCACATATCCAGCTTCATATGTATGGGTTTTTTATAATCAGTAGGTTTGCTCGGAAGCTCACGCAGTATGGAGTTAGACTTGAGAGGTGAAGAGCTGGGGTATGAATCCCGTGAAACTACGGTTCCACAAAACAGTTCAAACCTGCATATAAGCTAGTTTTAGGGTTTGGTTTGATGTAGGGAATATTTCCAACATGACAGAACATTTACTTTTAACGACACTCCCCGGATATTTGAATTATGAACCACCGCAATATGTACCTGAAGCAACATAATAAAAACACAGAAAAACATGTCTATATCAACAAAACAAAAACATGCCAGGGTCACGTATTGAATCCGCGTTTTAGCACCACTCACTGGGTGTGTCACTCTGAAAAAGCCTCAAAATGTGCAGTAAGGTAAGTAATAAATGTGTTGCTGAAATGCACATATTTCAATGAGCCTGGGTTGCAAATGCCAGGTATCAATATGATCTCTCATCTAATTCATCAAAAGACCAAATCATTTGAGCTATACCATCCACATTCATTTTATAGCACTATAATCTTATTGTATTTCAACAATAGTCTTTATTTCTACTATGACAACTCTCGGAGAGATCGGCATGGTAATGTAAATGACAATGTTAAGGTGTTTGGACTTGACACTGCTGCTGCTGCGGCAGAGCAAGTACAGAGACTTGCTACTGCCAATACACAACATGCTGCTGTGAGCATGTAAGAAATACTGCTGAACATATGTATGAAATAAGCCCCATATAGCATACATAAATCACCCAGCAGCAGATCTATACATGTGGAGCTGGGGAAGGTGGAGGGCTTCTGAAGCGTGCTGCAACTGCTACAGCAAGCGCTAGCCACATATTTGAATGCTGAGCAGGGAGCTCATTGGCTGCTGATACACAGAAAACCAATCAGCTGCACCATGTGATAATGTAATTATGCCAGGTTGAGTTTGACCCAGATCTTGAGTTTCATGACAGAACTTTGGATTTTTAAACAAAACATATATATAAAAAAATCTCAAGCTAAGTTAGGAATAGTTCACCCAAACATGAAAATTGTCATAATTTACTCACCCTCATGTCATTACAAACCAGCCCATTTTTTCTTCTGTAGAAAATTCTCAGTCCATACAAGTCAGTGGGGTCCACACTGAAAAAAAATTGAAACAATTTTCACTCAGAAATTGCTTGTAAATTTCACAGTTAATTACAAACAGCAAGTAACACTGAATGAAATGTAACATTTTGAAGTACAAAGCCTGAAATAGTGAAAATTTTCCAATAATTGTTATATATATATATATATATATATATATATATAGAGAGAGAGAGAGAGAGAGAGAGAGTTGTTTTGGTCTCCACTGACTTTCATTTAATTTTCTTAAAAAATGTATTATATTCAACAGAAGAAAGTAATACAGATTTAAAATGACATGTAGTGATTCAATTGTGGTCTTATTTGTGTATAATACTGAGCCATAAACCTTTGAGAAGTACAATTTTCCACTGGCTTTGCATGACGGAGCTGTGAAAGTGAAGCAGCAGCTCTTGTCAAATGTTGCTGGACAGATGTTTCAGCATGTTCTGCACTCTCAAATTCTCTCCAGTTCAAAAGGAAGCACACTCAGTGCACACTACCCCCTTTCAGATGTCAGTTATCTTCCCCTTCATCTCTTTTCTCTCTCCTCTTCTGTCTTTTACAACCAACTAGCACCTCAACATACCTTTCTCATTTTCCTCTCTCTTTCTATACTTACTGTATGCAGCGTGGTATGCTCAGATTGCTGTATCTCTTTTTACACCAACCTGTCAGCTCTCACCGTTGCCGTGGTGACACACCATTGTCATGGCAACCCAGACGGGCTGGGAGGCGGTAGGGGATGGGGGGAGGCGATGCAGGACCGAATGCAAAGACATATGAAAGAAAGAGAGAGACAGGCAGAGAGTGGAGAAAGTCGGCAGTCTTTTCTCATTAAACGATATAAAGAAGGCACACGGCTTCTAATCAACGTTCCAATGCCAGTTTATCAGCACAAAATATCAGGCCGCCATCTCCTCCGAGTAAATAGTAAAGGGACAGTCCATTTGCTTGCATAATGACCACCATTATTAATAGTGATGCCGGTATTAACTTGCACGGTTGTGCCTTGGTTTTCACTGAGAAGGCAGATGGCGAGGAAAAGCACTCATCAGGTCTGGTTAGGAATCTTTTATTTTCCATTCTCCCATATCCTGTTGAAGACAGAGGTGGCTGGGGTTTCAATCGGCCCTTAACAAGTGAGACGGGTGCAGGTCAGTGGTTCTGTATAAATACGTTTAACCCCATTACCGGCCAGTGTGAACGTGAATACAGGGATACTGATTCAGCAACCAGACCCATGTCCCCAGGGAAACCCTTCACACACACACACACACACAGGAACGCACATCGTCTTACCTCCGTGCCAGAATAAAGTGTGAGCCAGGCATGGAAAATCAATGTCAGATCAATTTTCCTTATTTCCCACAGCTGGAGTGGCACGCATGGCTCAGCAAGCTCACTCTCTCGCTCTTTTTTCTCTCTCTTTAAAGTGGGCACTGTATGTTGAAATAGTGCCCTAATAGAAATGCATTAAAAAAACTTCCGAGCCGTGTACTGAATGTGTGGGGGAGAAATAAAAACAGATAAGCTATTACAAAGATTGATGTCTACACTGAAGGAACGAGTCTATTCGCTGTCTGGATCATGTGAAGTTATGCACAATGCTTCCTCATTGAAAGGTCCTTCATCACAAAAAACCTTCGCTTGCTTATTTTCGTAGGACCTCTGTGTGACATTGGCTCAGGTCGTGTTGAAGACCCTTAGGTTCTTCTGTGATATCCGTTTGAAAAAGTGCAATGTTAATTGAATCCATGTGTCTAACGAGGTCGAGACCATCTCCCTTTGATATTTTAACAAGGTCAGCTTGAAGGACAGCAGAGCACATGGGTTCAGCTCATTTTGTTACTATTGAGCAATCAAGAGACTTAAAATCTCCCCTCTTTGTTTTCAATCTAAATCCCATCTATTGAAATATGTATTATAGCCTGATGTATATGGTTGTACTGTACATTTAAATGAACCTACATCTGAACAGCTGGGTCATTTTAAACTCTAAAGCGATTATTTAAAATATCTACTGACATCTTAAAGAGGAAAATAGTGCCCTAACACGGCAATTTTTAGCTTGGATGAATTGATTTTGAAGGAATTAGTAGAAGAATTTGATGTACAAAAAGTAATTTATATTGAATTTTGATTACAGACTTTCACAAAAAGTCTTTGCAAATCTGAGCACAGTTTGTGAGAAACCCAATAGAAGAAACACATGGGACAATACAATCTGAAAAGCTTTAGACCAACATTTCTATTTTATCTTCATTGCTTCATTATCTTCAGTACCAGCCTCTGATACTGATATCAAACCGAAACCGGCAACAAATAAACAACTTTGGGCAATGGATTAAATTAAACTAGGGTTGTCAATGTATTCAATAATTTAATGTCAGTATATTTTAAATGTTGGGTTCAGCTAATTGATTTAGATCAGACAGTACTGAATGTAGTGGAATATATGTGCATATAAAGACAACATACAGAGGTAGATTTTCTTTCATCTAATGGTGTTCTTATTGATTTACAAAATATGACGTTTCATACTTGAGGAGCTGAAGTGCTAATTAAAGTAAAGCTATCCAAAGAGAACAAATTATTTTAATTTATGTAAACATCTCTGACTAGTAGATCAATTAATGAATTATACAGTTTTACCAAATTATAAATATTAAAACAATTATTAATACGTCTCACATGTCAGCTTTTTTTCTTTCTTGTAATAGTACAGATTCCTGAAGTTCTGTATTCTGTACTTTTTCATCCAGTTTGGAGTTGGTTAGATTTTTTTAAATGTTTCTTAAAGATGTCTCTTTCTCTCAAAGGCTGTTCTGAGGTCAAGTGGTGTGTTCACACAATTTATTCACAATTTTCACACAATTTCAATTTATTTGATTGAAAATGCAGTAAAAACTATAATATTTTGAAAATGTTTTACAATTCATTAGTCTGTTTCACAGCAAACTTTCACTGAGAACTTTTTTCCCCATTTTAATTAATACACACGTATTTAATTAACACGTCCTTCCTGAATTTAAGTATTAACTTCTTACTAACCCCAGTTTTGAATGCTAATGTAGTGAATTATTCAAAATAGTTTTGTATCGCTGCACATTTTAGTATCAGTACACCATGCAAACTGTTTTTTGATGCCTGATATTTCCACACATCTCAGAGCCCGCATCGTGTGCAGTCACGTTTGCTAGCTTACATAGTCGTGGTGGAAAAATTACAGCTTGAAGTATACTGAATCGGATTTGTTTGAATCCTCCTTGGTCCTCGGCTGCTGATTTTGTTTCCTTTTATGGGCGGAGAACGTCGGAGGCCTTGGCTTGTCGGGGAATGAGAGAAGGCCATGGTTTGTTTGGACTACAAGAGAGGATGAAAGGCTTCGGAGGTCAAGTGGTGTGTTCACACAACAACTCCACTGCAGTGACTTATGATAATCTGCAGAGCGTGAAAAAATGAGCGAGAGAGGGAGGAATTGGGGTGCTGGGGTAGAATAGATGGGCAGAAAAACATAGAGAGAGAGAGAGAGAGATCCCTGACAGGGTTCATTTTGTGGGGGCTTCTCTTGCAAGCTCACTTCTGCTGATGTGCTTTGCATTTTAATGTGGCTGTCTTGAAAGAAGACAAACTCCCTGTTTGCTACCCTGCTTTGTAGGGAAGTAATTATGTTTGTATGCATAAGAAACGTTATAATGCTAAAATACACCATGCCCATTCAAAAGCACCAATTTTTCCCTTATGCACCCCCACACACACACACACACACACACACACACACACACACACACACACACGCAAACACGCTAACATGCCGTCTTTCATTCTCTTCATAACTCTAACGTGCCAACAGTCTGCCATGCTGCTCACCACCGAATGATTTGGCCACTTTGTGCCCACTTAAGTTTTTTCTCTTTTTCACCGTTCCCTCATTTTTCTCCTCTGATGAAACACGGCGAGTATTTTCCGGTCATTCCAACCAGCCGGTTAATTACAATGAATTAAGCACTCTGATTTAATTAACCTTTTTAGAATTGGTTTGCTGGCATTGCGGTGGGTGGATTCTTACATCCTGTTGACATTGTACACAACAGCGAAGGACATCATTCTGTTTTGCGTGAGGGTGACTACTGGGCCACATGATAATAGCCTAGCTGTAAGGACAGGATGATATATTCCTGGCCAGTTCTAAGAAAAAATAAAATAAAATTAAACATGTCTTGTACCAATGAACCACACTCTGTGGTCTGGGATTAAGTTTGTGCAGTATGGCTTGCTGTTGATATGAATGCAATGCAGAAGTGAGCTGCTATTGATTGTATATAGTGTATTTTACAGCAATAAGTGCCTTCCAATTATATGAAAATTCTGTAGCTTTTTGAAAATGTACCATGGTTTAGAGCAGTGGTTTTCAAAACTATCCATGTACTCTGAAGCACTCTGAAGCACTGCACATTTTGTTTGTCTCCCTATATCTGACACACCCACTTCAGGTCTTGCAGTCTCCACTAATGAGCTGATGAGTTGAATCAGGTGTGATAGTTAGTGTGATACTCCAGGACAGGTTTGAGAACCATTGGTTTAGAGCAGGGATACTCAAATCTGGCTCGAGATCACTTTCCTGCAGAGTTTAGCTCTAACTCTAATCAAACACACCTGAGCATGCTAATAAATGTCTTCAGGATCATTAGAAAATCACAGGTAAGTGAGTTTGATCAGGGTTCGAGCTAAACTCTGCAGGAAAGTGTATCTCGCGAGCCAGATTTGAGCATCACTGGTTTAGAGAAACAATACATAATGTTAAGCATTATAAGGGTCTGTATCCACTGAGCAGATTCCATTGGTTTATAAAAGCACATTAAACATTTAAGAAGCCTTATGAGATTAGTTTAATGTTATTTTAACAATATTTTTACACGATTGTTGTATTTACAGGGATAGTTCATCCCTAAACAATCTAATTTATGTCCTTTTTAGCCCCCAAGTTGTTCCAAACCTGTATGAATTGCTTTCTTCTGGTTAACACAGAAGATAATACAGTTTTGGAAGAATGTGGGTAGCTAAACACTTTACGGTAGCTGTTGACTTCCATATTATGGTTAATTAATGTTAATATTTGGTTACCCATTCATAAAGGTTTGGAATAATAAAAACACTGGATTAGTTCCCCTCAAATTTAAAATGTTGCCATTAATTTCTTCTCATATCATTTTAAATCCATATTCTGACATTTTGAAAAATATTTATGCAAGTATTTCCCAAAAAGTACAGTTCACTGTGCCCATGTCTGTCAGCTACAAAAATAACAATAAATATCATAAAAGCACTATAAATGTTAATATGTCTGATTCTCAGTAAAAATGTCTGAAAAGTTCCTTACACTTGTAATATAATGCACAAGTCATATAGGGTATTGTTGTGTTTCCTGTACAACAAATTTGTATATATATATATACAGTGCTGTAAGAAGGTTTTTGCCCTCTTCCTGTCTTTCCTCCACAGCGATGTGAAAGACTTATTGCCAGTTATCGCAAACGCGATTTTTTTTTCATTAATTTTGAGTGCAGTGTCCCTTTAAGATGTTCAGCCTGTGCTGTGTTTTTTAGATTTTGGTCATTAAGCTTTTGCTTAATTTTCTGTTCTCCGACATTCAGCCACTTGTAATCTTCTAACAGGACATAAATGATGAGGTATGTCTCTCTGGCTTTCACGTGCACATGGACCGTATATTAAATTACTGATGTGAACCTGTCTGCTCCTGTTACACAAACATACCATTTTGCTACTTGACTGTGACACAATTTGCATCAACTGCCACACTAAACAGATGAAGTCTGTTGTGAGAGCTTAATGAATAAGGCTGTTCTGTCTCATCTCTGCCTCCCCCTCTGATATCAATCTACAGCAATAATATCTTCTCATTTACTGGGAAGGATGGCTGCGGGACCCCTCATCTGTCGGACGGTGACATCAGCATTGTGTCTTCCTCCCCCCACGTGCCAGCACGTGGATGATCTATTCTAATCACATCAATTACACATTACTTCACATCCCATGATGCATCACTCCGCTTTAGCCAATCCATTACATATTTATCACATGGATGCTTTGTTAAAACCACCTCCGCACCAGCCACATGCTCTCAAACCCAATCGTAGGAAGGCTGATATGTGGCATTGCCACCACTTGGGGTTTGGTTTGGGATTCCAAACCTAAAAAGCGCCACCTGTGAGCAGAGAGGTCTTAAAGAGGGCTATTGATCGTTGGCCGAGTGACGGATGGCAAAATAAAAGCTTGAAAACCTCAACCCAACAACCCCCAGCACCACTGGATCTTCAATCAGCTGAACAGTGCGCTGCAGGACGCCACCAGCTACAGGCGCACGAGCTGCAGGTTTTATTACCCCCCTAAAGAACAGTCACAGGTCTAATTGGCAAACTGCGTTCCAATATGCATATATCAAGGCAATGAATACTTAAGCAGGGTTGTATTTAAGAGACGCCATGCGCCCAGAGCTCCCCTCTCTGAGCCGAGACATCAGCATTGCAGATTTATGCCGGGCCACTGTGAGGGAAAACATAAACACACGAGGCGTTTGATGAAATTTGTCCATTAATGTGGCTCAGCGAGGGAGTTGGGGGACCCTGAGGTTCTTCATCAGAAAGCATCTACAGTGATCTCCTGGCTGCTTGTTGTAGCCGTAGAGTGTGTGTTGGCATGGAGACAGCAGCGTGGTACATGCGCCTCTCCTGCGGCTAACAATAGCCTCGCCACAGTCTAATCATGACTCAGCCGCTAGGCACGAAATTAAAGAAAAAAACACAAATTAGGTACATGAGGAAGAGGGAAAGAAGGGGAAGGGGCCGATCGCATGTAATTCAGACGATGGCGAGAATAACGGCGCGCAGAAGCCATTATGTTTGTTATTGTTGATTCAGGCTGTGTGTTATCAGATGAGGGAACAGTGCCAATTATAAATGCTTCTGTGTAGTCTCTCCATATCTCCCGCTTGACCACTCTCTCTATCTCTCTCGATGCAGATGCTTTTCTTTGGCCAAATCAAATTACAGAGAGGGTTAGTTATTTGATAAACGCACAAAAACAATGAAGCACACTCATCCTTTCTCTAACACTAATAAAATAACACTCTAAAACTGCCTTCTCTAACACTCATGCTTTCTCTAACCCCAACACTCTACTTCAGTGCTGTATGGTATATGGCATATTAGCATTTATTTTATTTTGTAAATACTTGTATTACTGTATGTTTCTTTGAACTAATCAAAACCAAGACAAATATGATTATAAAATTGATATATATAATATAATAAAATATAATACTTTTTTAATAAATGTAAAAATATAATATAATATAAGATTTGTATTAGGGTTTTAATATATGATGTCCCCTTGTGAGAGATTCACATATAAAGGCAATCATTTGATTTAATAAATCAAAACATTTATGTGTAAAACATAATTTTTGTATTGTAAATAATTGTTTTCAAAAATGTTTTTAAAAAATTGCCTTTTGCACTGAAATTATAAAGCACATTTCTGAAGTATTAAATAAAAAGGTTTTATTATGCAAAATTTAATGTGTATCTGATATATTTAAATTTAATTATCAGAATTAATCTCACATATTACCCTGTTTGGTGAATGTAAAATAAAACATTATTTAAGTTCATTAAAGTACACATTAACTTCGACAACTGTAAAAACTGTTTAAAAACCTGTGTTATATCAAAATATAGTCTTCCCAGAAGTGTTATCTACAGTATATTGATGTTTCTGTTTCTGTTGATGAGTTTTCCATTGAGGATGTGCAAGGAATATTAAAGGGATAGTTGACCCAGAGATTAAAATTGATTTGTTTATTTATCCTTTTGTCATTCCAAACCTGCACTTTCTTCTGTGGAACATAACAGAAGATAGTTTGAGATTTTTGGAAGTTACCAAAACAAGTTACCAGCATTTTTCGAAATATATTTGGTTGTTAAGCAGAAGAAAGAAAGGGATAATAGTTCAAGATGACATGATGGTGGGAATTTTAGGGTGAACTATCCCTGTAAGTTATAATTTTGTCTAATAATTTCTCATATGATTAGGAAAAGTCATGAGGTGTCAAGCTGATACTTATGAGCTGTTAAAATGCCATGGGCTTTCTCAGACCCCAGAACATGAGTGTTAACAGCACGGAAGGTAAATTCTTGCGTAAAAGCTTCTCATTCAGACACAAAACCGCTCAACACGAGCAGACGTACTAAACTCACTCTCAGCGCCAAAAACACAATATTCTGCAATCACGCCGAGCAGAGCAGCTCGCCTTTGCCTGCTCGTGCAGAGTTCGCTCCACATTAACTTCCTCAGGTTTCATGTTAATGAGGGATACTGTTCCCATTTAATAGCTGGCTGTGCTCAAGCCTGTACTGAAAATCAATTTCCAGTCATTTCCACAGAGCATGTCTTCTGCAGTCTCTTCAGGAGTAACAGAGGCCCTACAGACAGAGAAAAATCCATTACGGAGAGAGAGGGAGAGGAAGAGCTATGTCCAGACAGAGAAACAAGGAAAACAGGAATCATCGATGAGAGAAAAGAAGCTAAGGATGAGAGGTAGATATAGGGAGAGAAAGAAACAGCGAAATAATGAACATTTATCAACAAGCAAGCATAAGAAAGAAGATGGTCAAGTCAAGTTCAAGTCAAGTTGAGCTTTATTGTCATTCCGCTACATGTGTGGACATATAGTGGGACGAGATGTCGTGCCTCACAGGACCACGGTGCTACATAAATACAGATATACAACACGAAGTAAAACAGTATAAACCTATACACAAACTAACCTACTGTCAGCTTTGACTATACATATGCTATATATAAAAGTGGTTACCTATACATAAACTAAAAACAAGAAACAAAAATACAAACTGTACAAAAATACAAACTGTACAACTGTGCAGATGACTTCAAATACTGTACATGTGCAAAGAGAGACATTCAAGCAGCTGGCTGGGGAACAGTGTAAGGTGATTTGTGGTGCATGAGCCAGTAAACATACATACATTACAGTCATATATTACAGTCAGTCTTTTGTGGGATTATGGACACACAATGGTGTGTGAAAGTGTCTAGTGCATGCAGAGGAGGTGTGTGTTGCTACAGGTGGCTTGTGCAGGCCCGCTCACCTGAATTCCACAGAGATAAAAGTTTAACAGTTTTTTCCTGAGATGTGGTAAGGTGGGGGTGTTGTTTGGGGTTTCAGAGAGGGGCTGTGTGATGTGAGTTCAGGGCTCTCACAGCCTGGGGAAAAAGCTGTTGAGCAGTCTAGCGGAGCGGCTCTGATACTCGTGCACCGTCTACCTGAGGGTAGGAGCTGGAAGAGACTGTGGGAGGGTGGGTGGGGTCCTCCACGATACTTTTGCTTTGCTGGAGCATCGTGTAAGGAAAATGTCCAGGATGGAGGAGAGGGGCACCAATGATTTTTGCAGCAGTGTTCACTGTCCGCTGGAGGGTCTTGCGGTCTGCTGCACAGCAGTTTCCGTACCAGACAGTGATGCAGCTGGTCAGCACGCTCTCAATGGTACCCCTGTAGAAGGTGGTGAGGATGGGTGGAGGGAGGCTTGCTCTTTTCAGCCGGCGGAGAAAGTGTAGGCGCTGTTGTGCCTTCTTTGAGACAGACTTGGTGTTGGTAGTCCAGGTGAGGTCCTCTGTGATGTGCACCCCCAGGAATTTAGTGCTGCTGACTCTCTCCACAGTCGAGAAGATGGTGTGCGGAGAAGGAAAGAACAGAGAAAAGAACAATCAATCGTAGATCTGCCAGACGAATGGGACATTCGGAGATGTTGAAGGCACATATAGGATGCTCAGATTGATGGGATGAGGAATAGAAAGAAATTCTCTGGGGAGACAAGAACACAATGAGGAGAGAGAGTCCTGCACCTAATGACACATAATAGGCCCGTAACACTTTACAGCAAACAGTTCCATTCCACAATGTGGCCACATAGCAGAGGGCATTAAATATTCATGTCCACCTCTTGAGATGCCGGTAAGCTGCGTCATCAGTTTGACAGTCGATCATTATAACGGCCTCAGCGGCAGGACACTGGAGAAACAGCAGCCACGAGGAGCACGCTTTCACATTGAGATCTAAACACCAGCCTTTGCTTAACTACAACTGTGTCCAGCAGGCAAATATTTAACAGTCATTGAACCCAAAACAGAGTAAAGCTAGTAGCTGTGAAACACAGACATTTCATTCAAAGAGGAAATGCGTATTAATGTTGGAGTCAGATCGGTTTTTCATGTAACATGTATGCAAAATCACCCTCAAAGATTATGGGAACCAAGGCACATTTGAAATAATTGATGACCATCAGCAAGTATTTTTTCATAAAGGGCTGGATATGGAGGGAAGTGAACTCATTAAATAAAAATTAAAGCGCAAATGTGGAAGATGAGAAGTGACTCTAAAATTAGCACAGGATTTTCTGTCCAGTGCTTTATCTGCACAGTGAATGAACCTTTGTCGCCGCAAGAGAGCTCATAATAGAGCAAACTAGAATTGAAGAAAGCAATATTAACAGTAGACTAGGTTATGCTCATCATAATCATGGTCTCACACGCCTCTCATTTTGGCTGTAATTAGTTAAAATGGCTCTATTATGGTTTATCAGATATCCATTTTTAACATCCAGTGTCAATAACGCAACACTGGCTTACAGGGTATCATAAATACACTTTTTATAGTACTTTATTATTTAATAGTATACATTTACATTTCTGTACAAATGAATACGTAAATAAATTAAATAAATAAACCTTACTTTCAATAAGGATGGAATGTAAAATTAACCTAATAAAGAATAATAATATAATAAGATTATTAATAATATTAATAAATATGATAATACAATTTTAATAATACAAATAAAATGTGGCACAGTATGCATTCCTACGGTATATGCAAGAATTTGCTGTTCAAAACTGTTGTTTTCACAATGACCTCTTATTGCATTTTTTATTTAGTGAGTGGAGTGCCATTCATTTATCTTCAAAATAAATGTTATTTCCATTCTTAATACTATATTGAATAGATTCTGTTAAAATAATAACATCTAATAAGTTAAAATTAGTGTCCGAACTCACTTCTGTTTCGTTTGTACTCTTGAAATGAAAGGTGAAGTTATGAGCATTGTGGGATATAGTATTATGTGCATACTTTGCTGTATACTACATATTTTCCCAAGCACATCTGTTTATTCCATGCATAAAGACACACTGCATAATACTGCAAAATAAACAAAAAGCACAAAAACTCTAGTAAGTGAAAGTGACTTGACATACTGCCAAGTATGGTTACCCATACTCGGAATTCGTGCTCTGCATTTAACCCATCCAAAGTGCACACACACACACGGAACAGTGGGCGAGTAGTACGGTATATTCCGAGAAAACCCTAAGTAGTTAGCATATACAGTAAGAGTACTTCAGCTGCTTCCTCTATAATGAACTCAAAGTGAGTGTGCCACTGCACTTTCTGACTCACAGCAGGAATTCGAGTAGCGCTGTTAATGCATGTGTGTGTGTGTACGTCCTGCCGTGTTTGAGACTGCAGCCCCCGTTACACAACAGGCTCACTAGGCTATTCACACTTGTGTTGCAGTGCTGGAGTCTGCACGCCATCGACCCCGCTATGTCCTAGCTTAACCGCTACTCAGGGAGAGCTAGTCTGTCTGTGTCTCACTAACACTGCTGCTATTGAATCTGTTGGAAATCAGGCATTAGTCTCTAAATATGGACATGAAGATATCTGAATCTTAAAATATGTATTCATATTTTCAGTGACCTTGTGTACTTCATTACTGTATGATTCTTAAGAATGTCCAATGGAAACTCGATATTCCTTAAGAAACACCTGGTCTAAATGTATACATACATAGCATAGTGCAGCATTGCCCTCCTCTGAAACACTAGGATCCACATTAGTTCCTAAAATCCTGAATTCTAATAACAGAACTGCTAATGAAATGTCACAATAGCCTCTTTGACCTTTCCACATTCAGTAACACTAGACATTAGAGCAAACATGCCCTTTAGTGCTGCTGTGAAACTACCTTTCCTTGTTTAATGTTAAGATTTTGATGGAGGAATCCAATAAATTATGTCACTAGGGCTGCATCCGGAATTACACACTCTTTGAGTATTTTTTTTTTTTGAATATGTAAGTATTTCACGACCGATAAAAAGTATGTTCTATATAATATGAATGTGTGCGGTATGAATTTAATCTGGATGCACTGCATTTGTCAGGCTGTTGTTGTCATGTGACCTACCAGTGTCAGTTGCGTCGCTTCTCTGTTATCTTTTCCCAAGGCCTCATGGGATAGTAAAGTGTCCATTAGATGCAGCTTTCAGAATATTGCCAGAAACAGTAGGTAATTCGGGAACTTTTTGCCTGCAGTTTTAATTCAGACACACTTTTTCACATACTGTTTTTCCTGCTATATACATTAGTAAGGAAGCATGTGATTTCAGATGCAACCCACCTTTCCATCTTACAGGAATAGATAGTGAAGCTGAATGTACTATCAGCAGCATCTCTCTTTCTCTTTTCCAAAGGGAGTGTGCTGTTCCTGGAAGCCCCCTTTCATTGGGGGCAGACAGAGTCAGCGACATGTCCATCATAATGCATCAGCCTCGAGTCCTGGTATCCCAGCATCCCCTGTGCTCTCATTCACTCTTTCACTGTCTTCCAGAGAGCTACACTTCACTGCGTGCCCAAACACTGTGTTTCTCCCCCTGAAACTCACCATTTTATATGTGTACTTATATAGCGGCTTGTGAATATTATGTGGCCGTAAAAAGGAGCTGAAATGCAGCATGACATTATTTACACTAATAAAATGCTGCAACGCGTCTGATTAAACTCGTAGATCAGGTTCGGCTCTCTCTATTCATACTGGTTTTCCACTCTATTTGTACTCGTTAATTAGCATATTAGCAAAGCTTCAACAATAAAGGCTCGTTCTCTGCAACAACAGCCGTTTAGCGACATGGCTCTTGTTCCATTACAAAAGAATAAGAGATTCACAAGGACACATTTCCTCCAACATACTCAAGATTCATGCCCCAGGAATGTATCTGCACGTGAGAAACCCAGACAACAGACTTCTGGTGTCATAGACATCCCAAGGCGTACCTTATCAGCCGTATGCAAACAATAAAGCACTGCTAAATCCCTCTTCGGCTGTTGAGAATCTAGTTTGTAACTTGCTTCAAATATCTGAATATCAGTTTTTCATATTCTGTCATTAAATTCTTGACAAATACACTTTGTTATGCCAAGCATAGGTAGTTATATTTTCATTTTTGGTATGTTGGTGTCCCTACTAAGCTTCTCAAATAGCTTCACCAGCAATCTCCCAGTATGTGAAAACCAAGGTTTGACAAGAATCATTGTTGGTGAACAGCATGACTAAACTGGTTCACAATTTACACCAGCATCTAACCAGTTTGTAAGTTCATGCTGGTCTAAACTGGATTCATCAGGGTCGGCAATAAAGAATACTACTTTTAATGGATTTAATACATTTAATGTTTCAATTGAGATGTTAAATTAATTAATTTAGGCTCAAATCAGCATGAATATTGTAGAATTTTGCCAGTTGTGACATTATATAGTGATATATACAGTACAGTTATATACACAATATATAACTCACTCTTGAATGTGTATTGAGGGTTACATTATGGATATTATTCTTGCTTTCATCCTCACAATCTACATTCTGACATGTGCATGTTCTCCTTCATCCATAAACATATGTATCAGTTGTGGATGGAAAATGTGAGCTTGCATAAAAATTGAGCCACTAAAATATCCGTCTGAACAACTATTAGTTATATTTTTGTTTGCTAATCTATTCCTACTCCTGCTTCAAGAATTGGGGTTTAGGTGGTGCAGCATATTGTAACATTATGTGAGTCTGACATACAGCAGGATATGTCATTCTAGAGCATTTGCAGATGGGTTAGACCACAGAGAAAGACGCTGAATGTGTGCACTTGTGGTTGTTGCTCAGCATTATGGAAACAGTATGTTTTTGCTAGGATAGGTGATTGTGTGTAGTTTACCATGCCTTAAAATAGTAAATGCAGAATCACCAAAGCCACCATATCTTACTTGCATGTTTGCATTAAGTATTATTTATATTCCGTGTGTGTGTGTGCTGGCAGAAACAGCTGAAGTGTCTAGAGTGATGGACAGAGTAAAGCGATTTTATGAAATTTAACATATTAATTCAAAGTCAAGGAGATTAAGTTGAGCAGAAAAGCTTTGCTTAACTAGAAAAGGTGCTGTGATTGTCAGTAGAAGAAAGTAAGGCTCTGGATAAGCGTCTACCATCTTGACCATACTCATGGTGCTTCTCGTAATAAGTCTTTACTGCATGATGTGGTCAGGACCTTAATAAAATTGGATTATCTGAAGCCTACGTTTTGGAGACAAAGATTTGAGTCAAAGCATGTGTTAACCTTGGTTATTTTTTCCCTAAACGCAGCCCATTCTGTCAACATCTGCCTTTCCCCTCCCCACAGAACATCATTTATGTGCATTTGGATTCTGTCATACTCTAATTCATCACTCAATGGTTCTACTTAGCAGACCTTGACAAGCGTTTTAAAATCCCCCCATGTTTAAATAAAGACACGCATTTATACAAAGCAGAGCAACCTTGGGTTGGTGAGGAGCATTATCCCTTGTCCATAAAGACATCCTATTCAAACTACTTTTTTTCCACACTTTTGTGTTTTAGATTGAAGTACATTGAAGCTGCATGTTCTGGGTGGATTCCAGGAGGATGAAAGTGACAGACAGAGAATGCGAGAGAGAAGAGGATGTGTGACTGCATAACTCTTTTTTTGTACTTACACTTTTATTATTATTATTATATTTCAAATATGTTTTCAAACAGTGCCATCAAATGGTCATTTCACCAGCATACTTGCACTTAAATAAAGACGGCTATAATATAATACTATGACAAATGTAAAGTAATAATAATATTCACTTTAGTTTGTACATGTCACTAACACAACATTAATTGAGGGATGCAATAATCCAGTTTCAGTCAGTTAGATGAATATTCGTGGGGGTTTACTGAAGGCAGTTGTGTGTATTTGATCACAAAACACCCCTAAACCTACTCAGCTGGTAGTTTATGTAATCTGACAGCGCCATCTGCTGTTCAATAAAGAAAATGTTATACTTTCTCAATGAGACAATAGTTTAAGGTTCACAAAGCTTAAATAAAACTCTACATATAAACAAATGACAAAACTCTCTCTTCCTCTGGTTTTCATAATAACACTGGGGAGTTATGTCTAAGTCTGGAACCCGGATTTGTTGAAATAAATGGTTGCATAGGTTACACTTTCTGATGTAACTGATGTCTGTGGAAAGACAAGACAAATTAACAGCAATAAATAAACTATTTAGGGGTAAAATGACAATCACATTTGGCAGCACAATAAATTAATATATTTTTTTGTAAAATACTATTTTTGGACTGTAACAAATGTGGAATATTAACAAACATCTGCACTCACCTCATTTCTTTTATTTACGTTTGTTTTTCCTGCAGAAAAAAAAGTGTTATTTAAGAGAGGATGTTCAGATGAGATGATGTTTCACAATTCCTGAAGGAAAAAGGTCTTACCATATGTGTTTCCTCTTATATTGCAGTATATTTCAGGACTGTTGTCTCTGTTTTCCATTGTGCTGCTGCTGCGCTCTAATGGAAGAAGAAAGCTAAGCCTTCAAAACATTTTTTGGATAGCTTGTGAGCACAAAAGTCACCAGTATGATGCTAGGGTATTGTGCAATGATCAATATATGTGCGTTTAGTCATTTCAATAAAATAAAAACATCTTGCAGTATCTTGAAACTAAATATATTTAACTGATTTGAATACCTCTGTCATTCCTCATTTGGCTGATATTGATGTAGACTGCTTCAGACTCCTGAGGGTCAGATTGCACTGAAATGATTGCAAATGTAGCAAGAGTAAGTAAAAAGAAAGAAAGAAAGAAATCATTCACAGTGAGAAGATTATCATTAAAAGACAAAAGAGACTATTTTGAAAAGATGAATAACTGATAGTATTTTTGTACTTGACATTCGTTTCCTGTAACAGTAATACAAGAGAGCTCCGAGCAGAATCCCAGTAAACAGAGCCAAAACACAGGATGCTGTAGCCTTTGCATGTTTGTTGATTGCTGAAAGAAAATAGAGACGTTATTAGTGAGTTCAAAGTGTTAACTAATTTAATTTTTAGATTTTCTGTACCTGGAACATATTGTATGAAGATAAGCATTTTTATGTACATTGTGAGCCTACACTGAAAAAAACAAGAAGTAAAATTTACATAATTTTTATTTTACATTTTTTACTCAAAATGACCCATTCATATATGAACACTATTCACTGATTGTCACCGTTATTGTGTATCATGCGCCAAGTATTCAGGTCTCTGTGTTGATCATTCAGTTAATAACTATATTGTGTTGCCTAAACATATTAATTCAACAAAAAATAATTACCTTATTAATTATTCATGCCCAAGTGCATGATGGGAACAACGGGATCGTGACTTCCAAGTAAATTCCAAGTAAAATATACTTATAAGTTCAAACTTTAAATTCTACAAGCTTAACTTGAGTACTAATATTGAATTTACTCCTTTGTTTTAATTCTTGCCTGAACTAAATTATTTAATGTAGAAATTACATTTGTTTTTCTGTAGTATTTACTTCAACACAAAATAATTGTTATCAGTGTATCATTTGTATCAAGGTTAAACGTACTGGATGTTAATGGTTAAAGGATAATACCTTGGTTTGTTACAGTTGAAGTTTCTGTTGATATACTTGGAGTTGTGGTTGTAACATTTGTAGTTGCTGACGTAAGACTGATAGTTAAAGGGGCCAGAGCTCTGAGAGTACTCTCAGTAAAAACTGCACACTGCCAGTGCAGCGGGTCTGTTTCATAGCTGGATAGATTCACTGTGAGGTTGTAACTTATTGTTTTTCTCAGTCATAATTTGCTGTTTGACCAAAACTCCTCTGTTCCCCTCCATCCTGAGCCAGACCAGCGTCACTGAATCAGTTACTTCAGAAACTTCACAGGTAAGAACCACTGACTGACACCTCAGCACACCATCAGGGGGCTCCACTGAGACTGAAATCAACAACATGAATGACATTTTAAATGCACTGAACACATTTAAAAAACAATAATTTTTAGGTGTCTGATAATCAAATGTAAATAAAAAAATCCTTGTATTTATGATTGATTGATTTATTAATTGATACATTGTATTTTAGCAAACCTCTGACGGTGTGTAGTATTATTGTTGTGTAGATGCCAGTTTCTGTAATACATCTGTATGTCCCACTGTAATTGAAGTTCACAGGTGAGATGTGAAATATTAAAGCTTGACTGTTGTATTCGGTTGAAGAATGTCTCCCTGGTTTAATTGGTCCTTTTAACTGAACTTCTTTTTCTTTTTCAATGGCTATCAGATCAATCTGTGAATTAGGCCTCGGCTCCCAGGTCCACTTCAAGTGTCATATTTCCTGACAGATTTGCAGATCAGTAATACATCACTATTGCTGGAGCTTTGTCTGTAAATGGGACGATTTTTAGTGTTTCCATTGTGTGAATCTGAAAAGAAAATAGGTAACCTGGTGAATTTCAGTGAAAATATCTCAGTTAAAACATTTAGTTTTATATATATATTTGTGAAAGGTAATATAAAAAATAAAAATAAAACACAAGGACAAACTTCTGCAGAATTCTTAATGGAAAAATTTGTAGATCAATAAAATGTCTGCTTACAATTTAGAATTAACGTTAAAATATATATATACTTACGTGAAGTGACATTAAGTGTGTGAATCCTAACAGTTTCTACTTCTCCATCTTCCATCAATCTACAGTAATATCTCCCTTCACTGCGTTCATCAACAGTGTGTAAGATGATGTAGGCAGAGTTGTTGTAGATCAGTGTGGTGTTGGATATTTGTTCTCCATCTTTCTCCCAGTGCAATGTGGAGGATTCAGACAAGAGAGGTATGTCACATCGCAAAGATACATCAGATCCACGCTGAACTTTGTGAGAAGAAGAATTAGAACCGAGTGTGAGAAACTGTATAGATTCCTTAAGTTTAAAAAATGTAAAAAATAATGTTTAATACTTTACAAATATTTTTTGTTCTACTGAAATTCAACCAACCTTCATTTTGGGTCTGAACTGTTTGAACTGGTGGATATTCTGTACAGAATGAATATCAGTTAGAACAATTCCAAATAACAAACTTTGCTGGACAAACCAAACTGCTAGTGCATCAGCCGAGGACCCGGAACAAAAGTATACTGTATTTACCAGCATTTTCTAAAACATTTGAACAAAGAGAGGCTGCATGCTTTTTAAATAAAAATGTATTTTGGATTTTCTATAGTTATTGTTAATAACTGACAAAGATATGTTTAAATTTGTTAACATTTGTTTTGAATAAAAACTTTACTTCATTAAACAGACTCTTCATTTGAATGTGATAACAATAGAGATCATGAAAACTACAGATTAGCATACTAAATAGTTTTTATTGGTTTAATTTTATTTTTCAAATGACTTGAACATTATTACATAATTCTATAATTTATCAATTTAGAGTAAAATCAACAAACACCAAAAGAGGGAGGAATTAAGCAATATCTTGGGAGAATAATCTCCTTCTTGACATGATTGCTTGATTAAAGTGAGACTCACCGATAGCGTGAAATCGGGAACAAAATCCACACAGCAGAATAAAGATTTGAATAGGTGTAAGTGGCATGATTCTTCTTTGTAGAGCCTCAGGTAAAGTGATGCACTCTGAAGAGTTTAAAGAAAGAACTAGCCAGAAGCTTTTACTGGGCGGTGCAATGTTCAGAAATCTGCCTCTCATAGAAAACAATCAGCTTATAAATTTTAAACAAAATGTCCATGCGGAGAGACACTGTACTAGATAAAACTAATATATTTTTCAGTGTTATTGTCATGTTAAATTACATTTAAAAGTATAAACAGATACCCCCCAAAAAATGTATTCAGAGTGGGAAAGGTATTTTGAAATATTTTATTTGTACATGTATTGGTTAAATAGTTTATTTTATTTCAGTTAAATCAGGCATGTCTGAAAACAAATATTGTGTGGTTTGCACATTTAGCTAATATACAGAGCAGGAAATGGTTTGCTAAACTGAGCTACCTTGAGGTTTCTCTCAGACACACAAATCTGCAATCTAAAACATGATCTAAAGTCAGTACCTTACTTTATTGAGGAGATCTATTTGTAACTAAGTCTCTTTGAAGGCCCAGGCAAATCTACAAAAACAAATATTGAAAAATATGTTTTCCCTGTCATTACCCATGATTTTTTTTTCATTCAATGTATAGTTATTTTAAGTAATTATAATCATTATAATTTATTAAACAACAAAGGTGAATACTTATTATTGCTACTTTCTTGTTTTTATCTAAAATAATTTCTATATTTTTTTATTATTATTATTATATTAATTTAAGCCCTTGCCTTCATAAGGCCATTTCAAATGTGCCTGACAACATTTAACAACCGAGATCATGAAAACGACATATTATATGTCGTTTTCATATTTATATTTATATATTTCATATTTATATTGTACTATATAATTTTTCCCTTTAATTTTTTTTAAATGGTTTGAACATTATGAAATCATTCTATAATTTATAGCTTCTAATTCTTGAGAGAATAATCTCCCTCTTGACATGATCACTTGGTTAAAGTGAGACTCACCGATACACTCTTAAAAATAAAGGTACTTCACGATGCCATGGAAGAACCTTTGTGTCTAAACGGTTCCATAAAGAACATTTAACATCTGAATTACCTCTGTTTCACAAAAGGTTATTTGAGGTGAAAGAAGGTTCTTTAGAACTGGGAGGTGCAATATTCAGAAATCAGATACACTTCCAAATGCTGTAGAAAATGAGTAAGAGGATCAAACCTCAAACTATCTTACAGTAGAATACAGAAACACTTGTATTTATTGTCATATGTATGTCATGTTGAAATAATTGCATCAGGTTCTTAAATGTTACATTAGATCTATATATAAATCTTCTAATATCCTGGTGTTTGGTTCTTTACAGAATTGTGGTTTATAATATTGTATACAATTGTAATCAGCTATCACAATGGTCACAGATGACTCACAAATCTTGCCAGGGCGCTTCTCATCTGGGTGGCTGTTGATCATATACCTAAGCACCTGCAAACACTCCATTAGATAAACATAGATTATATTTTATTCCCTTCAAGGTTGAGCAACAGCACATCTCCAAAAGAACAATATATTCACACAGAGCAAATGTAAGCTGACATAAACTTCTACTTACGATTCAATGTCAAATTTTAATGCAGCTGTCATTATAACAGCAAAATAAAACTAATACTGTTGGAACAAAACATCAAACTGTTGACTTTGATTCATTTGACTGCATGATGATCAAATTAATTAAAAACAAAATAAGTGCATATTTATTCCCTAGAGGCTGGGTTAAATGTTATTGTATACCTGACACGGGTCAGGCCTTCAGTCACTTCTCAGATATCAAATACAGACGTTGCCTGTTATATTAAAGGAATAGTTCGCCTTAAAAAATAAAGTTTTGTCATTTACCACCCTCATGCCAATCCAAACCTGTATGCGTTTCTTTCTTCTGTTGAACATAGAAGAAAATTATTTGAAGAATGCTGGTAATCAAACAGTTAATGGTTTCCATTGTCTTCCATTTCTTTCCCTACTATGGAAGTCAATGGGGGGGGGGTGTTGAGAATATCTTCTTTTGTGTTCAACATAAGAAAGAAACTCATACAGGTTTGTAACGACATGACGATGATGAGTAAATGATTACAACATACATTTTTAAGGTGAATTATTCCTTCGATTCTATAAATGCAGTAGGTTTGAGAAAACTATGATTCCTTATTCCCTATTCATTGTAAGAATATAATAACAAGAAATAAGAACAAACATCCTAAAAATCTATCTCATAAAAAAAATATTTATTTTGAAATCTTCTCTTTGTACACGTTTTTGTTAACACAGCTCTGATAACCCCATTTTATGTCATCTTACATACAGTATATAATAAAGCATGTCTGAAAACAGATATTATTTTTAGACTGGTCTTGTGGGCACATTTAGCTAATTTCCGGAGCAGGCAATGCTAAACTGAGCAATCTTGAGGTTTCTTTCAGGCACACAACAAGTCTGTGATCTAGATTACAATCTAAAGTTCAGCTTCATTCAGGAAGTCTATTTTTGAAACTCTACAAAAAAACTCTACATTTATTAGTATGAGCTACAGCACTACTGTCTTTGTAAAGCTATACAAAAACAAAACAAAAACTCTGTAAAGGGCACAATATACTATTTATTCAAATTAATTTTCCGTATTTGTCTTTTACAGGTTTTTTCCTGTATTTTGAACTTAATTGCATAGTGTTTTAAGGTTAATGGAAATGTCCATGAAATTACTGGATACTAACCTGACAGAAAATTACAAGTACCCTTTTACAGTGTACTTTGGAACTACATGTATAGTGAAAAGTGCTATAAATAAATACAAATACACTACCATTTAAGAGTTTAAAAAAATGTTTGGAAGAAGTCATTCAATCAAAAATACAGTAAAACAGTCAGTATAATGACATTTAAATTTATTTACAATTTAATAGAGATATTAAATATAACAGAATTGTAATACAGAACATAAAATGAATCGTATCTATTTGAATATATTTTGAAATGTAATTAATACCTGTGATGCCAAACTTGAATTTTCAGCAGCCATTTCTCTATTTCAATGTCACATGATTAATTAATATTTTTTCAAGAATCTTTGTTGAATAAAACGTGCAGCAGGACAAAATTTATTTCAAATATAAATATTTTGCAATATTATTTATTTACTGTGATTTTTGATAAATTTTTATATGTAGTTGCTAGATAAAATTATTAATTAGCTTTAAAATGTAGTAGTGTAAATTTAATTGAACTGACCTTTTGAACTCTATCACGGTTAGACAACACGTGTCAGGACCTACTCATTGTCGAAATCATACTTTAGATTTAATACTGTCACATGGAATTGATGTTAATGGTGTTGATATTCTGCAGCAAAGCAATGATATATCAGATCATCATCTAGTCTTGTGTAAACTCCATATAGCTAAAGCTGTAAATTCAACTCCTTGTTACAAGTATCGTAGAACCATCACTTCTACCACAAAAGACTGCTTTGTAAGTAATCTTCCTGATTTATCTAAATTCCTCAGCATGTCCAGCAGCGCAGAATATCTTGATGATGCAACCGAATCTATGGACTCTCTCTTTTCTAGCACTTTAGATCCAGTTGCTCCTTTACGCTTAAGAAAGATTAAGGAAAAGAGTCCAACACCGTGGTATAATGAGCACACTCATGCCCTAAAGAGAGCAGCCTGGAAAATGGAGAGCATCTGGAGGAAAACAAAACTAGAGGTATTTTGTATGGCTTGGCGGGAAAGTACCCTATCCTACAGAAAAGCTTTAAAAACTGCTAGATCTGATTACTTTTCGTCTCTTTTAGAAGAAAACAAACACAACCCAGGTATTTATTCAATACAGTGGCAAAATTAACAAAAATAATGCATCAACAGGTGTTGACATTTCACAACAGCACAGCAGCAATGACTTAATGAACTATTTTACTTCCAAAATCGATACTATTAGAGATCAAATAGTAACCATGCAGCCATTAGCTACAGTATCACATCCAATAGTGCAGTATAGATCCCCTGAGGAACAATTGCACTCATTCTCTACTATATGAGAGGAAGAATTGTATAAACTTGTTAAATCAGCTAAACCAACAACATGTATGTTAGACCCTATTCTATCTAAACTACTAAAAGAGTTGCTTCCAGTAGTCATAGATCCTCTTTTAGCTATTATTAATTCGTAATTGTCACTAGGATATGTCCCTAAAACCTTTACATTTGCTGTTATTAAGCCTCTCATTAAAAAAACACAACTTGACCCCAAAGATCTAGTTAACTACAGACCAATCTTGAATCTCCCTTTTCTGTCAAAGATACTAGAAAAGGTAATATCCTCACAATTATATTGCTTCTTGGAGAAAAAATATATCTGTGAGGACTTCCAGTCATGATTTAGACCATCTCATAGTACTGAGACTGCTCCCATTAGAGTGACAAATGACCTGCTCTTATTATCCGATCATGGTTGTATCTCTCTATTAGTGCTACTGAATCTTAGCGCTGCATTCGACACTAGCGATCAACATTCTTTTGAATAGACTAGAAAACTTTGTTGGCATTAGTGGAAGTGCACTAGCATGGTTCAAATTGTACTTATCTGACCGCAATCAATTCGTAGCAGTGAATGAAGTGGTATCATACCGATCACAAGTGCGGTATGGAGTACCTCAAGGCTCAGTACTAGGGCCATTACTTTTAATGCTTTACATGTTAACCTTGGGAAATAGTATCAGGAAATACGGGGTTAGCTTTCACTGTTATGCTGATGATAATCAGCACTATATTTCTTCGCGGCCCGGTGAAACAAACCAAATTGAGAAACTTATGGAATGCATAGTTGATATAAAAAAGTGGATGACAAGTAATTTCTTACTGCTAAACTCTGAAAAAACAGAGGTGTTAATTATCGGACCTAAAGCCCCCACAAGTAATAACCTAGAACACTGACTAACACTTGATGGCTGCTCAACGGTGCATTGGCTCCCTATTAAACATTGTATAGATTAAAAAATCTTGTTAATTACTTATAAAGCCCTGAATGGTTTAGCTCCTCAGTACTTGAGCAAGCTCTTATCCCATTATAGTCCTCCATGTCCACTGCGTTCTCAATACTCTGGCCATTTGATAATACCTAGAAAATCTAAATCAACTGCGGATGCTTTTTCTATTTTTCCAAACTCTGGAACAATCTACCCAGCACTGTTCGGGAGGCAGACACACTCTGTCAGTTTGATTCTAGATTAAAGACCCATCTCTTCAACCTGGCGTACACATAGCAAACTAATAAACTTCTAATATTCAAATCCATTAAAAGATTGTTAGGCTGCATTAATTAGGTCAACCGGAACCGGTTCCTCCCATAAAACACGATGTACTTGTTACATCGTAAGAAGATTGACATCTACGCTAATATTAGTCTGTTTCTTTATTATTCCGAGGTCACCCTAGCCACCCGATCCGGACCTTATCCAGCCCAGATGGTCACTGTAGTCACCAGATCCAGTCCGTATCCAGATCAGATGATGGATCAGCACCTAGAGACAACCTCAGGGCTTGATGTTCAGGGCTTCATGTTGAGCCCTGAACATCAGCGGAGTCTAGGACGCCTAGATGAGCCTCAGAGACAGATCCCCAGTGAGGACCCCGTCACCTAGACAGCCATCGGGAAAAGACCACTGGAACCAGTTGAGCCCTTACAATCTGACTTTGCTTCAGTTGGAACAAACTGCTGGTTCGTCTGGCCAGAGGGGAACTGGCCCCCCGACTGAGCCTGGTTTCTCACAAGATTTTTTCTCCATTCCGTCGCGTCACCGATGGAGTTTTGCTTCCTTGCTGCTGTCGCCTCTGGCTTGCTTAGTTGGGGACACTTCATTTCCAGCGATATCATCGACTTGATTGCACAGATACTATTTAAACTGAACTGAGATGGATGATGCATCACAAAATTCAATAATGAATATTGAACTGGAAATTGAGTGTTAAATCTTGTCATTATACATTATTGACACACCATTTTCCTATTTTGATATTGTGTATTTGCTTTGTTACAATTTTTATTGTTAAAAGCATTATATAAATAAAGGTGACTTGACTTGACCTGTTGTGACAACCAGTTCTTGACATTAAACAGCCTTCTTTAGGCTTTTCAGGAAAATGTAAGAAGTAAAAATATATATATGTAAAAGATACATTAAAAACATATTTGTATTTATGTATGCATGTATGTTATCTCCAATGGAAATATGATTTAATAATTGCATGAAAGTAAAATAGAATTGAACCAGTACAAAATGTAATGGATAAGAAGAAGAAGTAGTAGAAGAAGAAGTGATGTCAATTTTGAAGTAGGTGTTTGAAATTAATGTTGTTTGTGTTCTTTGGGCTGGTCTTAGGTGATTGTAGTTAGACAGGAGGTATAATAAACATGTATTGTTATTATTATTAATATTATTTATTTAAGCCAAAATTGTCAAATTTTAAAATGTAATATCTCAAATTTGCAATAGAAATTCCTTCCCATAGGCTTCAGTGCACATAGGCTATTCATTCATTTTCACATTTCTTTTTATGAACATTTCTTTTTTAGTTCTGACTTTTGGTTAGTTGAAACATTTGTTCCAAAACTTAATCTTAGCTTCTTCCATTCCTGTAAATGCTGTTCTACATTTAACACAGTTGTGTGTCATGAAACCACATTGAGGTTTCTTTCTGGTATGTGAGCATATTGATCTGATTAAACTCGTGTTGTTGTTGCATTTGTGTTTTCAATGCAAGTGAAACTCAAAGACCCCTTGCTTACAGACAGAGCACAACATTGCACTTGAGCACAGTAGTTTGTTAGTCTAATGCTTTATTATACCAAAATAATGAATGAGCATGCTATTATTAATACAAAATTCACTCAGTTTTCCATTCCGATAATTCAATAATAAAAAAATAGATATGAAGATCCCAGTGGCAAGGCTCATTTTGCTTTAATATCTGAGTAGATGACTGTAGATTTTCTATCCAGCACCTGTAGATATTGAGATATACCAGATTGTGCTATAAATAAATCACAGACATATAAACTATAACATGCATCAGTAAACCAAAATTACAATATGAACTATTTATAAAAGTAGGTGTTTCACAGCAGACCTCTGAACTTGCAGGTTTCATTTTAAACCAGCTGTCAGTTCCTGGAAAAATAATCATAGTCATATATTTGACATACATTTCTAACTGTAAAGAACACATATAAGTTAATGCGGTCTTCCATCCTGTCTCACCCTGACTACATCCTGGTACTGTCACTGAAGCATAATGGATCCCCTCATCTTCCTGTGATTTTAACCCAGCGATGTGACCTTCATCTAGTGAAACAATATGACAAAATATCATATTTCAAATCTCAATCACAATCAGGAAAACATGCAATGGACAAAATGGACACTTAAACATGCAGAAGTTTGAGATACAGTATGAATTAAAGTTATATATTTTAGGCCGATCCAACTAATAACCATGCATGTACAATGGACTACAAAAAAAGGAATTTCTCTGGGAATGGCAATTACTGTAGCTTTTTAAATAAAAGTCAGAAAGTTCATTCAGCTATCATATTGAGCGTCACAATTTGTCCCATTCATTTTTTCTATGGCGCATCTCCTATACTGTCTCTGTGATGAGCTCACCTGTTTTTCGCTGACATTTAAAAACTAGAAATCCCAGCAGAATCAGCACACTGACAATGACAGCACAAGCCACGATGATCACAATATGTAGAAGACTGTCCCGTGTGTCTACTGCAGAAACATGTTGAGCCTCATAATTACAGTTTGATTTTCAACTGCTTACACACATTTTCAAAACTTTACAGACAAATCCAAGAATTGCACACACAAAATGCAAAATGCCTCACATCTCTCGCAAAATCAAGCACTGCATTCATTGCCATATTATTAATTGCTGTTAGATTTTTGTGTTACGCAGATAATTGTGTGCTGTGTTTTGCAAAAAGTGTTTTACAAAATTGAGTCAAAGGTTGATAATTAGTGTATGGTTTTGCAGACTTGGTGTGTGGTTCTGGTGTTTGAGTGTCAGGTTTCAGAAATTGTGAGACAAGTAAAGATTTTGTATGTAAGCAGTAGAAAAAAACTAAACTGGTGTTATGATTACACAGTGACAAATTATTACATTATTATTTGCTATAGTATATTTATTCACACCCTTTCAATTTTTTCATGTTTTGTTATGCTGCAGCCTTATGTTATTCTGCTTTAAATTACTTCCCCCATCAATTTACACTCCATACACCATAATGACAAAGCACAAAACAAGTTTGCAACAACTTTGCAAATTTATTAGAAAAAAAAAAGAAATGATTCCATTGGATAAGTATTCATACCCTTTTTTGGGACACTTGAAATTTAGCTCAGGAGCACTCATATCACTTGTAGATTACTAAGCTTCGAGTGGAGTTAAACTCAAATTAATTTGAATGAGTATGTTTTGGAAAGGCACATACCTCTCAATAAAAGGTCTAACAGCTGAAAAAGCATATCAGAGCAAAAACCAAGCTCTGAGGTCAAAATAACTGCCTGTAGAGCTCAGAAACAGGCTTGCGTCAAGCCACACATCTGGGGAAGAGTTCAGAAAAAAAATTCTGTTGCATTGCATTGAAGGTTCACAGAAGCATGCCTCCATTATCCATAATGGATGACACTTGGAACAACTAGGACTCTTCCTAGAACTGGCCTCCTGATCAAATTGATGGACAAGCGGCTTGGTTTTACTGGTGACCAGGAAACTGTTAGTCACTCTAGTTGAGCTCCATAATCATATGCAGATGGAAAAAACTTACAGAAGGACAAACATCACTGCAACACTCCACTGATTTGTGCTTTCTCGCAGTGTGGCAAGACTCAATCCTCTCCTCAGTGAAGACACATGAAAACATACTTGGAATTTGCTTAAAAAAAAAAGCACCTAAAGGACACTCAGACGGTGAGAAAAAGGATTATCTGTGCTGATGAACCTCAATTCTAAGCATCATGTTTGAAGAAAACCAAGCACTGCTCATCACCTGCAGAGTACCGCAGTGTGTTTTTCTGCAGCATGGACGGAGGGACTCAGAGTAGAAGGAAAGCTCAATGCACCAAAATATTGAGATAGCCTTAATGAAAACCCAGTCCAGAGCATTCAAAACTTCAGACCGTCCAACAAGACAATGACCTTAAGCACACAGCAAGAGTGGATTATAGACAACTCTGTGGACATCTTTGAGTGGCCCAGCCAGAGCCTTGGCTTGAACTGTCAGGGATCTGCAAGAAATGGGACCCAGATGCAAATGAGCGGACAATTGCAGTTTATTGACAGGACATAGACTAGAAACAGCAGGGAGAGTGGATAGGGAACTAGTCCAAACAGAGGGGCAGGGCAGACAACACAATATGGGCAAGAGGGATGACCACTGAGCCTGTCCGAGGTGGTAGCGGACTCAAGCACAGAGGCAGCAGCTCCAGAGGAAGGGATAGGCAGGACGACAGGAACCCTGTAGCTTGAAGTGAATCTCAGAAGTTGCACCAGTCTAGCTGCCAGGTAGGGACTCACAGAACCAGATATTTGACTTGTGAGAGTGGAGAGCTGCTTCCAGGTAGTAGGGGTCAGAGGCCAGGGAATCTGGGTAAAGGGCAGGACAAGGCAAAACACGATAACAAACAAGACAAGACTAAAGACGACACAAAGACAGACAAAAGTAAACAAAATAAATAAAAACAAATAATCAAAGAGCAAAAACAAAAAGCACAAAAAGGAACTGGAACTGCAAAAACAAGGGTAAAATAAAATCTAAATAAAAAGAGAAAACAAAACTAGATAAAATATGCACAAAATCAAAAAACAAGAACTAGAGAAAAGAAAAGGGAAACGAGGATATAAAATAACAAGAGATTTTTAAAATCACTTGAGCAAGATCCAAATAACTAGCGCAAGATCAAAGTTTAACTCTAAGACCAAGAAACAGGTAAACACCAATACCAACCAGCAAAGACAGAATGGAAAGGAATACAATATAAAGCAGCAGAGCACACGAGGATCAGGTGAACACAATCAAGCAAACGAGGACTAGACGAGGACTAAACAAGTGGGCGTGACCAGGGGAAACAGGGAGATGGGACAAGGGGAGGACATGGCAAACACAAACAGAGACAGAGCCATGTGCTCAGACACAAAACAAACAAGGAAATATTGAACAGGGACAATACAGACAAGAGAGTAAGGGCAGGATCCTGACATGAACTCAATCAAATATTTATGGAAAAACCTGAAAATGTCTGCTAGACCCCATCCAATCTGACAGAGCTTGAGAGGTGAGGCAAAGAATGGCAGATAATTGCCAAATGCAGATGTGCAAAGTTTGTCGCATCATACCCAAAAAGACTTTAGGCTGTAAAGGTGCTTCAACTACTGAGTTAAAGGTATGGTGTTTTGGTGTATGGTGTAAAGGTGTTTTATTTTTTATGAATTTGCAAAGTTGTCACAAACCTGTTTTTTGCTTTGTCGTTATGGTTTATGGAGTGTAAATTGATGTGGGGGAAAAAAAGTAATTTAAAGCAGTTCAACAAGGCTCTGTATGTTTTGTGCGAAACATCTTATTCTGAGTTAAGGAAAAATACAATATTAATGGTTCAAAGATATTACCCTGGTTTGTTACAGTTGAAGTTTCTGTTGACTTACTTGGAGCATTTGTAGTTGCTGACGTAAGACTGATAGTTAAAGGGGCCAGAGCTCTGAGAGTACTCTCAGTAAAAACTGCACACTGCCAGTGCAGCGGGTCTGTTTCATAGCTGGATAGATTCACTGTGAATTGTAACTTGTTATTTTTCTCAGTCATAATTTGCTGCTTGACCAAAACTCCTCTGTTCCCCTCCATCCTGAGCCAGACCAGCGTCACTGAATCAGTTACTTCAGAAACTTCACATGTAAGAACCACTGACTGACTCCTCAGCACACCATCAGGGGGCTCCACTGAGACTGAAATCAACAACAACTTGAATAAATTTTTAAATGGACTGAACACTTTTAAAGAATCTTACTGCTTTGAATGTCTGATGATCAAATGTAAGTGAAAAATCAAAATGTTTATTGCTGATTGACTTGATTGACTAATTGCATTTTACAAACCTCTTATAGTGCATAGTTTCGTGGTTGTGTAGATGCCAGTTTCTGTAATACATCTGTATGTCCCACTGTAATTGAAGTTCACAGGTGAGATGTGAAAGATTAAAGCTTGATTATTGTATGTGGTTGAAGAATGTCTCCCTGGTTTAATTGATCCTTTTAACTGAAATTTTCTTCCTTTTACAAAGGATATCAGATCAATCTGTGAATGAGGCCTCGGCTCCCAGGTCCACTTCAAGCTGTCATATTTCCTGACAGATTTGCAGATCAGTAATACATCACTATTACGGGAGCTTTGTCTGTAAATGGAAAGATTTTTATTTTTTCCATTGTGTGAATCTAAAAAGACAAAAGGTAACCTGGTTAATTTCAGTAAATACATCTCAGTACATTCATTTCTAAACATATTTGTGAAAATGCAGTCCCCCTCTTTTAATTTAATACAGCACAAAAATACCATAAATGAATATGCTTACGTGAAGTGACATTAAGTGTGTGAATCCTAACAGTTTCTACTTCTCCATCTTGCATCAATCTACAGTAATATCTCCCTTCACTGTGTTCATCAACAGTGTGTAAGATGATGTAGGCAGAGTTGTTGTAGATCAGTGTGGTGTTGGATATTTGTTCTCCATCTTTCTCCCAGTGCAATGTGGAGGATTCAGACAGGAGAGGTATGTCACATCGCAAAGATACATCAGATCCATGCAGAACTTTAGAAAAGTTAAATTAAAACAGAGTGAATACATATTTAGTCGAGTTTCTTTATTACAGATATTGATAAAATAATAGAATTAATATTTACTGATAGGGTTAATCAATTACATCAATCCCCAACATAATTGTTACTTATATATTAAATAATAATATGATGTACATTTTGTAGTTATCTGACTAGATTTACATAAATGCAATTATGTCACAAGCACATATCCTTGCTAAATGGTTAAGAAAATGCAAAATATCCTGTTTCACTAACTGATCATATTCTTTACAAATTCAACTCATTTAGCAATAAAATAAAGCAAAATTATGAAAATATAGCTATATTGCTTTTATTAGGTTCAGATCGGTAACACTCACCTTCTTGAGATTTGTAACAAAACCCACTTCTTAAAAGTATTATAAAAATAAAGATGATATGCATAGTGTTGTGTTCAGTCTTATTTCTGAGAGGATGATGAAGTGTCGCTCTTGTCATGCAGAAAAGTGGAAATGAAAGACAAGTGTTTTAGAAATGTACTCAAAATTAGACCAAACAGCTGGTACAAACAAATATGGTAGCATATTCAAGCAGGATGGTCTTGAAATATGTTGTGGTAGGTAAAGATGTGCATAGTTAGCCTTCATAAAATGTTATAATACAATACTTTTTAAATTATTTGAGCAACTAACAAATAGTAAGTGTGATATTTATGTTTCTGTTTTATTTTTGTTTAATGTAATCTCAAATGTTATTATTGCGTTTTAGATTATATTAAAATAAACAAAATAATACTAGCATTGTATAGACAAGTTGGTTCTGAGCTATTAAAGCATAGGCCTACCATTGAATAAATTGTCACCGCTTGATGACTGCTGCCCTCTTCTGGTAATGTTTTAGAAAACTTTTTTTCAAATAATACCTCTAGAGCCGAGCTGGAATGGTATTGCTTACACAGTCCAAAAAAGAAGAAACCATTATTTACAATGAATAAATATACAATGCATATTCTATAATACATATTCCTTTGTGTGTAGCTATCCCGCACACAAACAAATGCAACTCCTTCAATAAGACAATTGTGACAATACCCTACTATTATCTTGTTTACATTTTACTGGTTTAACTAGGCTACATTACATTTAGCCAAACTGTTTCAGTAGCGCCTACTGCACGAAAGGAAAGCCCATTCTCGCGATAGCTGCTTCTGATACTGGAGAAGGTAAATAAAATATGGCGACGTCCAAAACACTGGAAGGTTTTATTACAATTACATGATGTTATTTTAATAAATGAGTCCAGCTGAGGCCCGATTTCTTTCTTCAAACACGATTTAACGGACAACAGCTTTGCATGTTTTTATTCAGCACGGTATTTTCATTATCACGCACAGACAACAAACTGAGCGGCAGAGACCACTGAACGACACACAGCTCGCTTCTCCGTTATTGTGAGTTACCATGAAAACACACGCACACTGTATGACCTGACATATGTCACGAATGAAATGTTTCATTTCTTTATTTATAT
The DNA here is from genome assembly GCA_027564155.1 of Gymnocypris eckloni scoliostomus. Classification (NCBI taxonomy): domain Eukaryota; kingdom Metazoa; phylum Chordata; class Actinopteri; order Cypriniformes; family Cyprinidae; genus Gymnocypris; species Gymnocypris eckloni. The sequence continues at coordinate 20,634,066 of CM050425.1, read as the reverse complement.
TTTTAAAACATGCTCTCTCTTTTATGCCTTTAGATATACTTCATTAACAACGGAACCAAATGCAAACTGTACATTTTCGATCTTTTTATCATTAGTAAACTTAGGCACACTTGGGTGTTTTGACATAGTGTTTGATTCATGGACAAGAATACTAATTTCGCGGAAATGACTCAAGTCATAGTATGCTATTTTGTTCCCTCCAAAACAGTAACGTTACAGTCACTGGTTTGTCCTGACCTCTGCCTGTGTTTGTAATGTTCAGTAATAATTAACTTTTATCAGTAACGTTAGACGTGCAGAAATGTCCTCTTAGATTCGCTCTGAACTTACAGTAAAGATGGCGGAAAGAATGTTTGAAGATAAACAGCATGCCTCCCTCTATCAACAATATCGATTTGATCCACCAGATGAGCTGAAGGCGCTTATTCTCCAGTATCTGGACAAAAAGGTAAGGTTGCTATTAGTGTACGTTTAGAGCGCAACAAACTAAACCGACAAAATACGGTGTCGTGTGCACGACAGCTGAATCACTGCATGTTGGTTTGATAATGAGACCCTTCCAAAATATAGTGAACACTGAACATACATTGTAAAACAATTTTAATACATTGTGATAACTGATAATAATGACAGTAAACTTAAATAAGAACATACTAACGTGCTATATAAAATATATATTTTTATAGGCTACTACTAATAAAAAATATAGAAATATAAATTAATAGAACAATATAAAAAGTATTTTGATCGTATAAGATAACACAGTTGGGTTTAGTGTCATTTTACCATGTCTATTATATCATTGGTAACATGCTACCTGTTTCGATGCTACCACCAGAGACCACAAGTGCAAGTGCATAAGTGCAAATTTTGCCAAAAAATTATGACTTAACACCTCTGAAGTCACACAAAAGGACCTGGTCTTACATAGCCTATGCCAATAACTTATTTGCTGTATATTATATAATATGTGAACAAAAATTATAATAAGCAATTCTCTCATATAATGTTTAATGGTAAGCACATGCTTCATAGAAAGGAAAGCCCCATCAGCTGGCTGTGGATTTGGGCTGTGGAACGGGGCAGAACTCTCGTCCCCTGACAGCATATTTTGAGCAGGTAGTGGGCATTGACGTCAGTGAATCTCAAGTGGAACAGGCGAGAGCAGTGCCAGGGTTTCCAAACCTCAGCTACAGGTCAGTAATGCATGGTTTTAAATCAAATCAAATCAAATCAAATCACTTTTATTGTCACAGCACAAGTGCCTTGGTGAGTGAAATTCTTACGAGCGTGCTCCAGACAGTGCAAAAAAACAACAACAATTTACATATGGACAGTACGTATTTACAGACTGTACAGAAGACAATGTGCAAAATACACATACATACATACATTTGTGTGTGTGTGGGGGATAGCTACACACAAAGGAATATGTATTATAGAATATGCATTTTACATTTATTCATTGTAAATAATGGTTTCTTCTTTTTTGGACTGTGTAAGCAATACCCTTTCTTTAAAAAATGTAATATATACTTTTTTTGAGACACACCATTGTGCAATAAAGTGCTGACAGATTACTGTGGTCTCGTTCCTATTATGTGTATCATTAAATGACAGAGTAGGCATAGCAGAGGAGCTGCCATTCACAGATGGCTCAGTGGACTTGCTGACGGCTGCATCTGCAGCTCATTGGTTTGATGCCGAACGTTTCGTAAAGGAGGCTACACGTGTCCTGAAACCACGTGGCTGCTTGGCTCTCTTTGGCTATGGAGACAATATGAAAATGCACTATGAATCCTGTGGTGATCGACTTAATAACATATATGAGGAAGTAAGCCTATTCCATATGTATATATATATAAATGAACTGAATATCTAGAGAGCAGGTTTAGTAAATTGGAACTGTTCAATATGTAAATGCAAAAGCTTCAGCTTACTGAATGCATGTTTATCAACTGTAACTTTTGCAAGTCATTTCACTAAAGGTTAAATATGTTCAAAATAACCGCTAACTGCATGTTTATGTTAATTTATCCTGCTAGGTAAAGCAAATACTGCTGCCTTATACAAGCAGTAAAGTAACTGGGGCCAACAGTAAGCTAATAGACTTATTTGAAGCCATACCCTTCCCAGATAAAAAGAGGTAAACCAGAGCACTGCACTCACTGTAATGAATATTTAACCATCTGTGTCAATGAGCCTCTACACAAATCTGCTTGTCACACTTGTTTTCTTTTTTTGTATAGGTACATGTGTGTGTAAATAAAACATTATATTTTGTTTATTCATTATTTTTAAATAAAATAAATTCTAAAATCATTATATTGTACATGTTTTGTTTTAAATAATGTCATCACTGACATGAGTTAACAGTTGTAGATTCTAACAATTTTTTATATTATTCTGTTTTGTAAGGATTGAAATAATCCCAATAAAGCAGCAGCTGAGCATCAAGAATGTAATTGGTTTTATTCAGACATTCTCCATGTACCAAGCCTATCTGAGAGCCGATCCAAGCTCTGCATCCGCGCTGCTGGAGAGAACAACATCACGGTAATTACTTATTTCTGAGAAACTTCAACACTTCAGGCGCTTTTACTGTCATGCAACATTGATTGTATAACACAAAATTAGACATTAAAGGAAATTAGCTTTTTGTCCTTCATAGATCATGTTGTTTTTCTCTCACTTATTCTGTTCCAGTATTCAAGGGGAGATGAAAGTGTCGTCAACAGAGGCCAAAGTTGACTTTATAATGGAGTACTTCTGTGTGCTTGCATGTAAATCTGAGTGACACACGACTCAATCACATGATGCATCTCACCTGTACTATCATCCCAGGTGTTTAGCTTCTGTAGTTCCTACAAAAGATGTAATCTTACTGTCTTAATCCAGTTGTTTGCTGATTTGTGGTCTTACAAACACACAATATTTTTCTTATAATTACACATGAAAGATTCTGAAAATATAAACCACTTAGTATTTTGCATTATGATGTTGCACAATGTTAATTCAAATACATTTCATCTACAACATATAGGCATTGATGTAATGTTGTTTGAATAACAATAAAATCACATGAATAGTACAAAATTCCCTGGATGTCACAGAAATGTTTACTCTATCTGGGTTTTGTAAAAATGTAAGTTAATCTTTCTTAACTTTTATTCCATAAGCTTATTGTTCTTTAACAGTATCAACATTTACAGATAAGCATTATGCATTTCAATACTTGTATTTTTCATTTGTGCTCTTATAATTGTGTAAGGTGTATCCAATTTCATTAACTTTTCTGCTTACATCACTTCTTTCGCAAAAGATCTCATGATTCTAAGCTAAACAGAGGTGTCTTTTAATATCACGCTAACACTGAGACCACATTTTTTCCATGCCCAAATATCACTCTGAATGTTTTCTTTTATGTGTTTTTTTATGTTCTATTCAGCATGACATGCCTAGAAACAGTCTGAAACCTTTGATCCCTTTCCGGTCATTGTTTATTAATTTTGAAAGAACTTTAAGTCCAGAGTGTGAATGTGAAAAATCTCTGTGAGGCTTAAGTCCTCATTAGCACACTGGGCACATTACGGTTGCCTCAAAGGAATGTTTTGCATGGTTGATACTGTCTCTCGGTGTGGGAAGAAAGAAGCAAAGCCTGAAACCTAAGGTGACTCCTCCCCTTTATATCCTAATTTGATTTCCTCAGGCTAGTATGCTGACTGTATAAATCCCTTCAGCTTTCTGAATTGTACAGGTGTCAAAAATGGCTGTACGTTTGTTTGAGGATAAAGAACATGCAAACTCATACTGGAAGTACCGAATTTCTCCTTCTGAAGAGCTCATCGACAAGGTTCTACAGTTCCACAGGAGTAATGTAAGACTCTTATAACTGTTTGTTGTTTTTTTATTCATCAGTCTGACATCTGTGTCATTTCATTTACAATTGCACATATTGTTTACTGCACTTTCTCAGAAAAAATCAGCCAATGACCTGGCTGTAGATGTTGGCTGTGGGTCAGGGCAGGGAACGGTGCTACTAGCACCACATTTTACTCGTGTGGTCGGAATAGACATCAGTCCTGCTCAACTGGAGATGGGAAGGAAACATGTTAACGTTTCAAACATCTCTTACAGGTAGGCAAATGTGAATTGTATGTAACTGCGTGTATGCCAGCTTTGCTTTCTGTAAATCTCCTGTTACTGTTTACCTTTCATTACCCAGACAGTATAAAATCATTAACACACAACACTCATTTAGCTACAGTTTTACTACAAAGTAAGTGTTAATCTAAAAAGTTGTGCAACTGAGCATTGAGGCATTATGGTATATTCATTATGGAACTGGGCCATTATGGCATTTCTGTCACAAAATCTCTGTCACCCCTGCTTATGCACACCATATCAAACTAATCAAGCAGAAAGATTTGTTCTTATAGAGTTTTGGTTTTTCTACATTTCATTCATTTATTCCTGAAACATTTATTCAAAGTGACTTATAATTGATCTGCATGACTATTGTCATGATTCAACAGCTAGAATCTGCAAACATTTTCCCATTTTCTGGGCTGATTTTGTGAAGCAATCTGCAGATTTACACACAGAAAAATCGAGAGTGCTATCGCTACTCTAAGGTGAAAGTATTTGTCCGAAAGGCTAAAATATTTAATAAAACAATATGCAAGGGGCGGGAATGTGTATAACTTTAAATGTTTCATATTTTACTATATTAACATTTAAATGTATACATTTTCCAGATATTTCTGAGTTCTCTGTGTGTGCATTTTTAACTTTTGAGTTATATTTTTAAAGCAATACATCATTATAATATTTGTTGTATTGCCTATATGTTATATATATATATATATATATATATAATACAAAGTGCGTACAGACAAAATTACTCTCACTTTATTACAGCAATGCGAGTCATTGTGTCAACAACAAAAAAATCCTTCATAAACATCAGGCACATAAAAGGTGGGGGCATGAAAATAATTTCTCAATGGGCCCAAATGTCTAATATTTTGTATTTATTTTGGAGGTGAAATACTGTGAATTATGCCTTTTGATTTTGTTCTCTTCATGAATTTCATCCATTCATATGCTCATGCTTCTGTTTTTCTTATTGGAAACACAAAGGGAGAGTCCAGCTGAAGAACTGCCTTTTGAAGATGGCTCTGTAGATCTTGTGACAACCATGTCTGCATTCCATTGGTTTGACCGGTCACGTTTTCTTCAGGAGGCTCACAGAGTACTTAAGCCTCATGGCTGCCTCGCAATTCTCAACTACACCATGGACATGGAGCTGAGCTATGGAGACTGCTCAGAGACTTTAAACCACATCTGTAAAGAGGTGGGAATCATAACACTGGTATTTCTGTTATTTCAATGCCTGTCAGCTGTCTAAATATCTTTTTGTCACATAATCTATGAGAACATTTTAGAATTGGAAAATGATCAAAAAGTATCTACATTTCTGCTCATATATGACCCATAAGTCATAATATTGAATAATGTACTTAAACATTACTCACATAATTTAACAGCACTAGACTGATTCAACTTATAGTTCACA